>CM076579.1:1277385253-1277544534 GCA_034641835.2 Pinus albicaulis
CAAACTGACCTTATTCTTGATTGAAAGATCAGATTGTATCTCTTGTTGAACTGAATAATTTCTCTAAAGAAAAGGTTGTTGGGCTTTTCCCCCAAGTGGGTTTTCCCAGGGTACTAAGGTCTTAATGTCATAAATGTTTCTTTTGTTAATGTCTTATGTGTAGTTGCTTAATGATGAATATGAATGTGAAAAGGATTAAATCATTATAAGTAATTATCAGTTTAGAAGATTTCGAAAATTCAACAACTACTACCTGAAATGTTCTCAAGATTGGCTTAGCATAATTTGTAAAATCTTTGAAATTACATAAATAATCATTATACATAATTGCACCAAGTCAATGGCTAGTTTGGCAATAGGAATGCACATGGCTTAATATGTTTGATCTTTCTAAAGTAATATAAAACATTTATATTTTTGATATTACTTGGTTGAAGGATATTTTATGGTCAAACCTTAGTTATTAATAGAAAAAATGTTTTTAATATTCACAACAAAAAATTAACAAAAACACATAATACATGCTATTTAAATGATGGGTAAAAGTAAAAATCAAACATCATGTGAAGGGCAATTTTAAAATGAAACCCATCATAAAAAATATACTTGATGAGTAGGAGTGCCCATCAAATTTATAACCTGGGTGCCAAATTATAGAACTTTGTCCACATAAACAACCAAAGTTATCCCATTGAGGGTTAATAAAAATTATATTGTAATATTTTATGAATTAATTTACTAAGTCTCCAATTTGTTGATGACTAGTAAATACTTAATTGAGGAAGAGTCAAACTAGTTGTTAGTTAGTCGTTAACTAGCCATTATAACTTTTTCTATAAAAGGCTAGCCTCTACTCATTTGTAAATCGTTGTTGTTCACTTGAGGCAAGTGCTATCTAATAAAAAGAGCTCATTCATTTTGCAATCATTTTTCGTGTACAATTGTGGAGTGGATTTTATTAAAAAAAAAACTTCTTGCTATTCTCATTGAATATAGAATTATTTTTTAATCTAATTTCATATTCCTAATTAGTAAATTTATCGTAAAACTAATGTTCTCTACCATTAACAAGCTAATGCGCTATTTGGAAGAAAACTAGGGTTTCCCACTTGTTCTGTTTTGGTGTTGTAGGTAAATCAATTTAAGGGTTCTAAACTGCTTCGTGAGAAGGCTTTATTATCTCAAGGGCTTTGTATCTTGTCGCCCACCAAGAGCAAAGGTTGGAGACATCACATAAGAGGGCCGCTCCTAAGGAGGAGCGAAAATTAGAGGGTGTGTTAAGCCAAAGTGGTGGCGACTTACGGAAGGACCAAGCCCACTCCCTCGACACTGTTGAGATTTCTAGGGCACGAGTTAGAATAAATTTTCTTCATCATGATAACTACTTTTAATGATCAGTTAGCAACTTAGCATCAATTAATTTTCAATATCATTACGCAGTTATACAAAAGAAAAACTCGAACAATAAACATGAAAGAGAATTAAAATAATCATGAGACAATGAGACAAGAGACACAGAAACTACGCTTGAGGCCAGGGCAAAACCCACAAGGGGAAAACCCAGAAAATTCTTTTCTTATGAGAGAGAATTCAAAGTTCGTGAATACATCTAGAAACAAGACATCAAAATAAGATCTGACCAGAACCAAGAGCTTCCAAGAAAATGACAAGCCTCTCTTCTAAAAATGGGCCCCTTTTATTTCTTCTTCTTGCTCTAGAACAGAGCTAAACATCATGATGATCAAGTGCTAAATGAGGATGAGAGGTCTTATTTATATAGACATTTGAAAGGGATCGAATGTGTGCCAGTTAGGAGCCCAGCCGACTTGAACAATAGTAGGCTGACTTAAATAATTTTGGAGGCAAATATTAATTCAAACTTTTCATTTCTTTTCAAGATGAAAATACCAATGGACACAAACTGGGCATAGTGACCTAGAGAGACATCTATTTCACACTCCAACAAAAGGTGAGAGTCCAAAACACAAGTAAAAAATTTCCAAAAACCAAATAAAAAATCCTTCAAAACATTTCTGAATTTCTTTTATTTTTCCGCATTATAATAGGTTTATGCTTGCTGGTTTTTACTGTCACATTAGTTTACAACAAGATTTTATTGGGGAATATTGAATAACTTGCTAGATCAAAACCCCACTTAGGTACAAGTTAACATTGCTTGCATTTTACACTTATACCTAGCCTTTTGGTTGCAAATTACCATGTTAAGAGGGTGTTTTGTTTGCTAGACCTGCATATTCAGCCATCAGAAAACAAGTTCTACAAGTGTACAAGTAAGTATATTGCATTAAAACTCATAATTTTCAGCTTTTTACTTATCTATCAGTAATATTTTCACATTAGAGTTAAATAAATTTCATTTTCCAGGTATTTAAATTGAATATTAATTTTTTGGAAAATTTGAGTCATTAAACATAGCCCAGAATTCTGAAAATCGATTTCCAACTAGCTAGAAATTGGCTTTTCAGCCCAAATTTGATAGAGGGGAGGCCCCAAAGCCTCTACAATCACCCTCTTACCTCTCTACACTCAGGGGTAACTCCCTAGAGGTGTTTTTCACACAGTAGATTGGTTGTTGCATCAAATTAGTTCGTTGTCATTGCGTTTTTTACCAGTTTTTACAGGCTGTTATACAAGATAAGAAGTTATTTTAACTCATAACTCCTAAACCATACTTCAAAATCAAGAAATAATCACATATTTGGTTAAGGTACTTCCAGTAGACCAAAATCGATAGGCCTCATAATATATATTTGAAATATTTTGACTGCTAATATTTGTTGTAGAGATATGCTCTGTTTTCCGTACCACTTTATGCAGATCAGTAAGCAAATCAAGAACACCTCCACCCCATTGACAGTGTTTCTTTGCCCTATGTGTGCTCGTCTAGCAAGGCTGCCAGGACCTTAGCGGCCCTGCTAAAAAGATCGGAAACACTTCCAAGTCCTTTTAATTTGTGTATTCAAAGATTCAAAATATACTTCTGCTGTTTTGTCAATCAATAATATTTCATCCACGGTGAGTCTAGTGATACTTAGACTTTTAATTTATAATGCTTAGCAAAGGCCTTGTTGACCACTCTTGGTCAACGACCCCATAGCAGTACACCCTTTTTTTTCGCAAAAGGGATCCATCATGTTCGAGTGTTCGTGCCATTCATATTTCATCATTCAGTCGACAGTTTTGTAAAAGATGTAAATCCATTCTGCATATCTATAATGTAAATGATCTCAATAAGACCATCATGTATGTAACAACCTAGGTAAACCTAGTATTTTGATGACGATTTCTATCCTAGGAGGTTTTTCGTCTCACTGATTCATCTGTGTCTCTAGACACAAATGATCGGCAGAGTTTTTCCCCTCTAGCCTCACCCCAAAGCTAGGGTGGATTTTGTCGTCAAGATATTAAGTGAATTCTAGTGTTTTTTATCAAGTCATTGTAAAAGTAATATGGGAATGATCCTAGCTAATTGGCTAGATCATTTTATTACAAATTGCTAGGTCTACTAGATCATATTTTGAGTCGCAGAATTGGGTAGATTATTGAGGGTCTATTATGAACGGGTGTTCCCCTCATGAGTTTAATGTATTAATCTTATGTAAAGAGGGTTGGAAAAATAATTAATCCCCTCTTGAGTCACTTAATTAAATTTTCTGGCCAAATTAAATTAAAAATCCTAAGCCAGAAATTTAATTAATTTTATGTCCTAGGTAAAATTAAATTTTTCAAAGGCAAAATTCGTGGGTCCCTAAAAAATAAATTTTTAAAGGTCTTGGGCCAAGGGAATATTGAAAATTTTAAGAAATTTGGGACCCTTGGGCCTTGGTAATTAAGTCAAATTCAATTTTTTGAGGTAATTAACTCAAAATTATTATTTTTGAGTTAATTAAAAATGAATTAAATGAAAATTTCGAAATTCCTCAAAAAATAATATTTTCGACAAACGAGATTAAAAGATAATCAAATCCTTTTTGACAGTCGAGATTACTTTGACAGGGATCAAGCAAACTAGCCATTGGAGATTTTACCTATAAATTAGAGGTCAGTGTCAGTCTGATTTTTTCATTCGATCTTTTGATTGTGAACTAACTCTTGAAGCTCTCATGTACTACTTTCTGGAATAATACAAACAAAGTGTTTGGGATTTTATTTGATGGTCGTGTTCCTCTTCGGCATTTTTTATTTGATGGTCGTGTTCCTCTTCGGCATTTTATGGTAAACTTGTTCTTTATATTCTGTCGATAATTATTTAAATGAATTGTTGATTAATAGCTCTTGTAGAGTAATATATTGCAAAGGTGTCTTGCTTAGTTTACTGGATTTAGGGTAAGAATTTTAATTGGATTAAATTAGCAGGTATCTCTGATTCTTGAAAACTTTATTTTTATCTTATTTCTCTATTGATTTAACAGTTTAACATTAAGTGTGCAGAAATCTCTCGGATTTAGAATTGGGCGTTTGGGGAAGTCCTCGGCTAGACCAGCTGACTCCCAAGGAAATAAGATCTAAAGAGCCCTCTAGATCTGATTCCCCAAGCTTATCTTAAGTTCTATTTTTGCAGGGTTTTTCTAGGGCTTGTGCCCAAATTAAAAATTTATCTTAACTTTTATTGAATTTAAAGTTAGATCTGGTTAGTAAGAGCCTTAGATCTTCGGATCTGGGAGTGAAGTCAGACTTACACTCCTCAGATCTGACAAATCTGCAACTCTTGTCCATAGATCTGTAAATACATTGTATAGATCTGTATTTTTATAGTGTAAATATTTATAAATTCTATTTAGATTTTTTGATTTCTAACTCGGAGTTTCAATTTTAGTCTTTTGTATATCTGTTGGGTTTTTGGGTTTTGGTTTCTCATTTTGTGCAGGGGACATTTGAGGGTTTTTCAGAGAATTTTTTGGATCTAAGACAGATCTAGGCCCTGGAGGGTAAGATCTAATCTCAAGATCATGATTTTTGCAGGGATATTGAAGTGAACAAAGTTTCTTCTCAAGTTAATTACTCCAGAAAACTTGGAATATGAAAATATCCATGAGGATACAAATATTATTATATAAAAGGTATGAATGAATGAATTGATTGATAATTACAAATGAGGCCTGCTTATATACCTAGGCAGGTGCCTCTTCACGAAAGGTCATGTCTCATCAGACATGGCCTTTCAACCTAATTACTAATTAACTAATTAATCATTATTTACATTATTTTATTCATCACATTGCCTTCCTCCTCAAAAAGCTTCGTCCTCAAAGCTTGTTGATGAAAGGCCTCAATTTCTTTTCCTGTTACGAACATCTTCTCGTCTCGGGGCAATCATCGTTGTCGATACAAGTTGATATGATCCTCCAAGTGACAAACAAAATTGTTGCACTGAGAATGAATCAGACCATCCTAAATCAATCTTCTATGGAATCTTACGATGACTGGCAACTTGTGATGACTTGTTATCACATGAGTGGATCGCACCGACATTAGTATTCTTCGAAACATCAGCTTGTTGTTTCTGTTCTGAATACATAACTTGCTCGAGTTGTCTGCTCCCGTGATTTGGATGTCGATAGGGAACGTTTTTGGTTTGACTTCTTTGATTTTCTTCTGGCGAGGATGTTATTGAGTTGGTTACATAAACTTCACTTAGAATGTTCCTCGTCTGAACTGCAACATCTAAGTTTGTATCTCCTGGAACTTGCTTGTCTATTTCTTGTGTTGTGACATTTACTAGATCAATGTTCATTTTTTCTTCAACTTGAACTTCTACATTTGAAGGTTTCGATGCTTCATTTTCGACAAGTTGTTGCACCTTGTTTTCTAATGACTTCTTGTCCTTCTTCAGCTTCTTAATTTGCGTTAGTAATTTTTTGTTATGGTCCTTGAGTCGAGCAACTTCTTCATTCTTGTTAGAGGTAATTTTGTCAACGTCTCTTTGCAAATTTTGTACTGCTTTTTTACTTTCTTGAAGAACTACTCTTGAGATATCTAATATGTCTTCTTGTGTTACTAAATTTGGCTTCACTGTGACATCTTGTAACGTTATTTTTTTTTGTAAGAAAATGTCAAAAACTTCTTTTTTGTATTAAGGATGAGTGACCCTAGTGATTCCACCCAGAGCGAACCCAGAACTATATCACTATCGTTGCAAAATAACGCTTTAACAGTGAATTGCAAGACAAAGGAATACTCCCTAATACTTAGGTGTAGATTCCTTATGTCGTATTGTTTGTCATTTGTGTTAAATGAATTTGTTTCAATTATATTTGATTCAGGGATCACTAATTGGTTAGCACATTCAGTACTAACATAATTATTCTTTTGAGTAAGATCGATAAATATAAGAACCTCCTTCACCGCAAATGACCCTTTGACTTTAATTTGCGCATGGACACACATACTATAATTTTTAGGAAATCTTCCCTCTTTCATTTCCGATTTGGATTCAATTTCCTTTTGATCAATGATTGATTCCATTTTGTCTGTTAAATTGAGCTTTGGGGTTTTTAAGGTAACCCTTCCTAACTTCCTCTTCTTCTTTTTTAATGAAACTTATTATTCCTTCAATTTTTTTTTTATAATTTAATTAATTAAATAATTTAAATTAATTAATATATATTTCAATACTCTACAACCTTTGGATCCTTTATAAAAATAAACTTTATGACTTCTTTATCACTTCAATTATATAAACTTTGACTTTAACTTGAACGTTTTATATATATTTTGAATATATATAATTAATGAAATATTTCAACACTTTTTATCATAACTTTGAAAGCCAATATTTAGACTATACAAATCTGTGACAGCGGCATATGAAACAAGATGTCTGTAGGAATGGGTGGCGGTTGTTGGTTGCACATGAATGTAGTGATAGTTATGGCTGTAGCACGACGATCTCTAAGGGTACAGCATTATCGCGAAGGCGAGAGTCGAACAAACGAGGCAGACTGGTATCGATGGCATGAGAAGGCAAAAGTCAGTAGCGGAGAGGCGTCTCTAGAAAACCGGGCTCGGACAGTTCAGCGATTGGACTTGGTGACAGGTCAGCAGACGTGAGGTTGGACGGTGGGTGACAGTGGTCGGGGTTGGCGGCAGGGGTGGCAGGGATGCGACGCCTGGATCGATGCGGCAAAGGATAGGCAGGTCTATACAGCGGTGGTTGCAAACGACGCTCGGTGTAGACTGCAGCGACAAATGGTGTCGTTGAGGGCGGAAGGAAACAAGTAGCAGTGGAACAGCGAACAAGCAATGCGATTTGGACGGCGAAGTGCAGTTGCACGGCGGCGGATGGCGTAATATGTTTTTACAAGGAACAGCGTGGAGCGGGTTGGTGTCTGCGTTGTGGGTTGCAGAGTATGGTGCAGTGAATCAGACAGGCAAGTATATATATATTTGTTATATAAAAAAATTTAATTATATTTTTTTAATTTTAATTTTTTTTTTAATAATTCCTTTATAATTTTTTATTTTTTTTCTTATCGCTTTATTTTAGCCAATATAATTCTTTTTTTTTCCTTTTCTTATGGTATATATTCTCTTTTTCTTTTCTTCTTTCTTTTTAATATTTCTTCCTTTTTTTTTCTTTTTTTTTTCCACAAAATTTCCCTTTTTATTTTTCTTCAAATTTTTAATTCTAGCCAAAGGCCTACTGGTGAGAATGGAGAAACTCCAAGATTGGTTGCGAAATGCTTCGACAGCAACAAAGTTGACGATTTTTATGGTCAAAGACCTGGATCGGAGAGCGTGGCTCTGTGCAACAGTTAGGCAACGGAAGGCTTGAACTGCTCTGATACCAAATGAAGTGAACAAAGTTCCTTCTCAAGTTAATTACTCCAGAAAAATTGGAATATGAAAATATCCATGAGGATACAAATATTATTATATAAAAGAGATGAATGAATGAATTGATAAATAATTAGAAATGATGTCCGCTTATATACCTAGGCAGGTGCCTCTTCACGAAAGGTCATGTCTCATCAGACATGACCTTTCAACCTAATTACTAATTAACTAATTAATCATTATTTACATTATTTTATTCATTACAAATATTCAAGTCAATTTTTTTTTAGATCTGAGTTTCTGAGTAAAAAGTAATTGCTGGATAGAAGGAAATTTTCGAAATTTTTTTATGCACCAGTTGTGCCTTCTTTCCCATTCGCACACCCTATTGTCCACATCCCTTTACCCGCAGCAGCTCCATCGCTTTCCCTCGTTGCAGCATACTTTGTTGCTTGCCGACGTCCTCCTTCACGCAACTACCTTGCTTGCTCTACGTCTCATCTCCTGCGGGATCCACTGCTTTCTCCTTGTCAGCAACTTCCTTTCGACCTGCATACAAACCTAACACAACGCATCACATTAAAACAAAACATCAAAACTCTTAACTTTGATTTTTTTTATGACATTAGATTTCAATTTTTTAATTAGTTTAACTTTTTACTTTTAAAAACTTCAAAATTTAAAACTTTAACATTAACATAACATTTGAAATATAATTAAATCTTAAATTGTAACTTTTGAAATAAAATAAAATAAAAATTCAATTTTTTTTTCTTTTTAAATTTTTAACATTAGAAATTTTTTTAATACTTTTTTCAATTTCCTTTTTTTAGTTATTTTTGTATAATACTTAAAAAATATTATTTTGGGGCAAAATTCAATTATGTGGGAAGTTAGGGTTTTGAGGCCGTTATTAAAGTGTCAAAATTCTAAGGCTTCATGAAAAATATTTAATTGTAGAATGATTCCTATAGTTCACACAATTTAATTTTTTAAATATCCTACGTCTAACTATAGGAGAAAATTTAATTTTTGGATTTGCATTATTTTAGAATATCATTTAATCCATAAATTGCTTAACGAAGTGTTTATTTACCATCGACATTTCATAGTATGTCTTGATGAATAATTATTGAAGTTTAAATGCTAATTATCTTCACATGCTTCAGCTGGGTTTGATGATCATTGGCATCTGAATTTTGGAACGTTTTCCATCTATTAAAATCACCTAGTGTGTAATTAAGTCTTGTTTCATTTACTTGAATTTGGATATTTATTGAATATTAATGTTTGGAAGTTTCTTTTAGGTAAGTGTGATCGATATCTTATTTTTGTGGATCTGCGACAAATTGTATATCTTTTAAATTGAGTAATTTCTGGCATCTTCATAATTGGCACTCTCGCTTAAGTACTTAGTGGTTAGATCAGATTATTTATAATATAAGTGCTTTAGGCTTTTAACATCACCTCTCATCTTTGAAGTCTGCTTCATCTCACTCCTTCAAATCATTTTCCTTGCATTTTGCATTCTAAGTTAGCATTGCATAGCAGCAGTTTCTCATCAAGTACTTGGTCCTAAATTCTTAACAAGATAGTTGACTGCATAAGGCACTGGTATCAATCATTCAAATTTAATCAAATCATTCAATCTTGCTAGATCTTTTACAAGTATTTGGTCTTTTAATTGTGTCTCATGGACTAGTTGGTTCCCAACTAGTTCTCCTTCATTCCATTCCCATAGGGTCTACCCCCCTTAGTATGCTATAAGGAGACAGCTTAAACAGAGAGATTGCGGATCAAGGTGATAGCCCCCAATCTAAGCCGTTGTTGCGGTGCCTAGACATTTTGTGCAACAACAGGCTTGTTTGCCTATAGTTTGCAATTTGACAAGTTTTCAAAATGATATTGCCTTATTTTATATTTTAACTTCAATCACTGAGTTTTTACTATGACTATTTAGGCAAGTGATTTCACTATCTTTTAACTTCAGTGAGCAAGGTCTGACTATAAATCTTTAGACTAGTGACTTCCACCTGTTATGAACCTACCAAATGGTTCATTAACTGAGTGTTCATCAAAAAGACCACAAAGACTCGTAAATGTAATGTGAAAAGACAAAGTTATAAATAAGATATAATAAAAATGAATAGGATGATACAATTGAAGAACTCATATATGTAATGTCAAAAGACATAAATAAGATATAATTGAAATGAATGTGATGATAGAATTGAACAATATGATCTCTAAATACAGAGTTGAAAAGATGGATCACAAAGATAAGATAATTATAGTAATGTCCAAAAAATGACCACAAAAGTAGGCCAATGAGACTATTGAGTACCATGATGTCAATTCAAAACAACAGTACTAAAAAGTCTCCTATGCCACCGTTCGAACCAGTTTCAGCAGCAAAACGGTCGGACCGCTGGTTCCAGTCTAGTTCCAATAACATTGCTTCCAAGAGGTCTAATGACTATTCCTATTCAACTATGACTCTTCAGATTTCTCCTAAATGAATAATAACATAATTTGCAATACACCATAATCCCTAGGATTAGGTATCTAACAAGAACTTGGACAATATTTCGATATGCCCAAGTATGGAGTTGCACCAAACTTATCACAAGAGAATATTGTAATTAGAGGGTTAATCTTAAATTTAGAAGAGAAATATCTCAGGTATCACCTAAGGTAGTTGTAGCATTATACTGTAATACTTCACCTTTGTAATTAACTTTTCATCGGAGAGTGAGAATTTATGGAACATAAGTTTCCATGCATAGCATTTTTGCACTTGCCAAGTTTCTGGGCATATTTCATTTCAAATCCAACTAGTTCTCTATATTTTCGTTCAAAGGCTTAACCATAATGCATAGCATAAAGTAGCTTCTCTTCAGTCGATTAACAGTCACAACTTCCGAGAAAAAATGAGTTAAAGTCTGATGTTCCAAACGCCAATTCTTGATGTAATAGAAGATAAAATGTGTCAAGTTACACAACTTAATAGTGCACACTTGCCAATACCAAAGCCAGAGCCAATATAAGTAATACAACTGGTTAAATCAAAGACCTCAACTATATTGCATCTACACTAATAAATCATTAGATGACTTCCATTCAGATTGGACAAGAAGATGAGTATTTCAAATCTCAACATAGTCATGAATCTTTATTACAGCAAAGAATTATAGAACACCAGTTGCAACAAAAATCAATATGGCAGTCACAATTCAACCCAAATAAAACTCAAATTGTAGAATCTCACCGGACCCACAAGTAACATACCTGATCCGAGAATCTTTTTTGAAGCTGCTTGCCAAGAACTACGGCATCAAGCTGCAATGTCCGATGGATATTACATCATTTTGAACTAGAATAAGAGCATTAAAGGCTTCTAGCATAAAAGGGAACCTTCCTACCTGTTCAGTTTTGCCCTTAGCTTTGACAAACTCCAGTTCAAGTGTTAACAAGACCAGCTTGAATTTTTTTTCCGGTGGCACAAACCTGAATATATTCCAGAATCAAGGTCCATATATAGAGTCAAAGACAGTATGTCAAAAATATAGCTTAGAATACATAAGTCATGAATCGCTAACATTCACACTCGAGAGTTAATGTTGAATGACATTCCAAAATAGCAAAACCATGAGTGATACAAGAATAGAAAATGCCAACCTACTGACTGAAACAGTATCCCCCGTAGAAACCTTAGCATGGCGCCGCTGAATAGCATTCAAAGCAATTAAACCATCCTGTATGCTTTCATGTGGAGTGGAACTTTGTTAAGTATTAACAGCATGGAGACTCACTTTACCATAATGAATGATTTTCGAGAAACTCATAACATGCAAACAGTATAATCCATTGCCGGAGTACAAGGGTTAAATGAGAAAACACATACTCGAATTACTTTTTTTTAAAGAGAGAAACCTTAAAACCCTTTGTAACAATATGGAACCTATGTGGAAGTCACCACTTTCTGATTGCTTCTTTGGATGTACATTAATAAACCTGAGAACGTAGTACAAAGACTGAAATAAATGGCTTTTGTGAACTCAGTTTAGTTCAACAGTGACACAATTAAACTTTAATCCAATTTTGACAGCTTAACAGCAATATCGTGCAAGACATCTGTGATGGACCCCATCACAATACACATAAAAATCGCAAAGTGTAAGGATAATAATCAGGATGGATGGAACTTAGGACACAGGATAATCACAAGGAATACAAGAAAAATAAGTCACGTATTATACAACAAAAAGTTGAAACAAAGGAAAAAGAATCTCCATGATGTTAGTAAGCAACAGACCTCAATTCCATAAAAATATGCAAGACATCTATGATGGACCCCATCAAGGTACACATCAAAATGGCAAAGTGTATGGATAATAATCAGGATGGTTAGAGAACTTAGGACACAGGATAATCACAAGGAATACAAGAAAAATAAGTCATATATTGTACAACAAAAATTTGAAACAAAGGGAGAAGAATCTCCAAGATGTCAGTGAGCAACAGACGTCCCATTCTATAAAAATGGAAGGAAGTTAAACAACAAAGGAAATAAAAGTAAGTTAAATAATGCACGATGACTGGAAAGGCATGCATACATGAAAACGACTTAAAAGGCAATGCCAAAAGCTATGAATAATAAAGAGTGCAAGCCCTTATAAAATTGATTATTTTGTCCATGTTGTATAGGATTAAACACAAATTGACAAGATACATAGTCACACAAAAGCATATCTTGCCAGAATACAGGTAATAATAAGGTAATGAAAAGAAACCACATTAACAGGGTATCATGGCCACAGAAGTGCAGGTTTAAGTAAATATCAGCATGTCATGTGTATGTATGTGGAAGGGATGTTTACTCTGAAGAAAATAAACTCATAAGAGTCATAGCCAGCAACTGGCAGCTACTGCTAGTTCATTTACAATTAGTTCGGAGAGTATTTTACTCTTGCTGTGAGCATGGTGCATCATGGGTGAGAGTGTCAATGAAGGCATTTTGAGTCATAGTCCCTTTTCATCTATATTTGACATTACTTGAGCTTGGTCACACTACTTAAGCTTTTGCATAAAAGAATGTGGAGTGGATGAGTAGGCACATGTGAGCATGTGCTTTCTTGACCTTTGTACATGTATGTGGGGCACACTTCTTTAGTTAGTTACTTGAAGAGGCACACTATTGGGGGGGAGATTCCTCTTGGAGGCACACTATTGGGGGAAGAGTCCTCTTGGAGGGTGCATGAGTTGGTTAAGGTTAGGTGGACCTAGTCTAGGGTTTAACCCTTTACTCATGACTCACTCATCCACTTACCCTATAAAAGGAAGGACAGGTGTATCGCTTCATAACCTGAACACTATTGCTTATTTTTCTCAAGTGAAGAGTAGTGTTAGATGTGATCATCTAGTTAGACCACCTTGCTTTATGAGCTCATGGGAAGTTGTTTGACTTTGTATCGCAAGTTTAGGAGAAGTTGATTTTGCTGTTATGTAGTCTTCTCTTCAATGTAATAGAAAGTTGATCTTGTGTTGTGATCTGATTTTCCAGATTTCATGCATCTTTGTGTACTGTTGTTGAAACTGAGCATGCTAATCTGATTCTTCTAAATCTGAATTTTAATTATTCTTGGGTTGGTGCAGCTCTGAATTATGTTGATTTTCTAGTGCAAACAAGGCTAGTACAATTTTTCAAACCTATAACAACTTCCATTGATACAATTTGACTTCTTTAGAGCATTTCAATCATTAAGCAGTTTCACATGAAAATTCTCAACCATTAACTTCAGGAGAGCAATAGAGATCACATAAATGACAATGAACAAGAGACACCAAACTTTATTGGGAAAAACCCCCACAAAGGGGAAAACCCGGTAATCTTTCCTTATGAGAGAGAATTCAATTCATCAAAATATTCCAGTCAAAATGCCAATCTCTGACCTCAATCTATGCCAAGTCAAAACCAGTCAAATGAGAGAGAAAAAGTCAATGCACTGGTCAAAGTCCAAGTCTGCAATAGAGGGCCAAATTTCGGCCTGAGGTAGCTGGTCAAAGGGCTGAAATTCAGTCCCATAGTCTCCTCAGAATTTTGGTCAAGTCTCTGAGTTTAACCTGCGGTCAAACCTTCAGTCAACGGCCCAAAACAGAGTCAAAACTGTGGTCAAAGATAGTCAATGATCCACAGATAACATCAGCCTCCAACTTCAGTCAAAAGCTCGGTCAAACAGCAGCAAGAAATCCCAAGTCAGTGCTGGTCAAAGTAGAAACAAAAAGCTAGTGAGATGATATCACCCCGTCACTAGAAGATCTGGCTC
This sequence comes from Pinus albicaulis, assembly GCA_034641835.2. Classification (NCBI taxonomy): domain Eukaryota; kingdom Viridiplantae; phylum Streptophyta; class Pinopsida; order Pinales; family Pinaceae; genus Pinus; species Pinus albicaulis. Next base: position 1,277,399,377 of record CM076579.1, read on the forward strand.
TGATCTGCGCTAGAGATGGGCCTCTGTGCGCAGTCACTGCTGTTGGAACTGCGCTGCACCTCCTCTGATCTCTCTGGTAACTGGAAACTTCAGCCCTCTGGCCTCCCAGTCTCAAACCCCGGCTCCGGCACTGGATCCTGATTGTTCCCCAGCAAAAATACAGACTCCCTTTAAAGCTTTGCACAACCTTTGCATGGCTAGCTCTCCAGACTGCTTTCTACCTTCTCTGCCTTGTACTCTCCGGATCAGGAAAGAACTCCAACCAGAAATTATCTCTACCCCTCTCTGCAAGAATCGACTCCATCAATCTTTCTCCCTGAGCACTATTCACTAAAGAAATTCGATCTCTAGACTCTGTCGGTGTTGTTTCCAAATGCCCCATCAAGTCCTTATAATCTTCTCGTTGAGACTTCAACAGTTGAGATTAAATCGCTAATCAACGGCTAAGATTAACTTGACTTGATCTTCGTCTTTTTCTAGAAGATTCACACCATGTTTTATTAATACCCTTTAATTATTTTAATTTCCTAAGTTTAAACTTAGGGTCCCATTAAAAATAATTAATTATTTTAATAAAATACAATCTGGGTGGAATTTCCCAAAACGCTTTCTGGGTTCTTTGGAATACATGTGTCTAAGCCTCCCTGCAAAATTTGAGACTTAGAGCACATCTGATGCTACCAAATATCAACAACTTACACTACAAAGTACATCCTTTTGAAGAATATGCCACAAGGATTCCCAAACTCAAAGGTTCAAAAGATTAGTGTCTGCAAGGTATGTACACTCAACAAACATTCAAATTCTTTTTCCATCTAGTGAGCAAAAATCAAGAGAGATTCTTGAGTTAATATATTTGGATGTGTGTGTGTTTATGTCTTCATCATTGACAATTTGTCTATATTATGTTTCCTTAATTGATGATTCCTCTTGCAAAGCCTTCATTTTTATTTTACAAAGACGAAGGATTAAGCATTCTTTAAGTTTAAAGAGCTCAAATCCTTGGTTGAAAATGTTAGTTTTTGTAGCAACGTGTCTTGACTTTGGTCAAAGAGGCTAAGAAACATTAGAACTCCAAAACCCAGAAATCGTTTCTAGAAATTCCACCTAGAGACAGCTCAATTAAATTAATTAATCGATAATTAAAAATTGTAATTGTTTAAGTATAACTTAGAGAAATCGGTTAATTAATGGGAATTAGTTGAGAAAGGTGAGAATTCTCTAGAAACTCACCTGGATCGACTCGGAGATGATTTTAGCCATTGATGAGGATTTAACCATGGTCGTTGGTGAGCCAACGAGAGATTATAAGAGGAGGTCAAGGGCGTTGGAAGAAAACATACTTGAGGTCGAGTTCCTAGGCAGAGATCGAACTTTCCCAGTGGCAATGATTCAGCAGAGGAGAATTCGAGCCAAAGAGGGGATGCAGAGACGGTGAGGGGCAAAGGCAGTGAATCCAGAGGAGGATTTCTAGATCTAGAGAGGAAGCAGCGAGTTACAGGAGTAATCCACAGTGAGGCTGCCTAGGGTCTACGTATAAGCTTCAGCAAAGCCATTCAATTTAGGTGAGAGGGAGATCAATTCAGCTTTCAGAGGCCGAGAACGTCTTCCAGAGGTCCAGAGAGTCATTTCCAGCAACAGAGACAAGTAGGACGGCTTGATTTAAGAGGGTTTTCCAGCCACACGTGTGAGGGACCGCGCAGAGGCAACACAGAAGGGCCTGTGCAGGGTTTGGACGGCCAAACTTTTAGAGGGAGTCAATGTGGAGATTTCTCATGGAGTGAGAGAATTTTTCTCTCTAATTATTTTTGTCAGATATTTGTTGATTGGATAGCCAATTCGACATCCAGAGATTGTACTCGAAATTTCACTTCTACATAATAATAAAACTCTCATCTGTTGCATTTGTTTTCCCGCATTTGGCTTTTCTGGGACAAATGTCCAAAAACAACGGTGTCAATTTTATTGTGTGTGCTAGCATTTTCTCAATTTCCAGCATATTATTTTCCACAGCAATTTTATGGTGAAAATTGCGATTGTGATTTTATTCGTTACTCGTCGTAGCAAATAAATTGCACTTAATTTTTTATTAGTTAGAAGAATAATTTTCAGTTGTTGTAATAGATTTAAAAATTTCACATGGTATAAGAGCAAGTTTGATCAGACAGGAAACTCAAGCGGCGGAAGGAAGAAATCGTCCAAATTCAAAGGGAATCTAGCAGTTCAATTTCCAGGTCTACGCAAGGCCTAGCCAGGCAGTGCGAATTGCTAGATAGGGTTATATTTACAGAGGTAGGTGACCAGAAAAGTTCGAATTTGTCTGGAAGTGATTCCAGCAAGCAATAGGAGAGACTGATGAATATTTTCGCAGAGTAGATTCTTGATTTGGGCGTAGTTTTTTTTGCAGCAGTCTTACAGTAGCAGAATCAGCGCAGGGTGGAAGAGAAATAGCACACAACTTTATACTCAGGATGTCTCCAGTAGACTTCCCAAAATCCTCCAATATGGCCATGGACAGATTTGATATTCGAGGGGCTACATAATTGTCTTCCATATTGGAGGACGAATTTGCTTGCTTAACTAGCTCAGCTTCACAGGAAGTCTAGTATATAGACAGTGGAGCGTCAGCTTATATGACAGGAGTTAGAGAATATTTCTCTACTTATAATGAGGAGAAAATGGACTTCCAGATAATAATGGGAAACATGACAAAATGCACTCCAATTAAAAGAGGTACCATTGACATAGAGAGGGATTCAGGAGCAAACACCAGTATTATAGATGTATTGCATGTGTCAGGATTGGGTATGAACCTAATTTCAGTTTCCCAGTTATAGGACAAGGGATATGATGTCAATTTTGTACGGAATAAGGTGTTCATCAAACACCAAAACTGGAAGAAGGTGAAACAGATTGGGGTACGAAGCAGCAGATATTACAAATTACAGTTCAACTCTCCAATGGCACTAGTAAGTAGTAGCAGTGATAGTGGGAAAGACTTGAATGAGCTATGGCACAAGAGGATGGAGCATTTCCATAATGGAGCACTTAGAATGCTCAAGGAGACAGTTACAGGTGTTCAAGAATTAGGCACAGAACATGACAATGTGTACAAGGGGTGTGTGCTTGAGAAATATGCTAAGGCAGCATTACCAAGAATTGACAGCAAATCAGATAGTGTGTTACAGCTTATACACTCAGATATTTGTGGCCCTATGTCCACCAGCTCTCTGGGAGGGTATGAATATTTCGTTACCTTAATTGATGACCATTCCAGGAAAATCTAGATCTATTTCTTGAAGACCAAGGATGATGTCTTTAATCGCTTCAAGGAGTTCAAGAATCTGGTGGAGAATGCAACAAGGAAAAAGATTAGGATACATTGCTCCGATAACATAGGTGAGTACACAGATAGTGACTTCACAAGTTTTTGTGCGAAGGAAGGCATCAAGAGGGAGTGGACAGCTACATACAATCAACAACAGAATGAGGTAGCGCGAAAGAATCGATCTATAGTTGGGACAGCAAAGGCAATGTTATATGACCAACATTTACCTGGGTTCTTATGGTCAGAGGCATGTAACATAACTGTGTATATTCAAAACATGGTTCCTCACAAGGCATTAGGGAAGATAACATCAGAAAAAGTCTTCTCAAGAAAGAAGCCAAGGGTCAGTCACTTCGGGATCTTTGGTAGCATAGTTTATTGACATGTACAAGATGAGAAGCGCACCAAGCTGGATCAGACTGCAGAGAGAGGTTATTTTGTTGGGTATAGAAAAACCTCCAAGGCATACAGGATTTATGTTCCTAGCAGCACGAAGATTATAGTGATATGAGACATAAATTTCATGGAGGATGAAGCCTTCAAGAAGTCTCACGAGATGCCAAAAGGAGATCAGAATGAGCCCGCAAAAACTCCATTGGTCTAGCAGCAGGGGCAGCCACAGGAGCATCCACTAGGACCGTCGCAAGGATAGTCATAGGGATCTAGTACAATAATCAGCACCAGCATATCCTCAAGTGCGAGAGATCTAGTGAGTTCAAAGCAGATGGAACAGTAGAGGCAGGATGAGGAGTTTGTTGATCCTCCCACCACTAGTGGTCGACCAGCAGGGAAGTTCGTTAGACATTGAGAGATGCAGAAGAATTTAATGGAGATCCTATGACAAACAAGAGAGAACGCAGACAGCAAGACAGGTACCAAGCATTAGTGGCATAGGTTGAAGAACCGTCCAGCTATTAGGAGGCCGCACAGCACCAAGTGTTGATAGATGCCAAGGTAGTATAATACAGTTCTATCATGACAAATGATGTTTGGGAGGTTGTGTCGAGCCCTGAGAGTAGGACAGTTGTGGGATCTTGATGGATCTACAAGATCAAATACGTTGCAGATGGCAGTGTGGAGAAGTATAAGGCTAGGTTCGTGGTAAAGGGGTATGCGCAAAAGGAAGGTATAGATTACGAGGAAACCTTCACCGCAGTTGCCAGATATACTTCTATCCGGTCAATTATATCCCTAGCAATGCAGATGGGATGGCATATTCGCCAAATGGACATCAAGACAACATTATTAAATGGGGTGATAGAGGAGTAGGTATACATAGAACAGTCAGAGGGCTTCGAGACTTGTGAGAGGGGCACACATGTGTGCAAACTGAAGAAAGCTCTATACGGGCTCAAGCAGGCTCCCAGGGCATGGTACGATCAGATTGGAAGCTACTTGCAACAAATGGGATTCGTCAAGAGTGACGCAGATCCCAACCTTAACTATTTGTTGGTAGAGGATGAGTCACTCGTCCTAGTATTGTATGTGGATGATCTCTTCTTGATAGGGTCATCAGGGCTCATAGAGGACTGCAAGAGGAACCTGGCAGCAGAGTTTGACATGAAGGACTTGGGGTTGATACATTACTTCCTAGTCTTGGAAGTGTGGCAAAAGGATGGGGAGATCTTCCTTGGTCATGGGAGATATGCTACTAAGATTTTGAAGAGATTTAGGATGCAGGATTGCAGATCCATGTCTACGCCTATGATTACAAACTAGTGGCAGATAGATGCATTAGATGAGAAGGACGTTGACCCCACCTTGTATAGACAACTTATTGGTTCCCTCATGTATCTAGTCAACACTAAGCCAAATATTTGCTTCGCGGTCAACACTCTCAGTCAATTTATGGTGGAGCCAAAGAGCATGCATTGGATAGCAGTGAGGCACGTAATGAGGTATTTTCACGGCACAATAGAGGATGGGTTAAGGTATACTCAAGGGGATGATGTCAGACTATGTGAATTCACAGATGGATTGGGCAGGTAGTTCAGTGGATAGGAAAAGTACCTTCGGGTACTACTTCAGCATTGGATCAGGGATGGCTTCTTGGTGCAACAGGGAGCAGAAGTCAGTAGCACTAAACTCTGTCAAAGCAGAGTATATGGCAGCTAGCACAGCCACGTGCGAAGCTATACGGATTTTGAAGTTGTTGGCGAGCTTGTTCAAAGAGAGGATGGAGGCAACCAGTGTTTACTGTGATAATCAGAGTTGCATCAAGCTCTCTAAAAATTTAGTGTTTCATGACAGGTCGAAACACATAGATATTCGATGTCATTTCATCAAAGATTGTGTACAGCGTGGAGCAGTTCGGTTATAGTATGTTCCCACAAAAGAGCAGGTTGTAGATATACTTGTTGAAGAATGTAACTAAGCTTGGTCTTCATAATTGTACACGAGTCAAAATGAAATATATTTGTCAAAAGAAAGCAAAAGATATTTTAGTATTATTTTAATTGACTTGTTAAAGCATGGGTTTCATGCTTGGGTCAATTGTTATAGGTCAAGCCTCCATTGTAGGCTTCAGGTTGTTGACAAAGTCAATTATTGTTTGGTCAAAGTCTCCTCCATCAAGTCAGCCTCTTCATCAAAGTCTCCATCAAGTCGGCTTCCCTCAAAGAACACATGTCGACCTAATATAGGGACACATCTCTTCAAGAAGTCATGTCGGCCTATTTCAAGAAGAAACCACTATAAATACAACCATAAGAACTTTGCATTAAACACAGAAAAACAAGCTCGGATCATCTCTGAAATAAGTTCGGATATCACAAGGATACTCTCGGTGCAATCACAGTAAGATAATTTCGAATCAGTTTTTAGAGTGATGAATGCGGATTGAGGTTCGGTGCTATTGCAGTCATGTGCTATCACAATTAGATGCTATTGAAGTTCGATGCTATCACAGAAGTTCAGTGCTAATACAATTTGGTGCTATTATAGTGATGAAGTTCGGTGCCACCTCAATGATGAAGTCTAAATATTACAGTGAAGTCTTGGTATATTACAGTGAAAACTAAGTTTAGGGTAGTCACCACAAGACCGAGGGAAGGAGTATATCATCATTGTTGGACCGAAGCATATATATTACAGTGTTGGACTGAGACATAACTTTGTTATGTGATCAAGCTATCAAATGACTACTATATGAAGCATACTACTGGACAGTGTCATCACAATGAGAATTGAAGCTTGTCTGATGTATCATCTCATTGGTGCAAGGAAGAACACATTGAAGAATGCAATACTACTCGCAAGGCTGACTTGATAGAGGGATCTTGGTCGTCTCATCTTGTTTTGAATCTATTGAAGGAAGAATTTTGACTGGGTTTTCCCCTTAAGTGGGGTTTTGCCCTAGCTACGTGCCTGCATCTCGTGTCCTCTTTTATTTGATGTTTGGCATTACTCTTGATGATAACAAAAGATAAATCAAAAGAAAGAATAACAAGAGTAAAACATCACAAGATAATCTCATAATAAGAGAAATCGATTAACTTGCCACTCTTTGGATTTCTCAACAATACTCACAAAAGCTCTAGGGAGAGTTAAGTTCATTATTTCAGAGAACCGATGGGTATAGTGGAGAACCCTTTTCAGTAGTAGGGGCAGGAGTTTTGGATTTCAATTGCAGTAGTGTCGGCAGCAACACAAATGCAGGTGTGGTTGAGCTACAGTTGGCAGATGAATCAGAGTATGTACAGTGGTTGGTGGGCAGTGGCAGATTGTCACAATTGTCAAACATCAGCAGTGTGAGGGAAGATGTTATGGGAGAGAACACCTTCTTCGCTAAGAGGGGGTGTTAGTTTTTGTAGCATTAGATGTTGTTCTGGTCTCAACTTTTGTGAGAGATGCGAAGAAACACTAAAACTCCAAAACCCAGAAATAGTTTCTGGAAATTCCACCTAGAGACAGCACGATTAAATTAATTGATCGATAATTAAAAAGTGCTTAACTTAGGGAAATCAATTAATTAATGGAAATTAATTGAGAAATGTGAGAATTCTCTAGAAACTCACATGGATCAACTCAAAGATGATCTTAGTCATTGATGAGATTTTAATCATGGTCGTTAGAGAGCCAACGAGAGATTATAAGAGGAGGTCGATGGGGTTGGAACAAAACACGCTCGAGGTTGAGTTCCTTGGCAGAGACCAAACTTTCTCAGTTGTAGTGATTCAATAGAGGATAATTCGAGCCATAGAGGGGATGCTCAGACAGTGGAGCAGAGACAGTGCTTCTAAAGGAGGATTCTGATTTCTAGATCCGAAGAGGCAACATCAAGTGATAGGAGTCAATGTCGAGATTGCTTGTGGAGTGATAGATTTTTTTCTCTCTAATTATTTTTATCAACTATTTGTTGATTGGATGGCAAGTTGGGAATCCAGAGATTGCACTCAAAATTTCAATGTTGCATCCGAATAAAACCCTCATCTGTTGCATTGGTTTTCCCACATTGGGTTTTTTCGGGGACAATTGTCCAAAAACAATAGTGTCAATTTTATTGTGTGCTAGCATTTTCTTAGTTTCCAGCATTTTGTTTTCCACAACGTTTTTATGGTGAAAATTGCAGTTGTAATTTTATTCATTATTTGTCATAGAAAATAAATTGCACTTAATTTTTAATCATTTAGAAGAATAATTTTCAGTTGTTGTAATAGACTTAAAATTTTCAGAGAAAATTAACAAGTGCTTAGATCTAACAATGGAGGAGAATACACATCCAATAACTTCGATGCCATTTGTAGGGAAGTGAGGATTAAGAGGGAGTTGATAGTGCCTCACAACCCATGGCAAAGTGGGGTTGCAAAGAGGAAGGATAGATCCATCACCAGGACTCCTAAAGCCATGATCCAACATCCTCTCTTGAAGAATATGGCACTAGGATTCCCAATTTTGAAGGTTAAAAAGAGTTCGCAAGGGATGTACACTCAACAAACATTCAAATTCTTTTTTTGATTTAGTGAGCAAAAATCAAAAGAGATTCTCAGGTTAATTTATTTGGATGTGTGTGTGCCTATGTCTTCTTCATCATTGACAATTAATCTACATTATGTTTCCTTCATTGATAATTCCTCTTGTAACACCTTGATTTTTATTTCACAGAGACGAAGGATTAAGTGTTCTTTAAGGTTAAGTGCTTGAATCCTTGGTTGGAAATTAGATGGGGAAGAAAATTGAAGTGCTTATATCAAAAAATGGATGAGAATACACCTCCAATGACTTTGATGCCATTTGTAGGGAAGTGAGGATCAAGAGGGAGTTGATAGTGCCTCACAACCCGTAGCAAAATGGGGTTGCAAAGAGGAAGAATAGATCCATCACCAAGACTCCTAAGGCCATGATCCATGACATAGATTTGCACATATGCCTTTGGGGAAAAGTGTGTAATTCAACAATCTATATCTTGAACCAATGTCCTCACAAGATCTTGAAGGAAAAAACATCTAAGGATGCATGTATTGGTGAGCAACCCAAGGTATCATATTTTGGTGTTTTTTGATGTCTAGTTTACATTCATGTTTTTGATGAAAAAAGGACTAACCCTGAACCCTTTAGTATCAAGGGTATTGTTGTTGGGTACGATAAGCTTGAACCCTTTGGTATCAAGGGAATTGTTGTGGGGTATGGCAAGACATGTAAAGCTTACCAAATCTACATTATAACACAGAGGACGATTTTGGCAAGCAAGGACATGAAGTTTGACGAGGATGGGTGGTCATCAAAGTCATAGGTGCCTCCCACAGAGATAGAGGAAGAAGAAAAGCTAGTGGTAGTAGGATGCAATTGTAATGTCCTTTTCTAATTAAATTGCCCAAGGGAGGACATAGTAGCATATTTAACCCCGTAGGCTATAGTCAATTGTAAATGGGGAAATCCATTATTTGATGTTATTTGGATAGCATTAGATAATTTCGGGCAAATGAAGGGAAACTTGTTAGCCACTCAAAATTAATATTAGGAGGGAAAACACCAAAGGGAATCTATAAAAAGGAGAGAGGAGATTCATTGTTTGCATCATGGATTGTAGTTCTTTCTGATTTTTGGGTTGAGGCTCTTGGAGGGTTTTAACTTGCAAGGTTACAAACATCGCGATTGGGATTAAATCGGCGAGGGGAAAAAATCGGAAAAAATCGTAAAAATCGGGAAAAAATCGGAAAAAATCGGCACATACAAAAATATTCTTTTTTTTTCATTTTTTTAATATCTAAAGCATCTACAGCATAAAATAAATGCATTGACACATAAATATGAAAAATAACTAATATATAAGATGTGTAATATCATGTCTAGTGCTACATCACACATAAAACTGAATCCTATCCTGAATACTAAGTCCTAAGTCTCAAGAGTCAACTCAGCCTCAAAATATCAACAAAAAATATAATAATGTATCTCATATCATGAGTCATAATGTCATATACAAAGGAATGTCAATGCACCATATAACCTATGGTCCTATACTACTGATTTCCTCTGCCCCTCTTGCGAGAAAATACAACAGCTTTGCCTTTCCCTCTAGATGAAGAAGCTGGCGGGACTGGCAATGGACTCTGTTGTGCTCTAGAAGTAGAAACTGAAGCACCAGAACGGGAACCTGAAGCACTAGGAGCTAAAGGAGGCAGACCACGTTCTTTATCGATAGTAGTGGTAGGTGGTGTCACCTCCTCCTCCTGCTCCTCCTCCTCCTCCTCGTCCTCCTCCCCCTCCACTACCTCCTGCTCTATCCAATCAGGGGTCGACTCCATGAGAGGCCTCTCAGCCTCAACCCTCCATTCAGCAGTGGTGTCAATCGCATCTAAAGAGATGGCCTCCATATCAGGTGTCCTCTCAAGTTGTCTCACCCACAATCTAAGATTGTAGTAGATGTAAACCATGTCATTGAGGCGCTGGGCCTCCAACCTGTACAAGGGTCATAAATTAATAAATTAAATATTTAAAAAAAATATTTAATGAATTCAAAAAATCAGTTGGAATATTTTAAGTTTTTTACCTGTTGCGCTTTTTGGTGTGTATTTTTTCAAATACACTCCAGTTGCGCTCGCATCCTGAAGCGCTACATGTTTGGCTGAGTATTCTAATGGCAAGTTTTTGGAGTTTTGGTAATCTGCCACCGTAGCTCCTCCACCATGCATCCACAAGTTACAAGTTACAACAAATAAGATAAACTTATAAAGTTACAAACATAAGAAAAATTTTAAAATAATGAAAATCTTACCTGGCATTTTAGTAGTCCTATCCTGGACAGCCATGTCAAAGCTCAAGGTGCCACCTGCCATTCTATATACCTCCATCTCTTTGGATATCTCTGCACGTTCTGATGGATTTAGCACAATCTTCTGAACACAAGTGAAAAAGCCATCCATGACCTCAGCATCAAATAGAAAACCACATGAATAAGCAAATGCGGGGTTCAGGAAGAGCCCTGCAGCATGAATGGGACGATGGAGTGTGTTGTTCCATCGATCATCAATCACTTCCCATAAAAGAAGTTGTCTCTAAAACCCCTCATCACCCTTATCATCATAATAGCTGCGAACAGCTTCTTTGGCCCTATCCATGGCCTCATACAAGTAGCCCATTGCAGGCTTGTCTCCATCCACCAATCTAAGAACCTTTACCAAAGGTTCAGTAATGCTGCACACCTCTTCCACTTCAACCCAGAAACTTTCCTGATATGACACCAACCTGCAGATGGCCTGTTCCTGTGATTTGCGGCTGATAGTCAAAGCACGCCACTCATCTGAAAGAAACATTCTCTTCAAATCCCACTTAGAATTCAAGAGGGATTGAAAAGATATGAAAGTAGTGGCAAATCGTGTAATAGCAAGCCGCACCAACTCCTTCTTGTTGGTGAATGTCCTCATCAAATGAAGTACAGATGCATGATTATATATAAATTTTGTGATTCTCTTTGATGATTCTACAATCTCTTTGACAAAATCAATCTTTCCGATGTCCTCCAACATCAAATCAAGGCAATGTGCAACACAAAGTGTCCAAAATATGCTCAGATACCTCTCCATAAGCATCTTGCCAGCAGAAACATAGTTTGCAACGTTTTGGACAACATTTTGGGGCCCAACCTCCAGAATGAACACATCTAATGAATCACATAATAATCTTGCATCTTTGACATGTGCAGATGCATCAACAGATTTCATAAACATTGTCCCCTTGGGACAACTGACCAAGAAGTTAATAAGGGTCCTACCCTTTTGATCAGTCCAACCATCTGACATCACAGTGCATCCTGTGACTTCCCATGATGCCCTTAACTCTTCCAATCTCTTGGTGCAGTCAGCTTTCTCATTTTGCAGAATGTGCCCTCTAAGGTCATTATATGAAGGGGCTTTGTATCCTGGGCCAACAACAGCGATAGCATCAACTGTAGCCTGATAAAATGGATTGTTCCTGGCAACATTGAAAGGAATATCACTCCAAAGAAACAGTTTTCCCAACAACTTATCAGCTTCTTCCTTCTCCTTTTTTTTAATAAGGGAGGAGATAGATGGTTGTGCCCCGTGAGTGGTTCTAGGAGCAAAAAATGAGGAGGCAGCTACGGGGCTGCCTGTAGAAGAGGCTGATGCTGAAGAGCCACTACCACTCTCACGGTCAACTCCAAACCCTGATATTTGACTCTTCAGAGCTGCTTTGCTGAGTTTAGTGGTTTTTATTTCTCCCAATGAGTTCATGGCTCTTCTGATTATTTTTGGATTGGTGTTTGTGCAAGGGCCTACTTCATGCCCAGGAATTTGTGCCAAGTGGTATTTCAACCTGTATACCCCCCCTGTCATGTGATGACCACATAATTTGCAAGTCAAGTTTGATCGGTCAAACCCCTGATCAGGTTCACCAAATTCCCATAAAGGATCTAATTTCCTTGGCATGTTGGAAACTTTGAACTTTGAACGTTGAAATTTGAACCTAGGGCACAAGAAAAATTGCAAGTTAAAAAATAAAATAAAAAAATTACAATTTTACATACAACATTTTGATTTTTTTCACAAAAAAAAAACCTCAACTCAATGCAAAAATAATGGGAAAAAATACATGTTGAAACACAAACAAAAATAATGGGAAGAAACTAAGAGCACAAGAAGAAATATAAAAAACAAAATTTAACAAACAATTTTTTGCATTTTTGACCAAAATAAACCCTCTCCTCTCAATAAAACAAAAACAAACAAAAAAAACACAACTAAATGCAATCACAAATGATGAAAAATACATGGGTAATAGAAACCCATGGAAGAACAAGAAAAAAACAAAAAAAAATGGGTCAAATTTGATGCCCATACCTGGAAAAAACGTTTTGCCGGAGACACTTGGTCCAAATTCGATTTTTGTTCGTTTGGCTTGCAAGAAATTCTTCACTTTTGTCCAATCTTGGGCTTGTAGATCACGTATCTCCCTCCTTGGCTCTCCTCCTTCACTCCTTAGCTCTCATAACCAAACCTATCCATGTGAAAATGAAAAAAAAAACATCAAAATCGCCTTATAACTGCGCTATTTTAGGAGGCCACGATTTTTTCCGATCGAATCGCGATTTTTTGGAAAAAATTGCCGATAAAATCGTTGAGTTGAAAAAATCGTGATTTTTTCAAAAAATCGTGATTAAATCGCGATGTTTGCAACCTTGGATTTAAGACCCCTTTCTTTATATTGGTTTCAATGGCAAAAGATTCCACCCTATCCAATCCCTTCACCTTTCTAATTACAAGGCAAAGTTTTGAGTGGAGGATCATCTTTCTAAGGCATTATCTGTGGTAGCATTTATCTATTCTATGGCAACAAGGAGGCAATGGATTACTATGTTGGGGTAGAGTGGAGGGTGGAACCCCCTTTCTTTGTGACAGCAAGGCTAGAGACCACTTCCCAAGATAGCATAGAATTGTTTGTGGTTTGTTGAAGTTGTGGAAGGCTAATATAGGCCTGCCCGAGGGAAGGAACTTTCTGAGGCAACATTATGTGGCATCAAATTGTCTCCAAGCAAGATAATTCTAAGGCACGTGAAGGTTATCCCATGAAGAAGCAAGGTTGGAAATAACCCTAAGAGTCAACAAGATATTGTTTTGAGGCAGCAAGTAGGGTGGAACCAAGGGTTTTTGAGGTGGCATCTTAATAAGTGGCTACAGTGAATTGCTTTCTTAAGTTTGTGGCAGCAGCAAATCACTCCCCTAAGGCAATTGAAGGGTTGTGACCCCTCACGCAAAGACAGCAAGTGCTGGAAAGAGAAGGACGAACAAGGCAACAGATTGTCAAGGGTGACAGGAGGGTTGAGTTCCACCTTACTAGCACAGCAAGTGCTCACAAGATAGTAACCAGGACCGGGGACGCAACTGAGACAATGAAGGGAATTGACAATAACCAATCTAGTCGGCCTGGGTTAAACTAAGATTAGAATAGATGGGAAACCAGCTGCTATATAACAAAACTAGATAGTACTAGTTGTAAACAGAAAACTAGTTGCAATTGTAGCCCTGTTGGTGAATCATTGTGCTATATAGGTTTGTTGTTTATTGGACAGTTAGCCCTATAATCTATAATAGTTTGCTAAAGAACATATGGTTGTTTGAATATCTTTTATTCCATTGGTACATTAAATGGAAGGATCCTTACCGTTATATGAATTTATGAATGTTGCATTGTTGTTATGAAATGTAATCCTTTCATAGTTTGTTGAAAACCATAGATCAGAATTGTGCCCTAAGGGTAATTTTCCCAAGAGGGATATCACAATGGTATCGAAGTTGTGCATCCTGTCAACCTGTGAGCATATGAACTCTCAATGCTTCCGGAAGATAGGGAAAACGTTACAGACAGGAAAAAGAAGGGTAACCACAACTCAGCCATGGTAGACAGGGAAGAGCAACCACCAAAAACTAACCCTTTTGACATCTTAGGGGAGCTAGCAAGAGGGAAACAACAGATAGCTCAATTGTTGACACAAGGGCAGTAGCAAATGGCCCAATTTTTTTCCCAAGTTGTGGTAAAAATGAACAATGCAGGTAACAATGCTCCTAATGGTTCTAAAAGAGGTAGCAGGAGTTTTTCATACGGCAGCAACAACCATAATCTTGGCCCTTTTAACATCTCTACACAAACTAACACAGGGGCAACCAATAGAACAAACCCTAGACCTCTACTACCTCAGTTTCTAGATGGTCAGGGAGCAGCAAACCAAGGATCTATAGAACGAAACGAAGATTTTTTCTGAATATTTCCAAGAGTATGCATCACTGGAGAGGACATTCGAACAACCATGACATTTACTGAGTTTTGTAATATTAACAACAGAAATAGGCCCAGCGGCACGCAGCAAAAGTATGACCTCTTGTACAAGGTTGGGAAACTATCCAATACCTCTTTTCGATGGGTCATCCAAGTGTTCAGCAAGGTCTTGGGTACAAAAGTTTGACACCTACTTCCAACTTAACCCAATGTTGAAAGCAGAGGCTATCAAATTCATCGCCCTGCATTTGGAAGGGGAAGTGCATGAACGGTGGTACCACGGATTGGTCACCCTACGACACATTCCAGCATCACCTCTTACAAGGACTTCACACAAAGATTGATAGATCGATTTGACAAGAAGGATTTAGAGATACACTACAAGGAGCTAGCACAGCCCAAGCAGACCGGCACACCAGATGTCTACATTGAAGAATTTCAGTGAGTGGCTATAACGGTGAAAGACATATCTGAACAAAGGCTAAGTGCTAACTATGCTCTTCACAGAGGGTTTAGCCAAGCCACTGCGTGGGTGGGTCAAGGCCTTCAAACCAACCACCCTACAAGTTGTCATCACTAGGACACGAGACATGGAAGATGCAACACCTACAACTAAATTTCCATCCAAACAATTCATCATTCAGAAGAACAGGGAAAAGAAACCATTCTAGCAGTGGGTCCTACAAGATAGATTGAATGACGAGACTTGGAGCTAGCTAAGGAGGAAGAAACTTTGTTTCACTTGCAAAGAACCATGGGCACCAAGTCACAAATTCTTGGGCAAGGGAAAGGTACAGTATATATAAGTGATGTTAGACAACGACGAAGAAGATAAACCAATGCCAGGACGAAACAGAGAGCCTAGTAGTTCAAAGGAGAAGCAGTCCCATAAGGAAGGTAAAAGGGATGAGAGACCTTGTACAAGATTTAAGGGTGGTACTATCACCACTCTTTCTGGAGTCCCTAGATATTACACCTTCAAGATCATGGGGTGTCATACAAGGACAACAAATCACAGCATTGGTCAATGGCGGAGCAACTTACAATTTCATCGATGCAGCTTTGGTGGCAAAGAGAGGTATCCCCATAGAAGAGTTTGAGGGATTTAGCATTGTGGTGGTTGACGGATACAGCGTGAAATGCACACAGAAGATTCCACACATAAGCGTGACATTGGGTGATTACACATTCACCAATGACTTCTACATAGTAGACCTTCAAATACCAATATTTGGTTGGGGTTACAGTGGTCATACTAGTTGGGAAAATTCTCAATGAACTACCAAGTGATGGAGATGGAATTCAGGGTCTCAAATGGCAGCAAGGTAGTCTTGAGAGGTATGTCAAATGGTGGTCATCAAACTATATCAGCTAAGATAATGGAGCCTGGAGGCTATATACAATCATGGAGATGTGGCTTGTGCAGCAGAATGTTTAATTACGAGTCAAAATTCGTCAGATAGCAACCAACAATATCAACCCTATGATTTTGATATTGACTACAAGAAGAACATTGTGACTGATGCGCTTTCCAAGAAACTAGTTGCATGTTCACCTATGGAAATCACCGGAGATTGGAAAGCCTACCTCTTGGTAGAATATTCCAAAAACAAGTTCGCTTGTGAGTTAATGGATGGTCTCATCCAAGATTGCATGTATAGAATAGTAGATGAGGTTATTTTCTATAAAGGCAGGTTATATTTGGTCCCTAAATCCGCACTCAAGGAGAATATCTTGAAGGCCACACATGACACACCACTAGTAGGACACCAAGGGTTCTTCAAAACTTACAGGCAAATCAGAGAAAGATTTCTTGGAAAAGCCTCAAGGATGATGCCTTGAGGCATGTAAGGGAGTGCATGACTTGTCAATGAAACAAGCCCAAGCATACTCCTCTTGTAGGATTGCTACAGCCCATCCCAATTCAAGCGCAGAACTAGGAGAGCTTATCAATGGACTTCATCACAGGTCTACCTAAGGCACAGGACAAGGATGGCATCTACATGATAGTTGACAAGTTAACCATGTTCGAGTGGAAAAACTATTCATCAAGGAGGTGTTTAGACTCCATAGGCTGCCTAAAAATATAGTTAGTGATTGAGACGACAGGTTTATCAGTGCATTTTGGCAAGAGTTCTTCAAATTGGTGGGCATGGAATTGACCCCTAGTACCAGCTATCATCCTCAAACAAGTGGCCAAACCAAGATTGTGAATAGATGGATTGAGGGGTATCTTCGTAACTGTGTCAAAACAGCAGAAGGCATGGAGCAACTGTTTACATCTCGGGGGGGCACTGCTACAACACCACTTATCATCTATCCTTCAGGATGACCCCATGCAGGGCACTGCATGGTTACGATGCTCCACCATTTGTTGATTTTGCATTTGGGGATAACAGGGCTCCAAAAGCCAAAGATTGGAAGGTCCTTGAGGAGAATCTGGAGACCACTCAAAACCAGCAGAAGATGTATGCACAACTTTGAGGTGGGAGACTTAGTTTTCCTAAGATTGCAACCCTATAAACAATATTCACTCGAGAAAAGCGTAGAGAAATTAAAACCACAAATTTATGGGCTTTACAAAATAATCAGACACATTGGTGAAGTAGCATATGAGTTGGAGCTACCAAAGGGAAGCAAAATCCTCAATGTCTTCCATGTATCATGCCATAAGAAGGCAATCAGTCAATAAATTACTACTTCGGTTGAGCTACCCACTTTGGATAAGGAGGGGTAGTTAGTATTTTTGAAAATAGTAGCGAGAAATGTCCTTCTTTGACTTGTGCCTTAGTCGAAGAAACCAAGAAGCAGTTTTCCTTAGCATGCACAAGTTCCAAAAAGTTAGGACGACTTTCTAAAATTTAGGACGAATTCCTAAAAATCAGGGCAAATTCCTATTGTTAAAATTCTAGTGTTGCAATCACTAGAATAGTTTTTCACAATTGATAACTACTTCTATTGATGCAAATAGTTCCTTCTTTATACTTTATTCAACAAGTAGTTATATATGTGAAACAATCAACCTCGATAGAATTGGAGAATGGAGGCAATATTCATCTCAACAACATCCTATTTGTTTCAAGTTTGCATAAGAACTTACTTTCCATTTCAAGTCTAGAAGATAAAGGTGATAGAATAGCCTTCATTGATGGAAAAGTTGTAGTATGGGGTAAAATCTCAAATATAGAAAATGCTAGAGTGATTGGGATTTGTGAAGGAAGACTTTACAGGTTGCTATCCCCCCTTTCTCAAGCTCTAGTTCACATTGAAATCAGCCCATGCGAACTTTGGCATAGAAGATTCAGTCATCTCCATTTCAAAATCCTTCCAACCCTAAATTCAATAGTAGATGGAATCCCTAAACTGAAGGAAGATCACGAAGGAGTATGCAAGGGATGTGTATTGGGTAAAAACACCAAGAGACCATTTGGAAGCAGTGCTTCACGGTCAAAAGAAATCTTGGATCTTATTCATTCTAATGTTTGTGGTCCTATGACTCCTAAATCTCTTGGAGGTCATCTATATTATGTCACATTTATAGATGGTCATTCAAGAACAACTTGGGTTTACTTAATGAAATCCAAGGACGAATTATTTACCAAATTTCAAGAATTCAAAGTTGAAGTAGAGAACCTTACATAAAGAAGAATCAAGATATTAAAATCCGACAATGGAGGAGAATACACATCTAAGGAAATCATCGCTTTCTGTAAGGAGTCTGGGATTAAGAGGGAGTTGACAGTCCCATATAACCCTAAACAAAATGGAGTTGCAGAACGAAAGAATTAATCCATTGAAGAAAGTGTAAAAGCAATGTTACATGATCAAGATTTACTGAAATTTCTGTGGGGTGAAGCTGAAAAGACACTTGTATACATACAAAATCTAGGGTTTTCTTCTACAAGTTCGATCTTGAAAAAGGGAAGGAAAGAAGGTCAAGCGAAGGTCACAAGAAGCCATCCACAAGCTCTAGAAGGAAGAGAAAGCCAAGCGAAGGTCTGAGGAAGCCTTGGAAGGCTGAACGAAGCTCACACGTGTGGTAGCAGCAACTACAAGAGGGCCGAAAATTTCAAGTCTACAAAGGAGGCCGAAATTCTGCAATTGGGGATCGAAGTTGCGCTACTGGTAGAGATTTGACTGGGTTTAACTTGGACAAGGAAAGCACATCATCCGAAAAGGTTGGACTTGGCCTTGGAGGGTATTGGTCTTGGTCTAAAGGTCTTGGAATTCGCCAATTGAAGGATCTATAAAGAAGAGAAGAGATTTACGGGTTTTCCTCTCAAGAGGAGAGGTTTTGGCCCTGGCTTGCAGCCTATATTTTGTGTTCTTGTTCTTCTTGTTTTTGGTAGTTGTTGGATGATATACAAACATAATAATAACTGAAGAAGCTAATATGTAAGAAAAAAGTAAAAATACATCACAAGCAGTTATCATAGAAAGAGAAATCACTCTAATCATTGCCCTTTAGATTTCTCAAGAAATATATCGTTGCCCTAGAATATAGACCCTAAAGACCTTTGAATTCTCAATGTATCCAATAAAGGTACCTTTCTTCCCAGATGGTTCCAACTTTGTCCTTTTCTCTTTGGGTACATGAACAAAAACTAGACAACCAAATATTCTTAGATGTTCAACATTCGATCTCTCACCTGTAAAGATTTCTTCAGGAGTCTAGTAATCCAAGATTCGATGTGGGCATTTGTTTTGAACGTAGACACGAGTCCTCGCAGCTTCACCCCAAAGAAACATCCACAACTCTTGATCATGAAGCATGGCTTTGACAGCTTCCATTATCATTCTATTCTTTCTCTCTGCAGTTCCATTTTGTTCGGGGTAGTAGGGAACCATCAACACCCTCTTAATTCCAGCATCCCTGCAGAAATCAATCAATTCATTTGATACATATTCCCCACCATTGTCAGACCTTGATGTCTAGATTCTTCTTCCTGTAGTATTTTCAACCTGTGTTTTGAGTTCATGAAACTTTTCAAACGCTTGATCCTTGGTCTTGAGAAGACAAATCCAGGTTTTGCGAGAATAATCATCAATAAAAGATACATAGTATAAATATCCAGCCAAGGTTTTATCAGGCATGGGTCCACAGCCATCATAATGTATAAGATCCAATATTCCTTTGGATCTACTATCACTGCTAGTGTATTACTATATCAGATATAGTAATATGATAATATCAAAATTGCACCCAGTGCACTGTCCAATACATGATGATGAGATAGAGTCTAGAGATCAAAACAAAAAACATAAACAAGGAGGTTCTAAATGGCCTCCACAACAAAACATGAATAATCACTATTACAGCCTGCTAGACATCTGACAAGCCAATGTCCCCTGGCTCTTCCTCAAACTTTGAGTCTGAACTAGAGGGGGAAATCTCTCGCTCGTCCTCTGAATCAACATCCTCAACTGGAACTTTACCCTTGCCCTTACCACTCTGAGATAGACAAGTTATGGTTTCTTTTATGCAGGCGCAAGTCATATTATATCGACTAGTTTATTGGTATAATCTGCTTAACTTTTGTGTGTGACAATTCGGTACACGCAGGTAGACTCTGCGTTGAAGATCAGGCAGACTCTGCGTTGAGATTGGTGTAAATGTTGTCAGTAAGGAACTGAAGCGGCGTTAATACAACCTGAGTGTATGTGATGTTGGATAGTCGATGCAGAGGATTTGCATTGCAAATTCAAGGAAAGCCGCACAGTCATGTTGTCAGTGAATGCGTTGAGAAGCGATGGGGTGTGTTGAACGCAAAGCCATAACAGAAGGTAAGTTAATTGCCAGTTTCCAAGTTTTAATATCTGGTTGTTTGCTGATGATTGCCAAAATCGAATGTGTGTGTGAGATAAAATGAAAATTGGCATTTGAATAAACCGTGGAGGATGGTTGACATTGGAATGTATAATTCCATATGGTTTGGGGTCTGATTAAACAATGTCAAGTTTGTTAAAAAAACCAAGGGCGCACTTATATAATGGAACAAAAGTTCATTTGTTAAATCTTTGGCATTCGGGCTATTAAGAAAGTTTGAATTTATGATTAAAACAAATGGTTAGTTAACTAAAGTCTCTTATAAGACTTTTGAAAGGGCGTTCACAAAGGTTGAAGGTTTTATGAAGCATGGTTATTAGCCATAAGTTGGAAATGGAGTAAAGCTTCCGCATGTGATAATGTTGAGATTGCCAGACTTTCTGAGTTTTATCTGGGCAATTATTTGAGATGCATTTTGTATATGCATGTAAAGGTGAGATTCTGGGTACTGCAGGGTTGCCCTGCATCACATCAACTGATTTTAGAAACATGGTTCCCCGTGGGCAAAAGACAAGAAAGTTTATGATGGTACGGTTCCTCTGATCAGTGCATCCATCTGACATGATGGTACATCCTGTATGTGCCCATGAGTTTTTGAACTCTTTCAAATAATCATCAATGTTCATAATCTCTCTTTGCAAAACAGATCCTCTTAACTCATGCATAGTAGGGCCTTTGAAGCCCTTTCCAACAGCATATATGGCATCAAAAATAGGTTCATAATATGGTGAACGAGTAGCATTGAAGGGAATATCAGAATCATACCACCATCTAGCAATGTAATCACAAGCAGCGTCTCTCAATTATTTTCTCCAATGAGCATCTAAAGTGGGTTGCATAGTTGGAGGACTAGGACCATGTGCAGTTGCACTATCAGAGGGAGAAGAGGGCACGAAAAAACTTTTGATAGTACCCCTATTTCTCATTGCACCCTTACCCTTTTCAGAAATAGACTCCATAGAGGGAGGAACATAGCGAAAGGGGTTTGATGCATTATTGCAAGGGATAGATGAAGAACCCTTATAATCAAAACTTGGGTTGGCAGCCATCATATGTTGTAGATTTCTCTTCCTCCCAATTTCAGCCTGTATTTCTTTTTGCCTAATTTTCTCTTCCTCAAACTTCTGAAATTGTTCATTCAACTCCTTCCTAATTTCCCCAATGTTTTGTGCTTCACAAGGAGTAATTTGGCCTCTAATACCAGCCAAATGTAGTTTCAGTCTATGAATGCCCCCTCCACCCCCCTTAATTTTTTTCTTACAAAATTTGCAATACATTTGATCATCAATCATTTCAGCATATGCCCAAGCAGCATCTTTCGCTCTAGGGGCCATTTTGGACTGAGTTTTTGACTTGGAAAGAAAAGGTTTAAATCTGAAAATGAAAACAAAAAAAGACTATTCATTCTATGTTCATTTCTTTCACCAAAAACTATGTTTACCATTTTCAGATTTGCAAAATAAATAAAACAAGCAAAGACAGATTTTAGAAGAGAAAAAATAAATACCTCTAGCCTCTAGCCTCCTCAATGCAGCTCCAACAAACCAACTTCTCAATGTTGCTCCAAAGCTTGCCCAATAAGCTCCTCATTGCTGCTCCAAAGCTTGCCCAAAAGACTCCTCAAAGCTGCTCCAAAACCAACTCCACAACTCTTCACAAAATCCTCACAAATGCTCAAGAAAATTCAATGAGATAAATGTGAGGTATTGAGAGGGGTTGGGTAGATTAAATAGGATGGGGAGGGGTTAGATAAGGGAAACAAAACCTAACAGCAAAAAAAAAAACAAGTTTGAAGTCCGTTTTTAGGCGATTTTTGGGGCCCGCGGCCGGCTGGAGCTGACCGGCCGAGCTAACAAGGGCTCGGCCGAGCCGGCCAAGTCGATGTACGGCTTAGCCGGCTCGGTCACAAACCAGCCGCCTGACCGGTTTAACCGCCGAGTCGGACCGGCCATCCCTTTGGCTCGGTCGACTCGGCCGGTTCCGAGCTTGGGCGACTGGTTTTTAAAACACTGCTATGAACATACCTCATTTTGATTTCTCCTCCTCAAGGTGACTCGTACACATCTGCCCTCTTGGCCCCTCTAATCACAGTGCACAAATCCTAAACATGTGGTCTTAAATCTGCACTGTATTGTCCGCATTCTACTTCAGGACACTGCACTATGTGTTAACACACATACTTGCTTAGTTTGTAATTTCCACCAAACATAGAACATAAGCGGCTGAAGTAACCTTCCAAGTGCAACGGCTCACCAATAGCAGCATATGCTGCCATTCCTTGCATTCACAACACTTCTACGCAGGCTGAAGCAGCCTTTAATTGACTCGGCCCTCTAGGGAGCTGCCTCAGCCTCCCTTCACAGTAAATCGGTCCTCAAAATATATGCCTTTCGGACAAGGGGTCTTCAACAGCTCTCCAAATAGACTGTTCAATTTAGTCTTTCTATGCTCACAATAAATCGAAACCAAAATACAAATACATACCTTTTCAGCCGTTGATTACACTTCATCTTGTGCATAGATCTTGGCCCTGGTTAGGATTTTCTATTAGATCATGACAGCCCTGAATAAAATCTGTGCAAAATCTTTGTTCCAGGTCTTTCATTCCTTTGTTCTAGCTTTAACCAATTGTGGCCTAATTTGAACGTCTGTATAGGCTTTACAGCATACCCAAACAGATACTCAGCCTAGAGAGAAGGGCTTCTTCAAGTCCTCACGTCTTTAAACTGGCATCCTATACTATTGCTATAGCAGCCTCCTTTCTGCAACCCGTTATAGAGATCTTTCACACATAAATAGCACAGAAACCTTATTCAACATACCTTATTTGCTCGATGTTTGGTCTGCTCCTCTGTTGTTGATTTCGCCCTGGTTAGGGCTAGTTACCATTATTCCAGCCTTAAACTTTTTGCTCAAAAATCCTTCTAATGTCTGAGGGTTTCATCACCTGTAGGGCTGCTCATATACGCTAAAGCTTTTGGCTATTCTCAGCCCTCTTTTCTGCCTAACAACCTCAATTAGGGTTGCGGCTGACGCAAGGTGAGATGGCCTCCTTGTGGGCTGTTGTTCTGGGTAAGTGGCAGCCCTTAACACCTTCACTGTTGCTATAGCAGCCTCCTTTCTGCAACCCATTGTGGATATTTCTCACACATAAATAGCTCGATGTATGGTCTGCTCCTCTGTTGTTGATTTCGGCATGGTTAGGGCTAGTTACCATTATTCTAGCCTTAAACTTTTTGCTCAAAAATCCTTCTAATGACTGAGGGTTTCATCACCTGTAGGGCTACTCATATACGCTGAAGCTTTTGGCTATTCTTAGCCCTCTTTTCTGCCTAACAACCTCAATTAGGGTTGTGGTTGAGGCAAGGTGAGATGGCCTCCTTGTGGGCTGTTGTTCTGGGCAAGTGGCAGCCCTTAACACCTTCACGCTGGCCTGTTTTGGTGAGGCTAGGCCTGCGGCCTACCTCAGTTTGTGACGGCTGGTTTTTAAAACACTGCTATGAACATACCTCATTTTGATTTCTCCTCCTCAAGGTGACTCGTACACATCTGCCCTCTTGGCCCCTCTAATCACAGTGCACAAATCCTAAACATGTGGTCTTAAATCTGCACTGTATTGTCCGCATTCTACTTCAGGACACTGCACTATGTGTTAACAAACTTACTTGCTTAGTTTGTAATTTCCACCAAACATAGAACATAAGCGGCTGAAGTAACCTTCCAAGTGCAACGGCTCACCAATAGCAACATATGCTGCCATTCCTTGCATTCACAACACTTCTACGCAGGCTGAAGCAGCCTTTAATTGACTCGGCCCTCTAGGGAGCTACCTCAGCCTCCCTTCACAGTAAATCGGTCCTCAAAATATATGCCTTTCGGACAAGGGGTCTTCAACAGCTCTCCAAATAGACTGTTCAATTTAGCCTTTCTATACTCAGAATAAATCGAAACCAAAATACAAATACATACCTTTTCAGCCGTTGATTACACTTCATCTTGTGCACAGATCTTGGCCCTGGTTAGGATTTTCTATTAGATCATGACAGCCCTGAATAAAATCTATGCAAAATCTTTGTTCCAGGTCTTTAATTCCTTTGTTCTAGCTTTAATCAATTGTGGCCTAATTTGAATGTCTGTATAGGCTTTACAGCATACCCAAACAGATACTCAACCTAGAGAGAAGGGCTTCTTCAAGTCCTCACGTCTTTAAACTGGCATCCTATACTATTGCTATAGCAGCCTCCTTTTTGCAACCCGTTATAGAGATCTCTCACACATAAATAGCACAGAAACCTTATTCAACATACCTTATTTGCTCGATGTTTGGTCTACTCCTCTGTTGTTGATTTCGCCCTCGTTAGGGCTAGTTACCATTATTCCAGCCTTAAACTTTTTGCTCAGAAATCCTTCTAATGTTTGAGGGTTTCATCACCTGTAGCCTTGTAGGGTTGCTCATATACGCTAAAGCTTTTGGCTATTCTCAACCCTCTTTTCTGCCTAACAACCTCAATTAGGGTTGCGGCTGAGGCAAGGTGAGATGGCCTCCTTGTGGGCTGTTGTTCTGGGTAAGTGGCAGCCCTTAACACCTTCATTGTTGCTATAGCAGCCTCCTTTCTGCAACCCATTATGGATATTTCTCACACATAAATAGCTCGATGTATGGTCTGCTCCTCTGTTGTTGATTTCGGCCTGGTTAGGGCTAGTTACCATTATTCTAGCCTTAAACTTTTTGCTCAAAAATCCTTCTAATGACTGAGGGTTTCATCACCTGTAGGGCTACTCATATACGCTGAAGCTTTTGGCTATTCTTAGCCCTCTTTTCTGCCTAACAACCTCAATTAGGGTTGTGGCTGAGGCAAGGTGAGATGGCCTCCTTGTGGGCTACTGTTCTGGGCAAGTGGCAGCCCTTAACACCTTCACGCTGGCCTGTTTTGGTGAGGCTAGGCCTGCGGCCTACCTCAGTTTGTTGCGGCTCCCTAAGAGCCCTCCAAAACAGCCTCCTCATACTTCTCTTTGACCCTCAAACAAGGCCGCAAACATCTAGAGCGGTCTCATCCTTCCAGCTCTTCTCCTCGGCCTCCCTTAATTTTTTGCGGCAAGCTTCAGTGAGGCTTCAGAGACCTGCGACATTCTCTTTTAGGGACAGACCACCCATAAAACAGCCCTTAAACACCTCTGAATGTGATCCTGTGCTTCGGCCTTCTATCCCTATAACTAGGCCTTCATAATAGTCCTCAAAGATGCCCTACAAAGCCCTTTCCTCCTCGCTATTATAGCCTTCCTTGCTACGTCCTAGACAAAGGTATCCCTTTCCTTCTTCACCGAGCTCTTCTCTTGTGATGTGTTGCACTTGTTGGATCAATAGATCGGAGATTGCTTTTCAACACAAATTGGGCTTTGTCTTCAAATTGGCCTCTGATACCATGTTAATTTGAGAACATGTTCTATGCCATTTCAGATTAGGGCACAAAATACTGAAGCAGATAGAACATACCAATAGATTGATGGAAGACAAGCCAAAAATAGAGATAATGAATGGTGGCGTTACGGCGATCAGCAAGATGCTTCTACCAGCAAAGTCTCCAATAGGTCATTCAGCCAAATGTGTCACACACAACCCCAAGACAAAGAATACTCCACAAATACGCAGCTCCATCGCCATCAAGAGAGAAGAAAATCCTCCACACATTGTGTGTATGATGAACTCCAATTCTCTCCAATATATAGGCATCTTTGGGGGTGTGTGACACGTCCTTTAAGACATTTAAGTCTATATTATATTCCAGGCCGACCTAGCGCATAAGTGGAATAAATTCAAAGTACATGTTCTACTCATCTGATCGAGATGATCTTTAGATCAATCTTACACCTCTCCGAAAGAGGAATCCAATAAAAATATTGGGATCGTCATCTGAGCAGCACAACCCAGAGTTTGGACCTAGTTGCACAAATTTGACACTGACTTGTAGGGCTAGTTGGGACGACTTATAGGTGTCCACAAATTGATTTCTTCTTCATGTTTGCAATGAAAAGTGCCGACCATAGCTACATTATTTTTCAACACCTATAAGTTAGGACAGTTCATGAAGCAATTTGACTTATATGCAGAAGTGGAAGGCTTAGTTTGTTGTCTTCTAGTGCGAGTTATTTTTGGGAAAAGACAAACAAGTGAGCCTCAAGTTCTAAATTGAGCCAGGACAAGTGGCATGAGTTAGTTAACTCATCAACCACTAGTTTGAGTTCCAAAAATAAAACTTGCCAGATTTAGCCTATTCGAAAAGCTTATAAGGAGGACAAGGCACATAATTGATAATTGTTTTGTGAGCACGAGTTGATGAGACAAGACAATAGAGAGCACGAGTTTGTGCAGGAGCTTGTGGTGGGAAGGATAGATTGATAGAGGAGAATTCCTTGAGGAATGCGCTAGAATTTAGGAATAATTCCTCAATAACAGGAGCCTCTATTGTGCTAGGATTTAGGAGAAATCAGCGCAATGAAATAGGAGCTCAGCCAGGCCAGGAAAGGAAGAAGCAGGATCATCATTCTTGCAAGGTGTTTCAGCTTAGGACAAGCCGAGAGAACATGATTGTTTTACTATTGAAACAGGTTGTATTGTAAGAGATCCATTGCTCTAAATTTCTATCAATAAGATTCTCAATCAAGCAGAGGGTTTTCCCAGTTCAGTTCCCTAGAAATTTGTGTGTCTTAGTTATTGTGTGACTGTATATTTTTATGTTCCTATTCCGTTGCAAAATAAGTAGAGAAAATTATGTGTCTTGGGTTACAAGTTAGTTTCAAATTTATTCATTCAAGCAGAGTAGAATTTTCGTGGATTTTCTACATGGTCTCGAAGCATGGGAACAGAATGAAGACTAGCACAAGTTGAGTGAAAGCATCATAGGAGAAGAACTTTTGAAGCAGTCGCAACCTCTAGGAGCCTTATCAATCGAGAAGGAGTAGAGTTTCCTGTGTCTTTTTGTGATTTGGTACAGACTGAGTTTGGGCAGTTGGTGGTTGAGCTTGAGGATAGATCTATGCTAGGTTCGCGTGTTAATTTCTTCAAGATCAGGACGCAGAATTCTGTGCAGTAGGTCGAGCTCCTGTAGCCTAGTTTGGGTGGGTCATAAGGCCTAACAAGAGGCTGGAAACAATCGCCAAGTAGCCTCACAATTACAATGCAAAAGTGGACTTGTCACTTGATAGAGAAGGGAGGAGTGAAGGTTTTGCAACAATTTGAGGCCAAGTTTGGAGGGTTGTAGCAGCTACTAAAGCAGCCCTCACCAGAGCCAAAGATTGCAAACATTTATACCGGCACAGGTCCAGAATATTGGGACAAAAGTCAACATACAAAATATTGGGATAGAGATCTTAGGTCACATGGACTCGGATAAGAATGATCTGTTGGACAAGCATTCTTGAGTTGTGTGATGGATTAGGATGGAGATCCTAGGTCACATGGACTTGGAGAAGTACGGTCTGATGGTAGGATTACTCTGGATATCCTAGGTGGAGTATGTACCACGATGAGGCGGTATGGTGTCCTATGGAATGCCTCCCAGCATTGTGCTCTAATCTTGTAAGAGAGAGTGTGCCCGTTAAGGCCTTGGGTAATGTGACAATGTTGGCTATGATGAATGATGCTTATCAATTTGGAACTCTTCTTATAAGAACATTTCAAATGGAGTATTGTCCTTGTACCAGTAGGACAATTATGAATACCTCCCTAGTTGAGAGGGAGTGTTAGAAATTATAACTAGTTTCGGTCTTTATAATTGTCATTAATCTTGTGTCATGAAGTAATTATTATTGTACTTGTCGAAAGAAAAGAAAAAGAAAATATTTTTATAGAAGAAAATTATTTATTTGAAGCATGGGTTTCTTGCCCATAGTATTTGGTCCTAGGTCCAACACCCATTGAGTGCTCTAAGGGTTTAGTCTTGAGTCAAAGTCAAAGTCATGATGTAAAAGACCCATTGGGGCTCATGTAACAAGAAAAAGAAATTTTATCTGATGTAAAGAAAGGTCTAGAAACTCTACCAAGATCAAATAGCCTAGCTCTTCATGTCGGCCTAGAGGAGGCCCATCCAACGCTCAAGAAGTCTATACATAGGAGGACTTCGACCTCCATTTGGATACACACTTGGCACATGATCTTTTGTATTGATCTATGGTTAGAGGAGCCAAAAAGAAGTGTCAAGGCTTTAGGAGAAGGGCTAAAGTCCAGCGAAGAAATGAAGGATGTCTTGCATCTTGGATCAGCTCTATAGTGAGAAATTTTATGTGAAAACTAGGGTTTCCACAAGTCCGATTTTGGAAGAAACATAAGCAGACTTTGTTTGGAGAGCAATTCTTATTGTGAGTAGTTGGCCTGGTCTTGGAGAGTTTGTTTTGGATCTTGGGTTTTGGAAGTCTCCTTTGAAGTTGATAAGAAGTTATGATGGGTTTTATCTCTCGGTGGGGTTTTTCCTGGCATGGAGCCTATATCTTGTGTTCATTGTGTTTGGCATTTATCTTGATGATGAAAGAACATAACAATATTAAGAAGAAGAACCTAAATCACAAGTAAATGTTATGTAAAGGAAAACATAAATATGCCCTATTAGTTTTCCAACATGGTTTCAGAGCTATGGTCAGTAGTATAAAGGCCGCAAACATCACCTTTTATGTGAAAGAGAAAGGGTTTCATGCCTTGCATTGAAGGTCGAGCGAAGGTCGAGCCACCTAGAAGGAGAGTCGAATTAAAGGAATATATTTCTGGGCATATTCTTAGGTTTGTACCTCTATAACTGAGCCACAGACCAGGGTGATTAGGCCACAAGCCTGAGCTAGTAGACCAGAACTTGAGGAAGGGAGTTGAGTAGCATTGTTGGAGGTCCAAAGGACTAGTCGTCTAACCTAGTCAGGCCAAGGTCCTTGAGAAGAAAAGCGAAGTTTTAAACATGGATGTAAGGATCTGAAATCACCACCGAAATTCTAAGGTTACAAGTACATAATTGCAGAGGTGATTGATCTACAAGTTAAGGTACCTTCTTTGTGTACTAGAAGAAGTTCCAATATCAAGCAAAGAGTCTAATTATCCAAGACCAATTTGTTTAGAAGCTTTAAAGGCCTATTATAAAACTACAGTCACCGTAATCTTTAAGGAGTTGAGACTCTTGTGGAATGAAGGACCTGGGCACATATTAGAAATCCGACCTTTGTGGGTGACCGAATTAACATTTGTGGTGTCTCTACCAGCAGAGTGCAAAGATCAGGAAGATCTATTTGATAGACCTATTATGAGGCTACAGTCATTACAGAAGTCGAGATTCCTATGTAGGAGTAAACAAATTTGTGGATATATATATATATGAAGGTCAAGCTCTATTGTGACATAGAAAGCCGACCTTAAAGAACAAGAAAGTAACTGTTTGAACAAGCATATCAAGTTTATTTGAAAGAGCTATATCAGTGGATTGGTGAAGCATTAATCATAGGGTCACACTCAAGTCCTGTAGCAGCTCTTTATATCCTAACCAGAAGATTGAAGAACAGTGCAATCATTTCTATTTGAAGTCTCTCGAAGGATCTCTTGAAGGAAGCAGTCTACAAACAATGTTAGAAGAAGATGTGTAGATGTAGATCTAGACCATCTTGCAAAAAAGATCTTATAGATCTAATCAATAATAATACTCAGTAAAATTATTAAGAACTTTTAAGGTTGTTCCTCATAATTTGCTTCAGAAATTTGAAAGCCTGAAGATATGTACCAGACCTATTCTGAAGGGACTTCTATATTTTTGAAGATTGATAGAGGAATCAAGCTTTCTTTTATTTGACATTTTCAAGATCATTGGAAGTCAATCTTTGGCTTTGGCATCTTGAAATCAATAGGAAGATTGTGGCAGTTATGAAAGTGAAAATACCTTTGACAATGTAATCAAGGAGACAGCTTTGTAGCAGATTTCTTGCGATCACGAATGACTAAGGTATGTGGTCCTTGAATTTGAGGTACAAATAATTGTTTTTATGCATATAGGGTCTAGCATGAATTGCATTAGGGTTTTTGGGATATGTTTGGTTCTAGGGTTTGTTGAAGATTGTTGGTAACTAGGATTTTGTAAAACTCTAGTTGGCACTTGGAAACCCTAGTCAAGTGAGAAACCCTAATCTATTTGTTCCCACATAGAAACCCTAGTTTTTGGTTTCTATGGTTTGTAGGTAATCTGGGTGTATGGCAAATTTCAGTAAAGGTAGAATTGAATTTTGGGTTCAAACCCTAGGGTTGATGTTTCAAAAGGAAATATCTAGGAACTTAGGGTTTGGATCTAAAGCTCTAGGAATTCTCCCTCTAATATATCGTGTTATCCCTAGATTATCAAAGTTGTAATTATGCTCTTGTAGTTGTATGTTTTGCTTGGTGGTACCTGTCATAATGCAGGTATATGGCTAAGAAAAATTGATCTTATTAAGAACATAATGAACGGAGGGAACTGTAAAAACCCTGAAGGAGTTGATGTTATTAAAGTTCATGAAGGAAAAAATGATAACTTTGTAATCAAGTTGGATCCTTGGGCACTCTGATGCATAAAGGTAGACTCATGTGGAGATGGACCATGAAGATGATGAAGAGATCATCATGGTGAGGTAAGTCTGATGATAATTGGTTATCTTGTTAAAGATGTTGTAGGTATTCATGATAGTTGAAGTAATTTCAACTATGTGGATGTTGAGGGAAAGCTCAACGTATGGTGCCTAACATCGATGAAGATCAAGATGTACTCATCTTGGGATTGGAAGGTAGCAATGTGAGAAGATGACTTGAAGGTCTAGACAGAAGATAACTTTCATGAAGAAGCTATGATCAAGGCTCAATAGAATGCCTTCATTAATAAAGCCAAGATGAAATTGATGTGCAAGTTGAATGACCTGGAATCTATTGTAAGAAGATGGCTCTGTGAAAGGAAACATGCTCTGTACAATGAGATGCAAAAGAAAGAGGAAGCCATGCAAGTTGATAGCTCATGAAAGACAAGTTTGAGAACTCGTGTTTGTGACTTCTCTAAGGAAGTTGGGAATCTCCACTAGGTTTGAGAGGAAGGAAAAAAAGTCCCCTTGAATAGGAGTAGGATCTATTCTCTGATTAAAGGGAGAATAGCGATCTCCTACCTGATTGAGAGGAAGTATGGTTGGACACTAGTTCTCATCGTGTCATGTACTGAAACAGGACTAACAGTCGTAAGTCTAGTGCATGCATCACGAATAGGGAGAATGTTGAATTGTTTGGTTCTCCCTGTGTCAAGTACTTTGATGGATTAGGATTGATGTCCTAGGTCAAGTACATGCACATGGATGAGGAGAATGTCGGATTGGATAAGCATCTTGGACAAACATTCTTGAGTCGAGAAATGTGTTGAATTAGGATAAAGATCCTAGGTCACATGAACTCGGATAAGAATGATCTGTTGGACAGACATTCTTGAGTTGTGTGATGGATTAGGATGGAGATCCTAGGTCACATGGACTTGGATAAGAATGGTCTGATGGTAGGATTACTCTGGATATCCTAGGTGGAGTATATACCATGATGAGGAAGTTTGGTGTCCTATGGAATGCCTCCCACCATTGTGCTCTGATCTTGTGAGAGATAGAGTGTACCCGTTAAGGCCTTGGGTAATGTGACAATGTTGGCTATGATGAATGATGTTTATCAATCTGAAACTCTTCTTGTAAGAACTTTTCAAATGGACATTGAAGTATTGTCCTTGTACCAGTAGAACAATTATGAATACCTCCCTAGTTAAAAGGGAGTTTTGGAAATTGTAACTAGTTTCGGTCTTCATAATTGTCATGATGTAATTATTATTGTACTTGTCAAAAGAAAAGAAAAGTAAATATTTTTTAAAAGGAAAATTATTTACTGGAAGCATGGGTTTTTTGCCCATGGTCTTTGGTCCTAGGTCCGAGCACCCATTGAGTACTCTAGGGGTTCAGTCTTGAGTCAAAGTCAAAGACATGATGTAAAAGACAATTTGGGGCTCATGTAACAAAACAAAAAAAATTATTCAATGTAAAGAAAGGTCTAGAAACTCCACCAAGATTAGGTCGGCTAGCTCTTCAAGTCGGCCTAGAAGAGGCCCAACCAGCACTTAAGAAGTCTATATATAGGAGGACTTCGACCTCCATTTGGATACACACTTGGCACCTAAGTCATCGGATACTCCTAAAATGCCCTCGAATCCCCGAATCCCCGTACCGGATACCTGCACGTACCGGATTCGGCCCCAATTCAAAGGATACGGCGTATACGTATGGGGTACGGCGTATCCCGACCGTATCCCGTTCGGATACGCCGTATCCCGTAAAACCGGATACGACCGGGCCCGCGGGTTCAAAAAAGCGTTGTTTTTTTTTATAAAGGGGGGCTTTTGCTCATTGTTTTTCACCAATTGAGGAGGATTTTTCAGGAGAGGGCATCAAGCCTATGGCCCTAGTATTTATATGTGATTCATGGTAATGTTAAATTCTTAAAGTAAAAGCACTTAAATTTTTAACATTACCATGAAATGACTCAGGATGTTTGAGAGTGGTTCCGACCTCATTGGATTTCATATGGAGAAAGTAGAATTTTAGATCTCATTCAAAATCCAGCAGACTTATCATTTTTTCAGGATTTCAGGATTGGGTTATTGCAATGTTTCCATCGAATTTTGTCATGTATTAGGGTATGGAACTCATATTTAATCAAGAGCAGTGAGCACCAATCCCTCTATGTACCTTGATGTTAGTGACATTGGTTGTCAAACTCCTCTATCATGACCCTACAAAAAATGTACCCATCACTCAAACAAAACCTTGACTATCTAAGATGATAGATAAATCTATGTTTAAATCAATGAATTAAGTATGAATTTGTGTAAAAAATATCTAATTTTTAATATATTAATACATATATATTTTTAAAATATATATATTTTTTAATAAAATAATATATAACGTATCGTATCCCAGAAGTATCCTGTTCCGGGGTCACCGTACCCGTATCCGATTCTTCGAATCCCGGTATCCATGTATCCCCGTATCCCCGTATCAGGTGACTTAGCTTGGCACATGATCTTTTGTATTGATTTGTGGTTAAAGGAGCCAAAAAGAAGAGCGAAGGCTTTGCGAGAAGGGCTAAAGTCCGGTGAAGAAATGAAGGATGTCTTGCATCTTGGATCAGCTCTATAGTGCGAAATTTTCTATGAAAACTAGGGTTTCCACAGGTCCGATTTTGGAAGAAAAAGAAGCAGACTTTGTTTGGAGAGCAGTTCTTATTGTGAGTAGCTGGCCTGGTCTGGGACAGTTTGTCTTGGGTCTTAGGTCTTGGAAGTCTCCTTTGAAGTTGATAAGAAGATGTTTTGATGGGTTTTCCCCCTCAGTAGGGTTTTGCCCTGGCATGGAGCCTATATCTTGCGTTCATTGTGTTTGGCATTAATCTTGATGATGAAAGAACATAATATTAAGAAGAAGAATCTAAATCACAAGAAAATGTCATGTAAAGGAAAACATTAAGCTGCCCTATCAGTTTTCCAACAAAAAATTCCACCCTAACCAATCTGTTTACCTTTCTCAGTTAGGGCAAATTTTTGAGTGGAGGATCATCTTTCTGAACCATTATCTTTGGCAGCATTTATCCATTCTGTGGCAGCAAGGAGGCAGCAGATAACTGTTTTGGGGTAGCATGGACGGTGGAACCTCGTTTCTCTGTGACAGCGAGGTTGGAGACATCTTCCCGAGATAGAGGAAAACTGTTTGTGGTTTGCTAAAGCTGCAGGAGGCTAATACAGGCCTACCTGAGGGAAGAAACTTTTTGAGGCAGTATTCTGTGGCAGCAAATTGTCTCCAAGCAAGATAGTTCTGAGGCACATGAAGGCTATCCCTTGAAGCAGCAAGGCTGGAACCAGCCCTGAGTCTCAGCAGGATATTGCTTTGAGGCAGTGAGAAGGGTAGAACCCAATCTTCTATGGCAGCGAGGGTTTCTGAGGTAGCATTTTAATCTGTGGCGACAGTGGATCACTTTCTTAAGTTTATGGCAGTAGCAGACCACTGTCTGAAGCAGCAGATCACTCCCCTAAGGCAGCCAAAGGGCTGTGACCCCTCACGTAAAGACAGCGAGTGAAGGACGAACCAGGCAGCGGATTGTAAAGGATGACAGGAGGGCTGAGATACACCTTGCTAGGGCAGCAAGGGCTGGCAAGAGGACTGTGACCCCTCACGCAGAGACACTGAGTGAAGGACAAACCAGGCAGCGGATTGCCGTGTGTGACAAGAGGACTGAGATACACCTCGCTAGGGCAGCAAGGGCTGGCAAGAGGACTGTAACCCCTCACGCAGAGACAGCGAGTGCTGGAAAGTGAAGGACGAACAGGCAACGAATTGTCAAGGGTGACAGGAGGGATGAGATTCACCTTGCTAGGGCAGCGAGGGCTGGCCAGACAGTAATCAGTACCAGGGACGCAGCTGAGGTAATGAAGGAAATTGACAACAGCCAATCTGGTCAGCCTGGGTTAAACTGACATTAGAATAGCTGGGAAACCAACCGCTGTGTAACAGAACTAGATAGTACTAGTTGTAAACATGAAACTAGTTGGAATTATAGCCCTGTTGGTGAATCGTTGTGCTGTATAGGTCTGCTGTTTATTGGACAGTTAGCCCTAATCTACAATAGTTTGCTGACGAACATATGGTTGTTTGAATATATTTTATTTCATTGGTACATAAAATGGAAGGATTCTTACTGTTATATGAATTGATGATTATGAAATGTAATCCTTTCATAGTTTGCTGAAAACCCTAGATCAGAATTGTGCCCTAAGGGTAATTTTCCCAAGAGAGACATCACAGCAGCTGAGCCAGAACAAAACTTTTATGTCAATCCATAAAAAAATATCATCAAATTTAATGATGTTCATCTCATCACAACAAACGAAGTTAAGCCTCCCCATAAGAAACCCCGTGCGTAGTAATGAAGTATGCCAAATCTCCCTGGAAAGTAAGAATTTATAATAACTCTTGGTTAAGAATCCATGTCCACAAATAAAGGTATAAATTCAATTCCACGTTGTTACCTTCCCTTCCATCCACATCTCCCAATATCAATTACTGGTTTGTTCACCTCGATTAAAATTTCTGAGTTCTATTTCACCCATTTAGCTATCATGTCTACTAAGATCCCGATGCCCATGAAAGAGTACACTGAAAGTTGAACCCATTTCAACAGACTTTCTACATGGTCTTGTAGTGGTTTCAGTTTTAAGAGAATCACTGCCTTATCTCGGTAATTGTATAAGTTTTTTGATTCAGAGTGTTTCCCAATCCGAAGGTTCGCATAGTCAGTCACATGTAAAAACATGCTAGCGATTGGCCATTATGAATCCAAGTCATTTTCCGCCAATTTCAACAATGATGCAGTAAATAACTGTTTGAATATGTTGAAAAACTGTTCGTAAACGGAATTCGACCATAGATCGTTCTACATTATCATTTATTTAATTCGTGCATACAGTCAAAAGATTGAAAAATTGCAGAAAATTAAGTTCAAAGGATATCGCAATGTAAGAACCATAGAAGATCCAATGGATGCCAAGGCCTGACCGAATCCTGGAACCATGAACCTTCGCAGATCAGAAGAAGAACAATATCCACAGTTTGTCAGTGCCAAATCAGCTCCTGGAGTGTTGGTCACAACCATTGCCCCGCTATTTCCCATGGTTGATGCTCCGCGCATCGCGATCGAATCCTGTAAGGTCCAATTTTTTTCAAGTATAAAAGATCTGCAGTTTGGCAATCGAAATGCAAGAAAGAAAGAAACACCTACACCTACACCTACACGTCTGGTAATTTAACTGAGGATGGAAATCGAAATGCAAGAAAGAAAGAAAGAAACACCTACACCTACACCTACACGTCTGGTAA
The DNA here is from genome assembly GCA_034641835.2 of Pinus albicaulis. Taxonomy (NCBI): domain Eukaryota; kingdom Viridiplantae; phylum Streptophyta; class Pinopsida; order Pinales; family Pinaceae; genus Pinus; species Pinus albicaulis. The sequence continues at coordinate 1,277,435,700 of CM076579.1, forward strand.
TTTAATTATTCCCTTTACTCGTTTGCTTTAATTATTCCCTTTACTCGTTTGCACTAGTTAATGTATCAATTTAGACTTGTGTTGAATCTGTTCCATGTATAACGTGTTTACATAGTATTTACGGTCTCAATGGTGAAACATTTTTCTTTATCGTTATTTATTTCATGTGACACCCACTAGGGTTTATGTGTATATACTAATATGTATATTGTTATTATAGTATAACGATATTAATTTAAAAAACAACAACTTTGTATTGTTTTTAAGGTGTTATTGTTTGAAACGCTTCATCAGAACTCAGTCTTTCTTTTGGGTATTGTTACACTTTCAGAGGGATTTATTTGCACGATGTAATTTGAATATTGGTAGTTTATATGTCTTCCAAAACCCATGGCGTATGGGTGATGTGATTAAAATTATGGGTTTGTAATTTTACTTCAGACTTATAAGAAGGTTGTTGGTTATTGTAAGATAGAGATTTCGTTTACCCATTTTGGGGTTTTTATTTGTTGGAATTTTATTTTATGAACAGTTTGTAAGCCCTTTTTGTATTGAATTATTAAACACTAGATAATATAAATTCTCTCAATTTCCATATTTTTTTCTTTATACATACATTGGAATATGGAGGGATTCTACCTCTAATTTTTATAATTTATTATTAAATTTTGTTTTTATAATTTATTATTAAATTTTGTTACTAGGTCTGTCTCAAAAGTCTTTTAATACTTCATATTTATAATTAATGTATTATCGAGAATGTTTTTCTAGTATGGTGTTAATTTATTTTCCTGTTTAACTTATATCGTTACTGTTTATAAAACAAAACCCTTTTTCAAAAAGGTCTTACTCAATTTTTGATACATTCCTTACATAAATAAGAGTTGTATATATATATATATATATATATATATATTCAACCAAAAAAAAAAACTTTATTTTATTAAAAATTAACAGATCAGCCTCTTCAAGAGAGGTTTTTACAAAATACTATTAGAGCTTTACATTTCAGTAGTTCTTCATATCAGAAATAGAAGACAAAAAAACTTCCTTATGCCACAAATCGTTATTTGTTGACTGTAATTTTTTTTGACTTAACGCTTAGAATCATCCTCATATTTCCTGGTAATGAAAAAACACAAATTTTCCATTTACTGCCTTTCTTATTATCGTCTTTCAAAGTCATATTATGATTGCTGCTAGACTGTTCTATTGAAGCTCGATCCTCCGTTAATGACAGGCCCGAATCCTCGGCAGAAAAAACCAACTATCCTTGCACCTTAGACTGTATTCTTTGATAATTCTGATAGCAGAGTGTTAAATCCTGAATGACTCTTCAAAGTTTGAAGAGTGATCAGTAATTTTCATCTGACCTGGAGGGAGAGTGAGGGATGTTTTCGATAATGCATCAGCTTCCAAATTCAATTCCCAGAAAATGTGACAAAAAAAGAGATTTTGAAAGGCTGCCATGAGTTTTTTAATGCTGCGTGTAATGGATTGAAGATGGGGAGAGTGTATCTAAGATTTTTCCTGTGCCCAATCTATAACGAATTTTGAGTCACCGAAACACTGTAAGTTCCTGATATTTTTTCTCTTAGCCACAAAAAGAACCATCAAGAGAGCAGCAAGTTCGGCTTTATTATTTGAACCGTGACCAGTAGCATATAATAAGTTGAGCTTGGAATTTATAGAAAGATGAAGAACAACTCCTGCACCTGTCAAAGGAGGCACACCTTGGCTCGCCCCATCAAAACAAGCCCAAGGGGTGCTTGTGATAATAGAAGGAGGGATTATATTTCGCACCTTAATAGGCTTTTTTGAGCACTTGTATTCAAAACCCCCCGAACAATCATGGCCACAGTCAACTCAATAGGGATGAGCTTATTATTGAAAATGGCCATATTTCTAGCCCACCAAATTCCATATGTGAAAAAAGCAAGGAAAGTTGCGTAAGAGCTTACCCCATGATCAAACCACCACTGAGAAAATTTCTATTCATGTGAATCTGCAGGAGGCTGATGGATCGAAGTGAAAGAGGAGGAGGCTTTTTTTCCAAACTGACTCTGCATATGAACAATGGAAGAGTAAATGAGAAACAGATTCTTCATCAGAAGCACATAAAGAACATCTACTGGGACCTATCCATCCTTGGTGTTGTAGGTTATCCCAAGTTAATAACTTATTTTTTAGAGATAGCTAGAGGACCAGCTTGGTTTTGATGGGACCAGGAGCTTTCCACAAGGGAGATATCTAAGAAGGAACAATTCCTGAGAAGGAGGAAAGAGTTGCAACTTTATAGCCCAACCTTGCAGAATAGGAACCATTTGTAGGATTCTGTGACCATACCAATGAATCATTTTCCTCGGAGTCCAACAGAATAAAATTGTTTACTAAGACAAAAATGTAAGTTTCCCATTCTGCTGCAACAGGACCAACAAACCCCAAAAAAGAAGCAGACTTACAACCCATGGAACCCTCAACTTGTGGAGAGGATGATGTTGCATCAGCAATAGTGTGAATGTTTAATTTATGCAGCTCTGATAGTAGATCTTGTGAGAAGAGGTAATCATCTCCTGCTCCAACCCATGGGTCCTATCCAATGTGGACTTGTTTCCCATTTCCAATTTTCCATGCTGTCCACTGACCAATAAGAGGAAAATCCAAAACCAAAGCTTTCCAACCAATAGAGGCATTTTTATAAGACTTGATTGGAGATATGAGCCATGAGACCAGCGAATGTCATATATATATATATATATCTATATATATATATATATATATATATATATATATATATATATATATATATATATATATATATATATATATATATATATATATATATATCTTATGGAAGTAATTTTCTCAAAAGTATTAGTATGTTTATACATGCACTCAAAACTATACACATTTATTCCGTGTCTATCTTCAAATTTTGAATTTTTCTGTAACCTTCTCATTTGTAGACTACCTAATTCTGGTCAATATAGTCTAACAAACAAATTCGATCAAAGCATTCACATTTTACAAAATAGTCAACGCTTTTTGATTCATTGCTTTCATACTTAGGTTCACAATAATTCGTATCAAAGTATCTATTATATGTAACACACACACACACACATAAGACTTTTCATATGCAAACATAATAGAAAACACAATATAAAATATTTCATAACTAACTATGTTAAAAAACAAAACTATTTCTTCTTCTTATCAAATAAAATATATAAGTTAGAGACATCGTCTTGATACAAATTATTTTTCCTTGAAAATTAATGATTAGGTATTTGACTCCTCCACAATGTTATATAACCAATATCACCCCGAGCAACCAGGCCTGCAATTTCTTTTTCTCTTCTATCCACAAATTGCTTCTCTTCAATCTTTATTATGCTCTTAGAATAATGAGACAAAAACAAGTAAAAACAAGAGATATTATCCATTTACCACTTTTTTGGTGGTTTATAATTTCCTCCACCTCACCAACATGTGGCAGGTAGTTATCTTCTCATTAATGAGCTCTTATCTCCCACTCTTGAGGACAACTCCATGTATTCTAGGAAACATTTAATTAGCGAATATCATAATTCCTTTAATTAAATATAATCACCGAGATTAGATGCCTAGGACTTTTTGATATATATTGATAACTTTATATAATCAAATTTCAACCTTTTTCTCTTTCAGCCATTTGTACCCAAACACTAATTTCCAGACTTTTCTTTATTTACAAAAATAAAAATAAAAAACTTTACAATCAATTATTATCAAAATTAAACGTTGTTGATAATTTTGTATTTTTTCCAATGTGTTATCACCATAATCGTACCTGATTGGCTGCTGATCAGACAACTTCAGTGTAACTATTTCAAACCAATCTTGTGACTGAGGCTTAGCCTCCTCAATCAGAGAGAGCTCTCTCAAGGGTTAATGATATTGAATAAAGATGTATATAGATGGCTAACTCTATGAATTATGTCTTGGTTTTGTATGTTTGCAGGTTGAAAAGATGAAGGTTAATACTACCATTGGGTTTATGGAGTCAACAAATCAGTAGGATCAGTGGCAAGGTTTCTTGACATGGAAGCAGAGGCAAATAGGGGTATTTAACAAAGACAATTCACTCAAAAACATAGGTCAACGCAGTCATTCATTACTAAAGGAAGTCATAGCATAGAGTTATGAATTTTGAGTAATAGCAATGAAATATACTGCTAGTGGTTCAAAAGCAATTCACTCATAAAACACAAAAAAACACAGTCGTCTCATTACTAAAGGAAGTCAGAGCATAGGGTTTATGAATTTTGAGTAATAGCAATGAGATCTACTGTAAGTAGTTAAACATAATATGTAGATCAATAAAACATTAAAACCCCATGAGAATCTCAGGTCTGTCAAGAAGAAAACCTCTTTGTATTACTGATCACAGTCAATTACATAAAGCTGCATTTTTGCCAAAAAGTCTCCAAACCTTGACAAATTCGACCCCATGGCCTTTAATAGAGTTGTTACATCATGAGATGATCTACCTCCAGGCTAGATACATCGATTTTTTTCCTATTGACACCTAGCATAACCATAAAACATCAAATTTATGACAAACATACACCTATCCTACTTGACAATCCTATTTCAACTAGGACTCAAACTTTTCATTATTATCTTTAACAAAAATTATCTACATGACATTACATCATTAACAAGTATATCATCACATGGTCGAATTTGGATAATGGCATTCATTTCTTCATGACCACTTAGCTAACCTCCTAAAAAATAGGAAACAACACCCTGTTTTTTAGGAAAAGGACCTTTTTTCTTCTTTGAGCATTTTGGTTATCATTTGATCTCTAATTCGTGGTCTTGAATATCTAATAATGTATTTATATAATCTATGACTCTTCTATATCCTCTATTTGTTCAAAAACCACTTTAAAGGTTGCTCCAAAAGACGAAAAAACATTGTGCTACGAAACTATGGTAGTTTCGTAGCGCTTTCTGTAGCGCTGTATTACAAGCCTTTGTCCTCAAAAACTATGACTCTTTCCTCTTGTATCATATTCATCACCGTTCAGAACATCTCTTGTAACATTTTCAGCCCTTAAATCAGCCTTTAAAACCTTCAATATTTATCAGAAGAAGCAAAAACGCAGCTACAACAATTTCATAGCGCTTTTTTGCTTTTTAAGCCTGGAGGCGCTACGAAACTGCTGAAAGTGCATATTTTTTCATAAATTTGTCAAATGAAAATCGTAATTGCCCAAAAAATTATAATATAACCTGTCTTCATCATCCAAAAACCATGAACCAGCTTCACTTTAGGCTCCTTGAGGCATTTCTTCCTCATTCACATTTAAGACATCCTTGCAGTTTTTTCATGTTTTTTCCTAAAACATAGGTCTTGGAAAATAGCCTATATATTCTAATAAATAATGTATTTTGAAGAACTGAAAGAGGTTTTTGTAGGTCAGGATGTCTTGAAGAAAAACCTCTCTTGGTTTTTTGAAACACATCTCCAGCTGTCCAGAAACTGCATTTGAAAAACACATGTAAAACATGAAAACTCTATTTTTTGAAAATAACGCTTGAAAGAAATCCTTATATCTCCAAAATGATAACACTTGTGAGAAACATGAGAGAGGTTATTGTTATTTTATATGTTTTTGAAAATAACCTCTCTCAGTTTTTTAAAATACCTTTCTGTTTGCCCAAAAACCACCTTTGAAGTTGACTACTAAAACAATCATGTATAGGACAATTTCGTAAAAGCAGTTTCGTAGCGCATTTTAATTTATCAATTTCTGCCACCTCCTAATGAATTTTCTGAAAATGAGAGAGGTTTTTGTATTTAGGTCTATTATGTAGAAAAACCTCTTTCAGTTTTCCAAAATTTTAGTTGCTCAGAAACCGCCTTTGAAGTTGACTGTTCAAAACCTTAAATCATAATTTTGCTTCATATTTTGCTATGAAACTTTTAGCAGTTTCGTAGCAAAAAGTGAATTTTTATAGTGCAATGCACTACGAAACTGTGGTTTCTTGGCTAATTTGGCATTTTTGGTAAAGAAACCCTTGGGAAATGAAATGATTCGGAGAATGATGAATGATGTGACATGAAGTAGTTTGAATATGGGTGGGTTTAGACCTTAGGGTAAGCTCAAACTATAAAAAAATTAATACTTCCTTTGATCAAACTTAAAATGACTCCTAAAACCATATTTTGACCCATGAACCTATGTAACCTTGTCAAAATGATGTTTTGAAAATTTAGGGTGTGATAACACAATGTATTTCAATTTAACTCACACAACCATAAATAAATTTATGCACATTCAATTACAAAAACATTAAGCTAAGGGATGTCACAAGAAGGCTTGCTCTTCATGCCTCAAATATATGCTACAAAATTTGTCCTTGATGGAGAAGAATTGTCTCTATTTATAGATGTTTTTTCATGTGAAGAGACACGTCTCTTGGGCAAGCCAACTTGTCATTTGGAGGAATGACTTAGTCAACTTGGAGGGACAAAAAAAGATATTAAAATTCAAATTTTCTTCTTTTACACAGGTCACAAAGAACATGCCCTTTTAAAATTTTCTTTTGACCAAAAGAAAGCATGAATAAAATGCTAGAAAAATAATAATAATTTTACTTCTTTTGTTTTTAAACGAAATACATATTTATATAAGTACAATGACAATTATAAAGACTGAACCTAGTTACAATTTTAACACTCCCTCTTAACTAGGGAGTTATTCATAATGAATTATCAGGATATTCTCAAGTTGAAGGCTATTATAAGAAAGGATCTGGATTGATAGGCATCAAAGATGATAACATCATCATAACCAACATTGTCAAACTACCAAGGCCTTGACCAATAAGCTTTATCTCTCCACTAGACTAGAGCACAATGTTGGGAGGCATTTAATAGGACACCACACCATCTCTCCGAAGAACATACTCCACCTAGGTTCAATAAAGTATGTCCTCACAAGATAATTTCCTAATCCAATATCACAATACTTGACACAAGGAAATGTCGGTCCTCTAGACCATTCTTATATTAGATCAATGTACTTGAATTATGGTTTCTAGTAACGATCACAACACAAATCTCAAGAATGTCAGTCCTTGGTGCTTATCCAATCCACCAGTCTTCTTATATGTGTTCATGTACTAGAAAAATGGCTATTAGTCCTAGCCATAGTACATGACACATGGGAGAACATGTGTCCATCCTCACTCCCTCTCAAACAAGGAAGAGATATCGACAAGCCTAAGCTTATTTCAAAAATACTCATCCTTTCCCTTAGGAAGGGGCTTCATTAGTGGAGATACATTGTAGCTTCATAAATCCATTTTACATAATGTTTTTCTACCTTCCAAGTTATTTGTCAATATTTATAGAGTATCATGACTGAATCTAGTACATCGTCAAATAGTCCATCAAATATTTTACGAAGCCAAACTGCTTCTCAGCTAAACTGCCATATTTTATGCCTCTGTAGTGCAACAGTATCCTGTTTCACGTTCTTCCAAGAAACCATACCAGATCCCAATCATTAGTAGTATCACTACTCGTCATCAACACTTCCAACACAATTGATGTATCTTCAAGTCCTAAATTGTAAGATTATCTTAAATTTTTCTTCCAACTCCCTCTAATGTCAATATTTCTACCTTTGACTCGTGAATCCTTCTTTCCTAAAGTATGAGGCCTTATTTAAGCATGAGGCTTCTTCAAAGATATTGAGGCAATCAACTTAACATGATCTTCTTCCTCTTACTGGGAGAATATTCTTGCTTTCATGTTGTCATTTGATTTTGACTTCTTTAGTGCATACTTCAAACTGCTCTCTTCTTCATGTTCTTCTGCTTTGTTTTTCTAATTTCAAAGCCTAGGGAACTGTTATCAGTGACTTGAAAACTTTATTAGGAGGCAATGGAAGAACAAATGTAATTAAATAAAGTGTATAGATAACATATTATCGAAGGATAAAGACAATAACAACAATAGTAATCCAAGAAAGGAGAAGTAGAGTACTTATATTTTGAGAAGATAATCATCTCCCTCTTGATATTGTACTTCTTGTAATCATTCTAGTGCTCACATTAGAAATATGTAATTTATGTCATTCTCAAGAGTTAGGGTGTCTTATTTAAGCGAAAATGATTGGTCATAACATTTTGTCGCTAGGGTTTTCTTAGTTGAGACTTTACTAGGGTTTGCAATCCCTATATGCTTCAATATTCAAAGTCTTCTATACATGTCAACTTTCAAATTCCAAATTCGATATGTATACTAATGTGTTAGTTACAAGACTCTAGAATTGTTATTAACAAGCCTTCTATATATGAAATGGTGTTCATTGATACTCCGTTCACTAATTATCTAACACTGTTTTCAAAACTTAGTCTTCATATGCAAGGAAGGGATCTCATTGATTTATGAGAGAAACACTTAACATATTTATTATGTATTTGTACTCAAGAGAGGACTGACTTCTTATCCAATATGTTAGCTTACTCTAAATGTGATCTCCTAGATATTTAACGTTCCATGCAAAATGATTGACATAGACTTTTGAGATTGTCAATCTCTGAGATCATTATTTCCAATATTTGAAACATAAAAAACAAAGGATTATATGTATGTTTTCAATTTTACCTGACCATCCTTATAGTTATTTTATCAGAAGCTTGACAAAGATCTAGTCCCATGCAATAGAGATAATTTCAACTTTCTACAACTAATGTATATTGTCTTCCTCCAATATAAGTACATGAGATATATGAATGACTATGATTGCATCCCTTAGAGGTGAACCTTAGAAATATACAAGAGAGATTTCATATTTGGGATTCCTTGAATGTTATGTCCTTGGACTTGTCCTTGTTCTACAAAGGTTCATACTTTACTCAGATATGGAGCTTGATCTATTTAGAATACCAGTTGATTGCGTACAAAATTTTCGGAGATATTTCAGATCACTATTCATCCACTGGTTCAGAATTGATGCGTAAGTAATACGTCACAAAAATTCGAACCTTCGATCTGCCACTAAGCTTGATTCATATGCAAAAATGTGTCCATTGAATAATCATTAGCGGCTCTTATACATGATTGCTAGTATTTCTTCATGCAAGTTTCCACTCATCTTTAGACATAGTTTTAGATCCAAAGGTTTTCAACCCATTTTGATTGGAATAAAGGCCTTCTAAGAATTTGAACAAGGATTTCATAGATGTGATAACGAGTGGTTAGGTTCCATAGACAACTCGACATAACTGATTTTGACTTCTTCATGATCTGAACCTTGTTGAGCTCTAATAGATTGTAACCACATTAAAAATGAAAACTAGCTTAGATAACTAACTATGAAATTTTGAAACAAACTTTAGATATCTTTGGTATCTTGATATTCTGAGCCATTTGGTCCATATTAACTGCAATATAGAACTTCGATCTTTCATGAACTAGGTCATAAACACTTCTTCAAGACTTTGATTTTACCATAGGGATTTGTCACAAAATGAAAATAATATTTAAATTTTCCAAAGGATCTTGGACCAGCAATCACACTTCAAAAATTAGACTTTTTCTTTCCTATCCATAATTGAATCAATACACAGGTAACACAGAACATGATTAGATTTATTTCACAGTGGATTTTGTAAGCCAACAAAATGAATTTGTGGTAATACTGAGCCAGATAGAGATGTTACTTAACAATGTTTGGGGATAGTGCGAATCACCCACAAAGATGAAAAAAGATCACAGAAACTTGGATGTCCAATATATCATAGAGACGAGGCTCAAACATAGTAAAAAATTTGATGACCACACTGAGATATAACAATACCTAAATTCCATAGAGAGAGCTCATATGTTGAGGGGCGATCCTTTTTAAAGCCTTCTTACACATAGATGATCCACAACAGTTCGACCTACTAGCGCAGAGAGAGATTCAACCTTTTCAAGAGATAGACTTAAACCGCTTCTTTGATCTTCATTAGCTCTGATACCATGTTGAATTTCGAAAGGATGATTTAATTTATGAGTATGATAATTACTTGTGATTGTTATCTATGTTTCTTTTTAGTATTTACTTCAATTACTTATGTCATCAAGAAATGATACATTCAAATATATGAATAAAGTGCTCAAGAGACAAGAGACACTAGAGATTAAGCCAGAGGCTAGGGAAAAACCCATAAGGCAAAAACCCAACAATCCTTTCTTTTTCGATTCTTTGTCAACAAGAGAAATCCAAGTGAAACTAACCAATGATGCAAGTACCAATTTAACCCCAAACTCTACCATATTTTCTTTACAAGATAGTTAACCAATCACAGAAGTAAGTATCATAGTGTGTTCGCATCATCATAGAAGGTAGTGCTACAGGAAGCTTGCATCAATACAAAATGAAGTACTATAAAAGATCACATCATTACAAAAATAAACTGCCTTAGAAGCTCGCATTTCACAAAAGAACAATGCTTCAAATAGCTCATCCTTTTACAGGAGTATATTGCCTCTTTCTTAGTAGTATGTTGCCTTAGATGAGCCCCTTTATTCTTCATATGGAATCTTGGATATACGCTTCAGAAGGCTCGCTCTTCATGCCTTAGATAGATGCTACAAAATATGTCCTTAATAGAGATGAATTGGCTCTAATTATAGTTATTTTATCATGGGAAGAGACATGTCTCTTGGGTAGGCCGACTTGGTCAGTTTGGAGGGACAAATGACACCGTTAAAAAATCAAATTTTATTCTTTTAAAAGGGTCACAAAAATATGCCCTTTTATATTTTTATTTTGACCAAAACAAAGAATGAAGAACATGCTAGAAAATAATAATAATTTTTCTTCTTTTGTTTTTACATAAGATACATATTGATATAAGTACAATGAAAATTATGAAGACCGAACCTAGTGTAACAACTCCAAGTTAAAATTTCCATGTAAATAAATAATATATGAACATTATAAAAGAAAAAAATCAAACCAAGGTCATGGGACATGTATTCCAAGTTGAATGAGGGGAAAAACATTATATTTGGATCCACTTGTGGTTATTTATTTATTGGCTATGGAAATTGGCACTCGTAAGAGGCAAAAGGCTATAAATGGAAAATTAATTATTACAGGATAGCAAGGACATGAGGAAAAAATGCAAAGAAATAAAGGAAAATGAAAGAAATTCCTCTTCAGCGGGTGGGGAAGAGGAAGAGACAAGAAAAGGATTAAAATAGTAAAAGAATATGCATGCAAGGAAAAATCAAGGAAAAAAGAAGAGAAAAGAAAAGAAAATCGGAGAGAGAACATTCTAGCATTCTTTTGGGAAAAAAGAGTGGAAAAAGAGAGAGAAGCTATAACATTTTGAAGACAAGCAAGGGCAACAAGAAACGCAAAAGAAATTCAAGTGGTAGCAATAAGAATGTGTTAATAGCAACAAGAAAGGGTATAGAATAATTGAGGATATTGTAGGTAAGAATGTGCATATTTGATTATCTTGTTGGGATTTTAATGCAGGGTTCATGCATTTGTTTGTTGGTCAATTTTGTTGTCATTAGCATGGAGATTCGCCTGAATTGACAATCATGTACAAACTTGCCTTATGCCATTTCCTGGATAGCCATGGTGTAGTGGGTGCCTTGTTTGGTTGAGCTTTTAATGCCAATAGATTTTGGATCCTAGTTGAGGTGGTCTTAGTAAAATCCCAAGGGCTGAGGGTGGAGATGGTTTTCTCTAGGTGAGCCCTTAACAAGTGGGTGGAGAGAGGAAAAATCCTCTGGGTATGGTGAAGAAATTCTGAGGCATCCAAACTTGTAATGTTTTTGGTGATTTATGTACCTTAGCCTAGGTGAAATCACTGTGGATTGAGGGTGGAGGTGGTTTCCTCTGGATTCCTATTTGGTTACTTTTTGGTTTATCCCATGTAATCCCAAATTCATGCTTGGAATAAGGCACGGGGTGTTGAGAATGCAACAAGACGATGGAGCTTAGTGGAAAGAAGTCGCCTTCACTAAGTGGGCCTGCAGGCTATTTTTGGGGCAAAGTCTATTTTTAGACATATGGATCATGGTCTATGAGTTGCAGGATGCTATTTGTGGATGGTTGGTCAAGTTGGTAAAAATAGATGGACCTCTATTTTTAGACATACTGGGCGGAGTCTATTTTTAGACTGCCAGTCTAAAAATAGATTAGTCGAATATTATTAGCTCTTAATAATATTTGGACTATAAAAATTATCTTATCCTCTTGCAGCACTTCAGATCGAGCTACGGATGTGGCACATGCAGCTGACAGAAGGAATTATGCTATTCCTAGGGTTTAGTTGAGCTATTGCATGGTTGACTTCAGTTAGAACTCATGTGGCAGAGTTTGGTGGAGTTGATGAGACAGTTGATGGAGTTGTGTTCCGTTTAACTTAGTTGAACTAGTTGTATTTAGTCTAACTGATAAATACACTAGTGATGAGTGGTGTGAATTAATTATTAATTAATTCACTAATTATTAACTCATAAATCAACTAAAGAATACATCAGTTAACTGCAGTGCATGGACAGTTCAGTGGAGACCAGTGTTAGAGGTGGGTGAAAGGGTGAGTCTACTATCAATTGTGACCATAGCAGTGCATGAGATTTGCACACACATTGATCGAGATTGCCAATGAGGATTGCGCAGTACAAGCCAAGGGGATTCGAACTTGGATCTCACAATTAACCATCTTGGATTGCGCAGTAGAGGCAGGCTAACAGGTGGAGGAGATTTGAACTTGTGACTTGTTCATATCTGAGCTAGTTAGTGTGTAACAATTGGAGATAGTGCTGAGAGCTTGTGAGGAGTTTGTACTATGATTTTTACATGTTCTCTATCATTATAATATACAGATAGTTGGGGGTTTTTCAGCTGTAAGCTTTCCCCATTACATACTGTGTTGATATGTGTGATTGATTAATGTTGCAATGAGCACATGCGATTGTTTTTAATTCCGCAAATTGATGATCAATGGTAGAAGAGGTTATGTATTATGCATGAAGCTCTATAGTGTGTAATCAGGATAATCTTGGTGAATAACTCATCTATTATTCAAATTTCTACACGGGGTGATTGGGTGGAAGAAAGGATTGGTTCATCCCAATCTATGGTCGAGTAGAACATATAAGCCCCTAACTTGGTTGGTACTTTGCATATGTTAATGCGTGTTATTCTTTAATGAAGATCAAAGATCACAAGTTTTGGTTTATTGCCTTGATTATGTGATTGGTTTGTCATGGCTCCATTCCTGTTAAAATGTATGTTACATGCATGGTGTATTTTTTTATATGAAGTGCTCTTGTTGTTGATTTGTTTCATGGTTTTACAGACTCTTGGATAATTTATATGATGGCACGAGCTAATTTATGTTTTATTGCAGTTAGTATGAGAGGGAAAAAAGCTTTTTTTTATGAACATATGATGAAACTAATGAAAACAATGAACTAACTATTATTCACGACCTACAAGTACCATATTCACAAAGTGTTTTTATAAATGAATAATATGTGTTGGGAAAGCATGAGCCACAAAACAGCCTAAGAATAAAGCATGAAGACTTATACTCAGTGTTGACAAATTTGTGGAGAAGTACAGTTAGTTGGCTTGAATGTTGGCCCTAAAATTATGGAAGAAGTTTGTGGTTGCACTATCTGAACGAGGAAATTTCGGCCATAGCCACACTAAGGATGGGTTATTTGTGTGACTAGAGGCCTCTGGCTGCACGGACAGGCCTGAATCTGTGCGTCTGAGAGGTAATCTAGGTCAAGGAGTGGTCAAAGCTTTGGAAAAAATATCCCGAGGAAAATTTAGGATGGTAGCAATGTGATCATATGTCTTCAGGGGTTTGTAGACGATTTTTGACAAGTGGACCTCATTTATGTAACTGCATCTTGGAAGTTGGTTCATGCACAGTAACTCTCAACTCATGTTTACCCTGGTCAGCCTCAAAAAGTGGGTAAATGTGGGGTATAGTGTTACACTTAGTTACAATTTCTACTGCTGCAATTGTGCCTCCATTTCCTACTGAATTGCTCTAGAATTTCTTGACATTTTAAGAGGTACTCAAAGCAATGGTCTTCTCAGCTACTCATATAGCCAAGTATACCAAAAGTGTAGTGATATCCTTGTGTCCCTTCTATCAGGCCTCACTCTTTACCCATGCCCAAACGAATAGTGAGAACAAGGGACAAGATCAATTTACACCATTGCAAAGTCACCCTTAAACTATTCCCATTGAAACTCAATAAATGGTTAAATCCATTTTGAGCACAACCCTCACAAGTCCATGAAACCAGAAAGAAACTAATTTCCAAATTCCATAGAGCATGAAAACAGAACTTCAAACTAGACTCTGTAACTTTTTCAAACCACAAAGGGGATGGATATACCTATATGCCTAGCCATGTTCAATGGTCCTTAATTTTTTGGTTCAGGGTAAACAAATACATAGGGTATTTGGGATAAAATCGGTGCCCTTATGAAATTAGACCTCTGACATCAATGACAAAAAGCCATAGACAATTGGAATTCCCACCCAAATAATTTTTTTTTGAGCATAATACCAATGAAAAATTCCACAAAGACCCAACGACAATTTCTCAATTCGTATGGACTTAGACTTAGTCACCCTTCATAATTTAAATGATAAACCCAAGCTAGTGATGCCATTCCAATCTTAACTTGTGTAATATTACCCAAGTCTTTCCAATTAACAATTTGGTACAACCACGCAACTTGAGGACAAGTTTCATCAAGGAAAATGAGAGAGTTCTTAAAATCAAGGCAATCATAACACCCAAAATGAAATTTCTTTGTGCATAGCATATATATCAAATGTGGGTTTATGAAGTATGTTATAAAATTGTTTGACATAATTTGACAACGAAATCACACGAAACATTGTTGATTTTGGATCCAGACTTAAGAATATAGGATAACATGCACTGGGGAAATATGCCAACATGGATGTAATGTTGAAATCCTCAAGTTATTTTATCAAATGCAATTAGTGAGGTTAGAAACTTGATAATTTCTAATTCTTTTTAATTATAAAACCATGTGTTGTTTTGGGTATTCCGAAATAAGGGAAGTGAATTCATGTCTGGACATTTAATTATCATATCGTAGATGTTTATTGTCATGGTGGAAGCATTCGCACAAATTTTGTTTGTAATTGCAAATGGCCCAAGTTATGGTGCTCTACTTTCCATGGTTTCTACTTATTTTGCTTGTGCTTAAGGTTGCATGAAAAAATATTTGGTAACTTTGTTAATTTGCTTGCAAACTGGTATGTTGTGCCCTCATATTCTCCATCTCTAAATGTATCATAACATAGTGCAGTTATCATCAGTCAACGAACCCCATAGCTTAGATCAAAATTCATGTGTTCAAAGCATGGACATTTCGACCATTTTTTTATTTTATTTTTATTTTTGAACAATAATTGATTACAAGGCGTCACCCAACGAGGGATAGGTATGTATCTAAATTATATTGGAAAGAAAGGGAAAGAAAGGGAAAGAAAGGGAAATTTGGTAATTTCAAAACTAGTGGAATGCACACCCCCCTGGCGGTTTTGAAATGAAGTGAGAGGGGTCCTGCAATGTATGCCCACCGTCGATTTGACATGGGCAATATTGGGCACAAAACCGTTTGCAGACCCCCCTCCCATTAAATTTCGAAAAAAAGGGAGGCCCCACAATTTATATGGACTGTTAGATGCAGCCCCAACAAGTCCTAGCTCCCAGTCAAATGTCAAACACTGCAGGTAGGGAATTTTTTACAAGGTTACATTACATTTGTTGGTGTTCTCTTTGCTTACAACCATGCAAGCACAATGGAAGACGGTTTTCATTACCTGCTCCTGCTTGAAATTTAAGTAACATCGTGGGGAGATAAGTTCAAATACGAGTTGAAAACATAGTTTTTTATTTCTATTATTATTTTATATTTTTACCTTTTAAATCCAAAAATGGTGAATCATTCCCCATGTTTGACATCATCATTTTGAATCCTTTTGGTTCTTATAAAGTTGATTTTAATTGTACATTTTTGTTTTGAGGCCCATTTTTGACCTCAAAATTTCTCTAATGAATGCTTCAATGATGAGCTCTGAAATGCATTGACCAAATTTTTGTCTTGTGGATCTTTCTTGTTATTCATTATGTATGATATGGTTGTTCTTTCTTTTTCTGGATAAATAATGTCTGGGAACTAACTATTTTAGACATTAATCCTTTTATTCCATTTACAAATAAATATGATGGTGATTGTGTCATATTGCACACTCATCAAGGTGGGGCATAGATCCTATTGGTGCATGAATGACACAGGGAGTTGAGGAAGCCCTGGAGAAAATCTAGTAGTGTGACATATGAAAAATGAACCCATAGAGGTCAACTAGGAGCATGAGGACACTATGTGGCAACAAGTCTTATAATTTTTATTATATAATGTACTAAGGATAGTGCAAAATAAGGGGGAGAGGAATGTAGCAACCTAGAATTGGACCTCGAATTATAATGTACATGTAACACTTAGGCTAGTGAGCACAAATTATATTAAGGCTTACATGACTTTGTATGTATAGAAATGTTAGGCAAGTGGGCCAAGGAACTGATATATTTTAAGGCCAGTGTGCTTGTGTACCTAGATATGTATTATGTATTAGGCCGACAAGCCAATATCCTTATGAATTCGAGGCCAAAGCACCTCGGCAAATCAAGCCAATAAGCATGTGTGATGATCAGGCCAATGAGCCTAGATAGCATGGCATTTTAAGCTAATTTGTCATTATTGTACAAATTGAAGAACAAACAAAGTCAAGGAGCGTGAGACTCCATAACAAAAGGAATCATGATATGAAAGTATATTATAATATTATAACACAACAAAAAGGGACACCAATTCTATAAAATTACTGTTTCTCTTATTCAGTTGGACATATAGAATAGAGGGACAAGAGTCCTTGGATGAGAGCTTGTAAAGGTACCTAGAATACTTGTAAGGGAAATAGAACTCCTAGAGCGACAAGACTCTGGAACATCACTGGCCTAATAAGATAAGGGAAATGGGGGATGTAAGCCTACTGGTTGGAGGTTGTCAGGTTTGGTACCTTGGTTGCGCAAGGGATTGGAAGGCTTGTGAGGGAAGTGGTACTCTTGGAAGCCACTGGAATCGTGGTTGGAGGCTATTGGGATTGATACCTTGGATTTGTGAGGCCTGGAAGGCTTGTGAGGGCAATGAACTCCTAGAAGCCCCACGACCCTTGATTGGGGGATGTTGGGCTAGGTAAATTGGACACTGATTGTTGGTATTGACATTTTACTATAATTTTGGGTGTGTTAATGCCATGGAGTCAAAGCCCCAATTCAAGGGTGATTAGTTGCTAAGAGAATTTGTAACACCCTCTTCCCACATCTACCCTAGTAACTAGCTAACCGGGGTAAACATGAGAGGTTACTAATATTATATTTAACCTCCTAGATGACCTTAAGGAAGTGGAACTAACAAAAACACCAAAGACACACCTTACATTGCATCATTGACATCCCCAGGGGGTAACCCAACCTCCCAAGACTCTGTTCCATGAGGTGGAATGATTTTTAGCCCCTTTGAGGTTGATCTGCAGGCTTGTAAGGGCGAGGGAGCGGATCTAGACCCTAGAGCTACGGGCTAGCCTTGGTAAGGTAGCAGCTTAGGCCCAAACAAAAAAATTTCCACCTATAGCTCCAGGATTTGTGCCATGTTTTCAGCCCCTGCACGCAGATCACTGCCCAGAACTTCCTGTAACTTAAGGAGAGGGTAAATAACATTGAAACAAACATATGGAAGCAATCATATCATCAGTAACTCATCCAAACCCACCCAGCCATGACAAGAATTTCGTCAAACATGTCACAAACATAACATCTACAGGTATAAACAACAGATTTAAACAAAGGGGTCTCTTTCTTATTTGATAATGGCTAAGAATCATTTCTCCCCTACACCATAAGCTATCTTACAATCAATTTTACCATATATACATTAGATATTCATTTACAAGTAAACACATGGAGAGAGCCATACCTCATCATTGTCACAATACGTATTTATAACCAACATAACACCAACAAAAATACCATGGATATATCAACAATAGAATCCATATATATATATATACCAACATATTTTCATACCGAATACCGGAGAAATGAACTCTTCATTACCGAATGTAAGACAGAGGCTAAACCACCTCACCCTCATCAAATAGAAATCAGGCTTTACCATGATCCAACCCGGATCACTAGGCCAACACCATAAACATGTCATAACTGGCTTTAATGTGATCTAAGCCTGATGACTAGGCCAACACAAGCATGGATATCACCGGATTCTCTCAGCCTAAACTGTGAGGAATTTTCTTGTCTCCTAGTCTCTCAGGATTTACCACAACACACAGTTTGAATCAAGGGTCACTAGGCCCTAAACCGAGACATACTCTCCAGGATTTACCGTAATCCCAAACCCAAGATTCCTAGGCCAAAAATGGAGAGCAAACCACCACCTCTAATGATTTACCGCAATCCAAATCCGGATTAATAGGCCCTAAACTGAGGCAACAAGCAAACCGGTTCTATATCATTCAAAGATCCACCTCACTCAGCTTTGAATCCATCCGGTGAACCAGCTAAAACAAAACATGAGAACACCAGAACACCATGGCTATCTGGAAATGGAAAGGCTAGGATGAATAGTACCCTGTCACATTTGGCAAAACCCATGCCAAGACAAGAAATAACCACATGCATGCCAAACCGAGACATACTCTCTAAGATTTACCGCAATCCCAAATCCGGGATTCCTAGGCCATAAATGGAGAACAAGCCATCACCTCTCAGGATTTACCACAATCCAAACCTAGATTACTATGCCCTAAATCAAGGAAACAAGAGAACCGGTTCTATATCATTCAGAGATCCACCTCACTCAACTTCGAATTCATCCGGTGATCCAGCTAAACCAAAACACGAGAACACCACAACACCATGGCTATCCAGAAATGGAAGGACTAGGATGAATACACTATCACACCTAGCAAAACCCATGCCAAGACAAAAAAGAACCACATGCAATACCATGCATGCCAAATCTAGCAAGGAAATCATACATTCAAATCAATACTTGCAAAGAATTCCATTGTAGCTGCCTGATCCTGCTTTCCCCTGCTTGAGCTTTGCCTTGTTGCTCCAAATATCCAAGTATGCCACACTCATCAAGAGTGCTCCAAGAATACTCCAAGTGTCCAAGAGTATGAGAGAGAGAATAATGAGAGAAAAATATTTCCAACTGATCCTAAACATCCTTTTTTTATCATTGATGCCTCTAATTTCTTCATTTTCCTCCTCACATGCAACCTGTGACATTTCACCTTCCTTTTCTCATAAATAGATGTGCCAAAAATGTCATTTTCCCTTTCCAAAGCCTTTACCTTTGCCTTTGCCAATTTCCTTATCCATATTAATTGAAATGAACACCACTAGGATGTTTTTCCCAACATTCAGCTTGGAATAAGTGTCCCACTAATTGCGGTTATTATTTTTAACATTTATTACATGGAATTTTCACCACGGCTGTTACAAAACCCTCCCCTTTGGGGGACACCGTCCTCGGTGTTCAACTGCACATATACCTCAACAAAACCGCTGAAAAGCAAACATACTTCCCATGGAGCTTTATAACTTAGCTCGTTGCAGTGTTTACAATGAATAACCTCCTCAAAAGAAAAACCATCATGACAATCATATCATGTATTGGAGATTTATAACACATCTCATTATGGTATTTACAATAATATCCACATGTGCACATTTTCTCAACCAACAATTAAAAGGATACGATGCCCATATCAAGAACAAGGGAATCCAGAGGCTAACACCTCTGCCTTGAGAGTAATACCAAGATTCACCTCCTTCTTAGGAAGTCCATAATCCATTGTCAAATTCAAAGCTGCATCCAATGTCCAACACTGCAATACTGCGCTACTGTACTCTCGGTGAACCGTTACCGAATCATTGTTCCAGGGCACACTCCCAATGTGCATTTGATTCCATCTAGAAATGGTAATGACCGAAAAAAATCCATCCCTGACCTTCCCTTCTTTGCTATGAAGTCCCTCGAGAAATTTGATAATCCATTTCTGTGCAGTCACTCACCTTCCAAGTTCCCTCGCATCCCCTATCCTGGGCGATCCATCCCTTGGCAAGGCTTCCTCACATCAGAAGATACAAAAAC
Source organism: Pinus albicaulis (assembly GCA_034641835.2). Lineage (NCBI taxonomy): Eukaryota > Viridiplantae > Streptophyta > Pinopsida > Pinales > Pinaceae > Pinus > Pinus albicaulis. The sequence goes on from CM076579.1 coordinate 1,277,456,024, forward strand.
CAAGGCACATACCTGCCTCAACCATCAAAACGGTCATAACATGCTCATGACAATCAATGGACACTATTGGATATGAGTGTCCCACAATGGCCCTACTCCATGAAGTGCTTTACCAACATACTGTTGCATGTTCCAATTCCTTTTGCTGATGCTACTAGTTCTTGGAGTCAGTTTCAACAACCCAACTAAGCATTTCTATGCTTCATGTACCAAGCACATAACTTCCATTAGAATAAATTGAAATAAGCTCCAATCATACCTCATTGGTAGCTCGTCAATAAGGCACACTTGCAATTATGTTCACTTCCTGTCACAATAAGTCAAACCAGTTGTTTGATCAAATCATCATGTACAAACTATCACATATGGTTGGCTCAAATATTAAAATCGTGAATCACATGAAATCACCATAAACCATAATCATAAATCACATGTAACCATCATAGACCTGAATCCTAAATCACATGCATATAAAACTGAAGTAAAATATCGATACTCATCCTTCATCGGTCCTTACTTTTGCCTTTGTTCTTTCTGTACACATACTGGATCGGTTTCCACACCCGACAAGCACCCAATTCCTTCTCTTTAATCACGTACACATACACGCAGTGTACATCATAACACGTACACACACATACAACATACAATACCATACAATGCACGCATCCACACCGGCATGCGACACATACACCTACACTCAATGTATAATACAACATGATACATACACACATATCTAGTGTACAACAAAACACATACACCGACACCAGGTGTACAATACCACCTTTCATATACATATACAAAGTATATCACAATGAATACACATGTACGATACCACGACTACACCATGCACATGCATAGTACTGCATTCCCGCAACACAATATGTACGACATGCACAAAATACCACATGTATACCAGTACCATATGCACAACATGTACACAGTACCACCTGCACACACACTACCTACAAAATGTGTGCACAACATCACATGTACACGACACCACCTGCACAACATGTACACAACGTTAAATGTACACTACACCACATGTACAATGTGTACACATTACCACATGTACCCAGCACCACATGCACGACATGTACATGACACCATATGTACATAGCATCACATACACGATATGTACACAACACTTTTCACACACAACACCACATGTACAACCTACACAACACCACATGCACACAACACCATGTGTACAATCATGCACACAACAACAAATGCACATAACACCATATGTACATCACGCACACAACACCATATGTATATAGCACTTCATATTCAACATGTAAATCACATCGCACATACACAACACCGCATATCCAACATGCTCACAACACCATATTGCACACAACACTGCATATCCAACATGTACATAGCACCATATATACCTGGCACTGCATATGCAACATCATATATACAACATGAATACAACATCATATGTATAAAATACTACATATGCAACATTACACATTACCATAGGTACAGTCACTGAATATACAACATGCACAACATATACACAACAAAAGCACTGTACATCCATATACCACACACTCATCCCACAAGCAACCTTTCTTCTAGTGTCTTTCCACTATCAAAGCTCACCCTAGCATGTCACAATCACACTACTTTCACTTCGTTGATGTACCCCTTAACATTACGTATCCATAACATAAACATAGGCATAATACAAGCATGCAATATCAATTCATGTCCACATGACACTGACATCATGGATTTGTCAGAGTTTCTCTTCCCACTTGATTCCTCATAAGACCAAGAACCTCTTCATGCCATTCACCTACATAAGAAATAATTCCTCCACAAGAATGATCCTTGAAAACCCTTTCATACAATGACATATATACATAGATACATACATATACATATCGTTAGCATAAAATAATCATGATCCTGTCAGAGAACGACATACATACTCACATACATGTATACATATATAAACATCAACAAAACCATGATCACAACGCCATTTCTAGATATCATAAGGTCCAGGTTAAGATAAATTCCTTATTTGTGCACAAAATGCACAACGTTGAGAACAACAATTCCCAACATAGCCAAGGAATCTAACACCTCATTCATCTTACCTTTTCTATTTCCTTTCTCATGTATGTACTGCCACCATCCATTTACGACAATGAACCCAACTAGTCCAACCGAGTGTCATACTCTTACCTTTTGCTGCACTTACTCATGCATCGACCTTCATCCAAGTCTTTCATTACATGTTGGGTACCACAAATCTCTCCCAGAGCTCCATCAATTTTCCTCTTTCCCAACCAATCCCCAAGATGCTCAGACAAAAGGCAAGAAAAAGAAACAAACAGGAAGAAATCAATGAAAACCATAAGAAATACGACACTGCAACGAAGTGGCAACCCCTTGCACCAGACAAATTAAAAACCACAAATCAAGCATAAAAAATTCACAAAATACCAAAATCACAAGGCTAGCAACAAACACCATGACTAAATCCCCATGGTTCCGAAGGAAAGCTCAACATGAGACTTCTTCAATATTTCATAACAATCTCTCTTGTCATGTAATCCCTGCATCATACTGCCATAAACCCATAATTTTCAGTGCATAAATAAACACATGACATGCTATTTACCTTACCTTGTTGTTCCAAGCACGATGACCTGTAATAGAACACACTTGTCATCCATATGTACTAAACATCAAGACAACATATCTATTAATTTGAATTCAACTTTTACCCAGACTAAAAACCATGTCATAACCAATAATCAACTCACATTCTTCGATCATAATACATAATGGTACAATGATCACCTACTTACACTCAAGTATATACCGACTATCTCAACACATATGTGTTAACACAACCATCTTAAATCAAGATCATTCCTTCACTCAATCTTATAGATACAAACTCATGTCATGAAATTAATCAAACATTCAAACAACTTGCAAACATACCATGCTAAATAGATCACTAGATGACATAATCAAACACTCAAAACAATCAAGCACCAAGTATACGACACAAGCAAACTCATACCTCAATGTATCTCAGGGGAGGTTATCTTGTCTGCACAATCAATATAGATTAGCACAATATAACTTTAAAACACCTCAACTCAACATAAATAAGATCTAGATATCCATAAAAGTAACCAACTAACATGTTCACATCATAAACTCATAATCAATTGTCATTCATACATAACAATCACATATGCACACTCAACCTAAATTAGTACAATAGAATATCACAATTATATCGATTCATACATGAACGTAATAACCCTAACCATCTGCATAAGCCAATCCAAGGCAATAAAATACATATAGCATCAAGATCGTAATGAAATAACCCTAATCTGTTTAGATTCAACAAGAAATTTTGATCCTAGTGAAAATTAAGCACCTACACTAGGTGGGGACCTCAGGCTATTTTTAGGTGTATGTCTATTTATAGATGCATTTTTATCTTTATTATCCCTTAATTTAGATGGACATTAAACTATAATCTATTCTCAATGAGAACTTGGAAATAGTTAACTAAAGTGGCAAATCAGTTAGCTAAGTGAATTTCGAGTTAAGTGGTTGGTTGGTGGGACATGCAGGTTGACTTTAGTTGTAACTGAGTGATTCGAGTTGGAAGTGTAGTGGTGCATGAGTTGTGCAAGTTGTAAGTAGTTTAACTCAGTTAAGTGAGTTAAAATCAGTTATGATAGTTGTAACTAAAGATACACTAGTCAGAGATCAAGTGAATTAATTATTAATTAATTCACAATCAGTGGTCTCACATGCAACTGAAGATTTACTATTATTAACTGCATGCATGTCAGATCCAGTGGAGACCTAGTTGAGTTCTAGGTGAAAGGGAAGTAAACTATCATTTGTGGCATTATCTGCTTGCACACATGCAATTACACACACATTGGATGTGCCCATGAGGATTGTGCAGTCAAGGTAGGCAAGAAGGCATCAATTCAGGGATTGCACAGTGGAGGGAGGTTGTCTGGAGACAGTAAATTGAGCAAGTGATTTGCCAATTTTTGTATGACAGTGTGAGACAATTAGATGATGTACCAAGAGCTCTTGTGATTGGAGTTTTGTATGTAATTGTTTCATGATCCATGATATAATATACAATAGAAGATAGTGGGGTTTTTAGCTGTAATCTTTTCCCGGGAAATTATATGTGTTGTGTGTGATTGATATTTCTTCATGATATTGTAATTAGCGATTGTGTTTTTAATTCTACAAGGATTTGTAGAAGCGATTCAATATTTAAATTTACCATATTGTTAGATCGGGTGAATCCAAGATATACATGCATATTGTATAATTTCTACATGGTATCAGAGCACAAGAAATTGTAGAAGTGAAGCGGGAGCTGAGTTTGTTGTTGGATAGAATTCGAATTTGCAGAAAGAATTTTTTGGTGCTACAATTGATTCAAGATCGAAATAAATTTCAATGGCTTGAGGTTAGAGTATGCACTCTAGGGCATCTCAAACTACATTTATTGGAAGGACAGGATGGAGGAGGTACTTGAAGACAATGGCATGAAGGAATTCATTGAAAAAGATGTTCCTAAGCCAGATGATGCAGATGATGGCAATCTTGATGCATGGCAAAAGAAAGTGGCAAAGGAAGGAGGATCCTGTTGGAGGGAGTATGAGACCACATTTTCTCAAGCCTCCATGGGAAAGCCACACCATATGCTATGTGGAAGGCTTTTACGGATCTATTCCAAAGCAACAACGACCATAAGAAATTGGCGCTCAAAGATAAACTCAGGAAGATCAAGATGGAAAAGGGCGACACCATTCCAAATTATCTCACAAAGTTTGTACAATGTTGGGATGAACTAGGGAGTGTGGGAATAACAGTCGCTGATGATGATTTGGTGATTTTGGCTCTCCTAGAACTTCCTAAGAGTTGGCACAGTTATGAAGACTCTGTCAACGAATGGGAAAAATTGCTAGATTGGGAACGATTGTGGTCAGATCTGGTGCAGGAGGAGTTCAAGCAGAACACCAGAGATAGCTCTTCATCAAAACATGATGATAAAGAGGATTTTGTTTTGGCTTCCAAGGAAAATAAGGGGAAGGGGAAGAAATTCCATTCTAAATCCGAGCCTAAAGGCAAGAAGCAGGACATGTCAAAGGTGAAGTGTTTCACTGTCACGAACATGGGCATTTTGCTACTAACTGTCCACAAAAGAAGAAGAACAAGAAGGCTGCTGGATCTGCAGCTAGTGAGGCCCTTGCCTCGCAATTTGAGCTTGAATTATCCTTTATTGCATCAGTGCATGGTGTCAAGTGAATTGGGATCGGTGTGGTATTTGGATAGTGGCTCTTCCTTTCACATGATGGGAGATAAGGAACTTTTCAGTGACTTGGAGGAGAAAGATCTCTAGATGCATATTGAGATTGGCGACGACGGATGGTATAGTGCTACCAGGATTGGTACCATTACCTTTCAGAGGGATTCAGGTAAACCATTTCAATTAAAATATGTAATTCATGTTCCAAGTCTGAAGAAAAATTTGGTCTCAGTCGCAATGTTGGAGGACCGAGGCTATGACGTTGTTTTTAGTGTTGGAAAATATTTCCTGTGACATAAAACAACAGGTCAAGCCAAGAGGATAGGGATTTGAGTTAAGAATCTCTACAAGCTGGAGGTAGATGGCTGCGCTGCTATGGTAGGAAAAGCAAACAAAATGGTGAGCCAGAATTAGGGCGAATTATGGCACAGGCGATTGGGCCATCTTCATCATGGAGCCTTGAAAGCCATGCAACAAATATCTACTGGACTTTCAATGGGAACACTTGCTCAGTTAGATCAGTGCAAGGGTTGCACCATAGGGAAGTATGTAAAGTCCATCTTTCATGAGAAGGAGAACCATGCTTCGGAGATCCTTGAGAGAGTTCACATAGACATGTGTCGACCATTCTCGGTTGCTTCAACAACAAAACATAAGTACTATGTAATCTTTGTTGATGAATTTTCTTGTAAATGTTGGATCTTCTTCATGCAGAAGAAAGATAAAACATTCTCTAAGTTCTGTGTTTCAGGAATTGGTGGAGAAAGAGTCATGGAAGCAAGTGAAGGATATTAGGAGCAATAATTGTGGAGAATACATCTCTAACGAATTAAATAAATTCTGTAGCAAAGAAGGAATTCGAAGAGAACTCATAGCGCCTCATAACTCACATCAGAATGGGGTCGCGGAGAGGAAGAATAGAACGATCGTGGGTGCAACACGAGCGATGTTGCATGATCAAGGACTACCAATGCATTTGTGGGCGAAAGCATGCAACACTGCGGTTTATGTGCAAAACTGTTGTCCTCATAGAGTACTTGGCATGGATACACTTGAAGAATCTTTCAATGGTAAGAAATCGGATGTTTCACACTTTAAGATTTTTGGCTCATTTGTTTATGTGCATGTGACCAAGGATGCCAGGAAGAAGCTAGAGCCGACTACTGAAGTTGGGATTTTTGTGGGGTACACAGAAACACCCCATAATTATCGTGTGTATTTTCCAAACAACATAATGATAGTTGTGTGACAGGATATAAAATTTGATGAGGGGAAAGCCATGCGGTTGTTGCTTGAGAGGGAGCTGGACTTGCATGCGGAGGAGGAACTGATAGTTCCCAAATATGAGTCTCTAGATGTGGATCAGCCACAGGAGGAGGTTCATGGAGTGGAGGAAGCCACTCATGCAGAGCCATCCATTAGAAATGGAATAAAGCACACCACAGAAGCTGATAGGTTGAGACTGGATGCTGCAGAGAATGTAGGAGTCCCTACTTCAAAACGCAGACATAAACAATCTCCTGAACGATTTACTGGATATATGGCTCTTATGAGAAAATGGATTGTGACTGAACCATCTTCCTTTCAGGAAGTAGTGCAGAAGCCTACTTGGGTTGATGCAATGGTGGAGGAGTATGACTCCATTGTAAAAAATAGTGCTTGGGAAATTGTTCCAAGACCGGTTGATAAATCAGTGGTAGGTTCGAGATGGACCTACAAAGTAAAGCAAGTTGCTGATGGGAATGTGGAGAAATACAAGGCTAGATTTGTGGCCCAGGGCTTCTCACAAATCGAGGGGATAGATTATGAGGAGACTCTGCGCTTGTCGCAAGGTACTCTTCCATAAGGACCATCCTTGCACTCTTAGCGCAGATGGGCTGGCGCATTCAACAGATGAATGTGAAAACTGCGTTTCTCAATGGGATCATTGAGGAAGAGGTGTACATAGATTATCCTGAAGGTTTCCAGATATTCAATAGCGAGTCGCATGTGTGCAGACTCAAAAGAGCGTTGTATGGGCTGAAGCAAGCACCCCGTGCTTGGTACACTCAGATTGACAACTATTTCACTGGATTGGGCTTCACCAAAAGTGAAGAAGATGCAAACATGTACCAAATTGTGGTGGAGGGTAAGATTTTAATATTTGTTCTTTATGTTGATGATTTAATATTGACTAGTGATGAGCAGCTGATACACTCAAGCAAGGAGGATCTTGCAAGGGAGTTCGAAATGAAGGATATGGGCCTCCTTCATTATTTCCTTGGATTAGAAATATGGCAGTGAGATGGTGAAATTTTTGTGTCTCAAGGAAAGTATGAAAAGGAGATACTGGGAAAGTTTAACATGGAGGGATGCAAACCCATGGATACTCCTCTTCTAGGAAACTAGAGGAAAGAGGATGCTACTTCTGGAGAGGTAGTGGATGTTACTGTCTATCGAAAGTTAGTGGGTTTGCTAATGTATGTAGTGAACACGAGACCGGAAATTTTCTATGCCGTTAACCAATTGAGTCAAGCTATGGTTAAGCCTACCAAGATATTTTGGAAGGCGGGGAAGCATGTCTCGAGATACCTAAGGGGAACTTCAGAGTATGGTTTATGGTACAGACAGACAGATGGAGTGAAGTTGCATGGATTCACGGATGCATATTAGGCTGGAAGTCCAACGAACAGAAAGAGCACATCAAGGGGTATCTTTAGCATTAGATCTATAGTTGTTTCTTGATACAACAAGAAGCAGAGATTCGTGGCACTCAGTTCAGCGCAAGCGGAATACATGGCAGCGAGTCAAGCTACATGTAAGGCTACCTAGATGAGAAAGAAATTGGTTGGTTTGTTTGGTTCTCATATGTATCTGACACTGATTCATTATGATAATCAGAGTTGCATTAAACTATCGATTAATCCTATATTTCATGATAGATACAAGCATATAGATATCCGGTAACATCATCTCATAGATTGTGTGCAAAGGAGAATTATGTTGCTTTAGTACATTCCCACGGAAGATCAGGATACAGATATTTTGACGAATGTGCTCACCAGGAGAAAATTCGAATACCATAGAGATAGGATCGGGGTGAAGGATAATCCCTTTCTTGTTGAGAGGGAGTGTTGAGATTCAACAAGAAATTTTGATCCTAGTGAAAACTAAGCCCCTACACTAGGTGGGGCCCTCAAGATATTTTTAGGTGTATGTCTATTTATAGATGCGTGTCTCTCTTTATTATCCCTTAATTTAGATGGACATTAAACTATAACATATTCTCAATGAGAACTTGGAAATAGTTAACTGAAGTGGAAAATCAGTTAGATAAGTTAATTTCGAGTTAAGTGGTTGGTTGGTGGGACATGCAGGTTGACTTTAGTTGTAACTGAGTGATTCGAGTTGTAACAGAGTTAGAAGTGCAATGGTGCATGAGTTTTGCAAGTTGTAAGTAGTTTAGTGAGTTAAAATCAGTTGTGGTAGTTGTAACTGAAGATACACTAGTGAGAGATAAAGTGAATTAATTATTAATTAATTCACAATCAGTGGTCTCACATGCAACTAAATATTTACTATTATTAACTGCATGCATGTTAGATCCAGTGGAGACCCAGTTGGGTTATAGGTGAGAGGGAAGTAAACTATCAATTATGACATTATCCGCTTGCACACATGTAAGTACACACACATTGGATGTGCCCATGAGGATTGCGCAGTCAAGGTAGGCAAGAAGGCATCAATTCAGGTATTGATTTCAGCAGGGATTGCACAACGGAGGCAGGCTTTCTGGAGACAGTAAATTGAGCAAGTGATTTGCCAATTTTTGCATGACAGTGTGAGACAATTACCTGATGTACTGAGAGCTCTTGTGATTGGAGTTTTGTATGTAATTGTTTCATGATCCATGATATAATATAAAATAGAAGATAGTGGGGTTTTTAGCTATAAGCTTTCCCCTGGAAATTATCTGTGTTGTGTGTGATTGATCTTTCTCCATGATATTGTATTTGGCGATTGTGTTTTTAATTCCGCAAAGATTTGTAGAAGCAATTCAGTATTTAAATTTAGCATATTGTTAGATCGGGTGAGTCCAAGATATACATGCATATTTTATAATTTCTACATAATCATCAAGTTACTTGCATATACGAACAATAAGCTATATATCGCACTCATCAACAGCATGTAACCTAATCATCAGCTAACTAGCATACCAAAACAATAAATTAACATATAACATGCTCATCAAAAATGTATAACATAGTCATTGAGCTAACTACAAGTTAACATATTCATCAATGACATATAACATAATCATCAAGTTAATACCATGTTTGAATTACTGACACATGTACATATCATCACACTAATCAACTATCATCTATCATGTATGTAACCATAACATCAATAGAATGACAAGAATACACATAACCATAGTAATAATATAATGAAAAACATATAAGTAACCTTCATGCTTACAACAACCATGAATCACATACCTACATGCAAAGCATACAACTTTCATGACGACCTGCTCTTGCCTTGAGGTCCAATGCTGCAACTTCACTTTGATGATCTGCATCTCCTACTCTATCTCATCCAACACATTAGCATCATAACGTACCAATATCATCATGATGGCCTAATTGCATACAATGACCTTATGCACAACGAACTCAACCAAACCAATTCAAACTTGACCATATGCACCCACTTGGCATGTTTAACCAATCATGAACGACTAATGCATGTTCAACATATAACCTCACACAAGCAAGCATACATGGACAACATGAAAGCATGACTAATATGTGACCCAACATAAACAAGAAATTCATGTACAATATGTAGAAACATGTAAGAAAGCATGCATGGACAATACATAAGTGAGAACAACACACAATCAATTATACATTCATGACAAAATATTGACGACAACACCATAACCACTTCCATGGTGACACCACTGCCACCATGGTCAACACAACATGCATGCATAAACCACATAAAAAATGGGTATGAAAACACATAAGAAATCAACATAAAATCATGAACAACGCACCGCCCCTCTATTCCAAGGGTTGAACCATGCTCTGATACCACTCTGTCGTATTAGATATCATACAAAGAGAACAAAAACTAAACACAACCACCATGCATACACAACAAGAATATATAACATAAGCATAAGGAACACATATGTAATTGACATGTATGCAAGACAAACACACACAACCCAAGGAGAGCAACACCATGCTCTGATACCACTCTGTAACACCCTCTTCCCACATCTACCCAAGTAACTGACCAACCAGGGCAAACATGTGACGAGAGGCTATTAATATGAGATTCAACATCCTAGATTACCTTAAGGAAGTGGAACCGATGGAAACACCAAAGATACACCTTACACTGCATCATTGACATCCCCAGGGGGTAACCGAACCTCCCAGGGCCATGTTCCCTGAGGGGGAATTACTTTTAACCCCTTCGAGGTTGAGCCTTGGGCTTGTAAGGGAAAGGGAGTGGCTGTATACCCTAGAGCCGCGGGCTACCCTTGGCAAGGTAGCGGCTCAATCCCAAATAACAAATTTTCCGCCTGTAGCTCCGGTATTTGTGCCACATTTTTAGCCCCTGAGCCCAGGTCACTACCCAAAAATTCCTGTAACTTTAGGAGAGGGTAAATAACATTGAAAAAAACATATGGAAGCATTCAAATGATCAGGAACTCATCCGACCCCACCCATCCATGACAAGAATTTCGTCGAAGATGTCACAAACATATCATTTATAGGTATAAACAAAAGATTTAAACAAAGGGATGTCTTTCTTATCTGATAATGGCTAAGAAGCATTTCTCCCCTACATCATAAGCTATCCTACAATCAATTTTACCATAGATACATTGGATATTAATTTACAAGTAAAGGCATGGAGAGAGCCATACCTCATCACTGTCATAATACATGCTTATAACCAACATAACACCAACATAAATACCATGGATATATCAAAAATGGAATCCATATATATATATATAACATATTTGTATATCGAATACCAGAGAAATGAGCTCTTCATTACCAAATTTAAGAATCAACCAGAGATGGGACTTCCACGTTCCACCCGACCATAGATTAGTTGAGCGAAATATACTTTAGCCAATCACCCCTGTGCCATATTCCAAGCATGAATGTGGGACTTAAACTAAAAGAACCAACCAAGGCATGCCAAGGCTAAACCATCTCAGTCTCATCAAATAGAAATTAGGCTTTACCATGATCCAACTGGGATCACTAGGCCAAAATCATAAACATGTCATAACCGGATTTATAGTGATCTAACCTCGATCACTAGGCCAACATAAGCATGGATATCACTAGATTATCTTTGCTTAAACCGTGGGGAATTTTCTTGTCTCATAGTCTCTCAGGATTTACCACAACCCACAGTCCGAATCAGGGGTCACCAGGTCCCAAACTGAGACATATGCTCCAGGCTTTATCAATCCCAAACCTGGGATTCCTAGGCCTGAAATGGAGAGAAAACCACTACCTCTCAAGCTTTACTACAATCCAAACATGGATTACTAGGCCCTAAACCGAGGCAAAAAGAGAATTGATTCTATATCATTCAGAGATCCACCTCACTCAGCTTCGAATCCATTCGGTGATCCAACTAAACCAAAACTTGAGAACACCACAAAACCATGGCTATCTGGAACTGGCAAGGATAGGATGAATACACTGTCAAACTTTTCAAAACCCATTCCAAGGCATTAAAGAACCACATGAAATACCATGCATGCCAAATCTAACAAGGAAATCATACTTGAAATCAATACTTGCAAAGAATCATGTTGAAATTACCTAATCCTGCTTTTTTGTGCTTGATCTTTTCCTTCTTGCTCCAAATCTCCAATTATGCCACACTCCAAGAATACTTTAAGTGTCCAAGAGTATGAGAGAGAGAGAATAATGAGAGCAAAGGCTTGCCAATTGATCCCGGGAATCCTTTTTATCGTTGATGCCTCTAATTTCTTCATTTTCCATAATTTTTCTTGATTTTTCTCCTCACATGCAACTTGTGACCTTTCACCTTCCTTTTCTCCTAATTTCCATTATTTTCATAATAAATTTTCCAAAAATTCCTTTTTTTCCTTTCCAAATCCTTTGCCTTTTCCTTTGCCAATTTCCTTGGTCATATTTGTTGAAAATGCAGCAAGATGATGGAGCTTAGTGAAATGAAGTCGCCTTCACTAAGTGGGCCCGCAGGCAAATTCTGGCGCAAAGTCTATTTTTAGACATATGGAGCATGGTTCGGGGATTTCAGTATGAGATTCTTGGAGCATTGGTCATGTTGGTAAAAATAGATGGGACTCTATTTTTGTGACCTATAGGTCGAAGAGGTCGAAGTCTATTTTTAGATTGCCTCTCCTAAAAATAGGGAAGTCAAATATTATTTACCCTTAATAATATTTGGACTCTAAACAGCAGTTTAATCTCTTGGAGCACTTCAGTTCGAGCTACAGAAGTGGCTCATGCATCTGACAGAGGAATTACACTATTCCCAAGGGTTTGATGGCATCATGCATGGTTGACTTCAGTTAGGACTTTAGTGGCAGAAGTTTGGTGGAGTTAATGAGACAGCTAGTGGAGTTGTGTTCTGTTTATTTTAGTTGAACTAGTTGAGATTAGTTTAACTAGCTAATCAATTAGTTATGAGTGGAGTGAATTAAATATTATTTAATTCATTAATTAGTAACTCATTATTCAACCCAAGAACACATCAGTTCACTACAGTGCATGATCAGTTCAGTGGAGACCAGTGAAAGAGGTAGATGAAAGGGTGGAGTTAGCTATCAGTGGCGACATCAGTTGTGCATGAGATTTGCACCACACATGGAGGAATTGCCCATGATGATTGTGCTATCAAGCCAAGGAGATTCGAACCTTGGATCTGTATATATACAGGCCTGGATTGCACAATAGAGGCAAGGCAATTGGCAGTGAGTTTTGAACTAGTAACCTGTTCAAAACTGAGCTAGTTTGTGTGTAACTTCATGAGAAAGTACTGAGTACTTGTGAGGAGTATTGTACTGAGTTTGTTACATGATTTCTCCATTATAATATACACAATAGCTGCGGGGTTTTCAGCTATAAACTTTCCCCATACATACTGTGTTAATGTGTATGATGATTTGATGTGTTATCGCTTGATTTTATTTCCGCATGTTTGATGATCTGAGTGGAAGAGATTATGTGTTGCATATAAATTCGAATTGTATGTGATCAGGATAGTCTCGGTGAATAATTGATCGTTATTCAGCAAATTTCTATAATATTAACCGAAATGAACACACACTATGATGTTTTTCCCAACATTCAGCTTGGAATAAGTGTCCCATCAACTGTGGTTATTATTTTTAACATTTATTACATGGAATTTTCACGACAGTTGTTACATAATAGTAACAAGTCGGTCTATGGCTGGGAGGAACATATGAGGTCTGCAACCAGCTGAAAAATTTAATAAATAAGTGTTTGAAACTTGTTATGCGCCTATTATGAGTTATAAAGGCATTTTTTTTTGTGTAATAATATAATTTATGGTTATTATGGTTTCATCATGCACAATAGTTATGTGTTATGGCTAAATTTCATATGTGTATGTGTTTTTCGTTATGTCAGTATTGTGTGAGTGGCGTCGCCCAGTGGCAGGGCTAGGGACGTTACATTATAATTCTACTTTTCGTCCAAGGAAAAGAATAAGTCCCCTTTCCCCCCTTCCCATAATAGTTTACATAACACATTTACATGCTTTTACAGGTGATATACCACACAACTTTTAAATTGACCATCATCAAAGGGGAGTTTTATCATGATTAGTACTTGATAAATCAATAAAGCTTGTTAAACAAGCCATACCAAAGCAAGAAAGATAAATACAAATATGATGGTTTGCAAAGACAAAGGCAAGAGAAGGCAACTCAAGAAAATAAGCACCCCCTCTACAAAAGCACTCATGGAAAGTGGTGTACATAACTTAGTATAAGAGTATGACACTCTTCATGAATTAAATCCCAAGCCATAACATATATCACTCGCACCTATAATTTGAAAGGCTTAGTTTAGGAATTGTTTCTCCCCTTAGGGTTGGTAGCAACTAATAAGGTTGTCTGATAACCCTCCCATACCTAAGTATGGAAACTTGTGCACAAACCCTCCCATACCTAAGTATGGAAACTTGTGCACAATCATAAGCTAGTAAGACATTTTAAAATGATAATTTTTTGAAGTACTTTGATGGATTGGCATTGAAAATGGTCCACCTTGATGCTCTTATGGATACTATACTTATCATATGATATTACTTGATTCTCTGAGTATGTGTTAGATGCCTTTTTTTTGAGTTCAACGAAGATCCCATGAGGGATGATAGTACGTTTCTCTAGCCTTCCATAGGTGATGTTCTACCACTTTGATGTTGACACAATGCTCTTTGATAAAGAATGTTATGCACCTTTTGAGGGATGTTGACCTTAAGGATGACTTGGAACAATTGATGAGACCCTCACTTAGCCTAAAGGCCTTTAATTTATCTAATCCAAGCTAGGACATTGCTTTGAGACCAAGTGTTTTTGGGAGATAACAAGAAGCCCTAGAGTTGACATTATACCTTCTCAATGGAGTTGCTCCTTTTTTGGTGGTGATTCATGATGATGGTGACCCATATGCCTTTCAAGGGGACTTCACACCCTCTACTTAAGTGACATCATGCCGTGGCATGAGGATGTCTCAATTTTGATTCACATGATGATGAAATAGAGGATGACATTGGTTTTGATAAGGTTTTATTTGGTGACGAGAAGCCATGAATTTTATGACGAGACAAGGGTTATCCCTTGTACATTTTCATGTAGAGACATGCATTTTTGAGATATCATCATCCTTGGAGACTTTTAGACTAAAACATATGGGTTAATTGAGTTTTTTTACATGTTATTTCATTGTTTTGGCTATCCCTGGGGGTCAAATTAGTGACTCATCCACCTTGTATCACAGATTTAGTAGTTTTTAGGGATTTTAATCCAATTTGAAGGAAAATTGACTTTGTTACCCTCGTGTAAATAGGGGATTCAAGTTCCTCATGGAAAAATTACACATTTGGATCATAATTTCTATTCATTAGTGATGTTTCTCTCTTGTGTACAATGGAGGCCTAGATGAGTGACTTTATTGGGTGGATCTTATGATGTGATATGATACCTTTTCATGGATGGTTATGGTGGATCTTAGATGTGGCATGATGAAGTATGTTGTTTTATTTTATTTATCTTGGTATTATGCTCCACGGGGTTAATGTTATTGTGTTATGTTAGTTTATTTGGTATTTGCTTCATTGTCCATTGTTGAGCTAAACTTTTCCTCCAAGTATTTGAGGAAAATAGATAGGTTTGTACTTCCCTCGATCGTTTGGAAATTGAGAACCCAAATTACAAACCTTAGGGTAACTTAGTTTATTTTACCTAGTTTTGTTTTGATTTATAATCACCACAAATAAACCCTAAAATATTTTGTATCCCAGACTCCATACGCCTTAAACTAAGAAGGCACTAGCTTATTTCACTTGTGGTACTCATCTAAAATATATGAGTTGTTTTTATTTTTGTTTGATGGTATATTAGGGATAAATAACAACAAAATAATGTTTTAGCCTTTAATGACTTGTTGATGTATTCCTTAGTATTAGGTCTTGTTAAAAAGTTTATCAAAGAAACTAAATTGAAAATTTTCATGCATTTTCTACCATTTTCGAGGGTTAACATCCAATTTTATTTATCGCTACATATTTTATTAATCATAAAAAATGTTGTAATGTTGTCCTTAGTTCGCCCTTAAATTTAGCCTCCATCTCACATAACTTTTACATAATTTGAACAATCAAATTTTTCGTTGTTTTAAACTATTGTTTTGTTGCAATTTGCTGACTTAAAACCCCAATTTACATTAGCCTTGAGTTTTTCTTAATTTGATTTTCTTGAGTACCTATTTGAGACTCCTTAAGATAACCATAGCCTCTATATTGACCCATAGATGTTTTGAACCCAAATATTGAATTTTCTTTTTCATCCATTGTAAACTATAGTTTGTCATACCTTTATCGAGTGGAATCTTGTCATAGGATTCTCTTGATCATTGGGATTGCTTAAAATATCAAATATCACATTTGAGGGAAAGGATTCCCCCCCTCATTTTTACAAAGATTTCACTCCTCTTCAATAAATAACACCCAAAAAACAAATGAGAAATACCCCAGAGAGAACCAAGCTTTTATATCGAATGGGTATTCACAATAATATGACACAAAATTTAAATAATCATGAATAAAGTTAAATATTTTTTGGCATCGATTTATGACATAAAAAAGAAGAAGAAGTAAAGAGTCACACATTTGGATTAATCGAAATAAAATGGAACACATTTGCTTATAACATTAAAGGATAATTTCATTTAAACTCGTAGGGATGAAACGAGTTGTGCACTTGCAATCTTAAGCTTAAAACTCAAAGTAAAAATATCACACTAGTTATGAAATCCTACTAGTTCTCCATGGAACCTCGTTAAAAATATACAGATAAATAAGACTATAATATATAATTTTGAATCTCTATGTCCATTCAAATGACTAGAATAATGATGATAACAATGCTTTCCAACCTCAATGCATTTAAGGCCAAACGTTGGTGGAGTACCCATTAAGATATTTCTCTTGCTCCCATTCATTGCATGGGAAACGTTGGTAAAACAAAACAAATTCAACATTCATTATCAGTATGGATTTTGATACCTTGTCTCATCTTGCAAGGTTTGAAGGAGGCCTCTCAGACATGAAACAACAATTTTACGGGAATGAAGGAAAACTGCAACTCTCACTACTCATATATGATTAGGGAGTGAATGTATGAAAGGAAGGGTGGAAGAGGAAGAGGAAGAGGTTGCCCACCTTTGCCTCCTTGGCATAACTCTGGCCCAAACAAGTTTGATGCCAACCTCACTCATCACATTAGGAATCTAGTTGCCACAATGGAAGCTAAGGAAATGCACAACACTAGTGATGGACACTAGGCCTTATGAAATCTACTTGGTAGGAACTTAAGAGATTAGGAGACCACCATGCATGTGGTGGAGGAGCACATTTTTGACATGTAATTTCACTTTACTCATGCTCAATTTTTTGGTGGGTTTAGGCGTGATGGGCATCCAACTCCCTCTGCCGCCTCCACCTCCAAGCACTGCCACTTCCAATTTTTCTCTATCTTCCTCAAGTTATCCTTCCTCCATCTCCTAAACAAATAATCCTCTTATCCTGACTATTCTAGTGCCCTCGCATAAATAGGTAAATATCATTGCCTTGCCTGACACTCAAAGTGAGGAATTGAGTGAGAGTGATGCAACCTAAACAAAATGGACATCAACCCATTGAGTGTTGGGTGTGGAGCGTGATTATCTTATTGATTGTTCAGAGGTTTTTTTTTTTAGTCGTGTTGGATCCCTATTCCTAAAGGGGTGACAACGTCACCAGTTTAATCGTCGTCAGGGGGTTCAGGGGGGGCGACGATGAATTTTATGAGCCCCCCACTAGTGGGGGTTCCGGGGAAGCACCCCTCAACCTAAAATTAGATGAAAAATTGCTTTGTAAAATATTAAGTTATGCTTATTTAGAGTTTTTTCCCTAGAATGAAACCCTCAGTTTATATGAGGGAATTTTATTCCGGTTGTGTATTATGATTCAAAGTTAGAAAGATAGACGAGACTGTGTGAGATCGAAGAGGAAATTACAACAGATTTGTTGTAGGTTGTATCTCTATTTTGTTGGATAATATAAAAGGAAGGACTGGTTGTTTCTCTGTGGACATTGTCCAAATTGGGTGAACCACGTATATCTGTGTCTCTCTTGTTTCATGTGTTTTTGTATTTTTTTTTCCCAAATATTTTATGTATTTCATTGCTCCGTTAATTAATTTCTAACATTGAGGAGAAACAATCTCCAAAAAGCTTAATCATATGGAGGAATTGTATAATGGGAACTGAAAGGAAACAATGATTAGTTTAAGTAACTCGTGGCTTAGACTATCAAGAAAGGATCCCTATGATTTTTGCGCCTCCTTGTTACCTTCGTATACACAACTGTTATTTTAATGGTGAAAACTAGTTCAATGACTTTCACAGAGACCATATGGTTCCCCACCCATGGGAAGATGGCCTCCCACCAGTATGCTCTAAGCTAGACAATTCTTTCTTACATCATGAACTTGCTCATCTCAGACACAGTACGCAAGGCTTTGGTACGACTATATTCTATGTAAATTACTAGTAATATAGCAGAGGCTTGCTTGCAAAAAAAAGAGTTCATAATATATAAGAAATTAAAATGCATTCTACCACTGAATGATAGGGATGGGGCTCCCATGAAATATATAAATAAGAAAAATCTTGGAAGATAAAAGAAACTGCAATCAAGAATCAACCTAGATACTCAAAAAAAACCTTGAAGTGTAAAAAGTTTGAATAGTTCCTAAATGGGAAGAAATGATATGAAGAGAAGAGGATCAAACTATACACTTTACTTATAATGTTGGGAAAATACTTTCTCTTATTGAATATTTCCTTTCTTAAATAATGGATGTAAGTTAAATACATAACTGCTAAAATTGTTGATGAACGATTTAAAATTCTTCATATTATCCAATGCATATTTTTAAACATTGCTAGACGTAATTGCATAATAGTACAACTGTGACCTCATGATTTACTCAGATTTGAACTAAATCATCTTCATTCTCCTTTAACTCAAGGTTGGTTTAAGGTGCTATTGTTGATTGGTTTATGTTCCTATTTATAAAATGGATTAAACATTTCTCGATTTCTTCCTTGGGAAAATTAACAAGGTTGTTGAATTCGTTATACCATGTGACTTTTAGTACATCAAAATGCACTTGCATTTGCTCACAAGTTAATAATATTGTATACATAATTAAGTTAGGACCCTCTAAATCTTTATTCACATCAATTAATTTAAGGAGCAAGTCACTTTTTTTTTTTTGGTCACATTTGGCGATTATTTATCGAAGTGTGTAAATCCTTTCCCTCAAAAAAGCCTTTATATGGAATGGTAGATTAAATTTTCTCTTATGTGCTTCGTTCATATCACACAATTTAGTGATAAAAGTAGTGAAGGATTCTTTATAAACTATCTCATCATTTTTTAAATCCTTTTACAAACATTATATGAAATAATTAATCCTCACATGCAAATTAACTGAGGCAGTAGCTAATTTCCTACAGTTAGGATTATAATAATCCTTTTAACAATATTATTAGCTACATTTTGTCAAATTCCCATAAATAAACTTGAAGTTTCCATAATTCTCGAACTAGTTTCTAGCTTGTCTTTAGAGACTTGACTTGGTTTAACAACAAACAATGTTTTAACAAATACTGGATTCGATGATAAAGCCATTTCTAACTCTTTGATTTTCTTATTTGGCATTATGTTCTCTATTTTTTGTTCGGAAACATAATAGGCAAGTGTATCTCTATTTGATTGAGGAAATTCAAAAATCTTGGAGGGTTTGATTTCTTAGTTGTCAATTTTTTTATTTTTTTTATTTTTTTAGCAACTCGCATATTCTTCAAATTCACTTTTCAATTTGTAATTTTTTAAGAATTATTATTATTATTGCACGATGTAATGTAATTTATTCCTCCTTAAAATCAATGGGATGTTCTTGAGCTAACTCTTCTATAATAAATTGGCTTTCAAGCAATTGCGTTTTAGCCCAATCTAGTATTTCAACAATTTCATCAAGATCATCAACTTTGATCACTTGAACATCCATTTCATTTAGTGAACATTCAACATCCCCTCAACAATGTTTCTCTTTCTTTTTGAATTTACTATACTAGCATGAGTCTTTTCCAAATTATGTTTAGGGTAATTACTATCATCACCCTATCCAGCGCTACAATGAACAATTTTCCCTGGTTCCTTCTTTTGAATTGACTTTTACAATATGACGTATAAGTACTTCTCTAAGATTGTTGTGTAGTCAAACCAACACTCATGACATAATGCCCATTTTGTTTGTATTTTTTGTTCAAACTATGCAAGGCACTGGCATCTTCATGAAGTGTTGGAGGAGTATTAGGTAAAACCTAATTATCCGCTTGACCTTCTACATGCTTTATCTAAAAAAGTGCATCATATTCCACATAAATAATATGAGCTAAGAAAATGGCATCAACATCAAAACCATCAACTATTTCCAATTCCTTTAATTTCAACATATCCAAATAAACACTTTATTCATGAGATGAGAAATACTTTTGATGGTCAAGTGGCCAAATTTGATATGTTTCTTCATGTTTGCATTGAAGAAATGAGCCCAATATCTATATTGTCAAAAAAATTATGCCAGGAAAAAAGTATCACATACATAAATTGGAAGCAAACAAAGAATCCCTCTAAACCTAAACTTAGTTTAATTGACAATTAAAATTATTGTTTGTCTAATTTATGCTCATAACAAAATGACTATTGTCCCACAATTCCCGCCTCGGGATATTCCAAATAGTGGGAAACATGAATACAAATGGTTCCTAGATATTATAACAATCATTCCTTTTAATGGATTGGAAATGGTTGGGGTAGAGATGTACCATATGAAAAATAACACGATCTCACAAACATAAGAAATGTATAGTGGGAAACTATAATAGCATTCATATAGAACATAAATATAGTACAAAAGTATACCTTCTAGTGTCAAATACTCCTCCAATCCCTTTCTCCTTCACCTCCCTCGTCTCTCACAAAATCTTAGCTCATTCAAGCAACAAGTGAGGGCCTAGTCTAGTGGTATTTCTACAACATAAGGTTATTTCACTAATTTCTCCACTTCTTCACCCCTAAGAGAGTCACATTATAAGTACCTTTCCTAGATCTAGGAGGATGTATATGGACACTTTGGGCCAAGAGAAGGTATGAAAATTCCACAATTATTGACCCCAAGCTAACTCATGCCAATCTAGGTTGAGTTGATCCTCTCGTGAAGGAAATTCTCTAGAAACTTTAGGTTCCATTGTTTCAAGGATTAAGGTAGGTTGTATATTGTTGACAAGGTATATACTAGCAAGGGAGTGATGGTATACAAGGAGAAAATTGACATGGGAATGATGGACTACCTAATTAGCACATTCAAGGGTTATTGATAGGTGAATTTAGGAAACTAGGGAGCGTTTAGATGAGGTTCCTCCTATTGAAACAAAGTGGAAATAAGGGTTATAAAATATGCCCCCAGTGAATGAGGTCATAAGAGAAACTAATGGTGGAAATAAATTGCAATTAAGTATAAAATTGCAAGAAAAGAGTCAAAATTAACGGACCAATTCAAAGTTGTAACTGCCTCCTCCCACATTTACCCAAGCTAACTAGTCCATCTGGGTAAACACGTGACAAAAAGTTACTATGATATGACTCAAATTCCCAAGTATATTTAAGGAAGTGGAATTGACATGAAAAGACCAATTTGACCTTCCACACATGCTACAAAACCTTCAGGTGCCAACCAACCCTTCCAGGTGACCAACCCTTGAGACAACTTGACATTTTACTAATCTGGACCCTCATCCGCTCCCATGACAAGTCATGCATGCAACTGAGGCCTTCCTGTTGCTCCCAAAAAAAGGCATACCAATGAATGTGGATTTTTTCAGGTAGTTTTGAGCTAACGACCTTGGATTCTGAGCCACTTTTTCAAGGCTAAGTCTTAGGCCACTGCCCAAACTTTCACGAAACTTTCAGAATTGATAAACAAAAATGGAATAAGGTTAATAATGTAATCATTGATACAAGTAATTGATATGACCCCTAGCAACCATGATAAACATATCGTAAAACATGTCACAAATATGTAATCTCAAGTCATAACAACAAATATGAGCATAGGGGTCTCATACTTATCTAAGATTCGTCAAGAAGCATTGATGCCTTATCAAAAAAGATACATTATCATCAATTATGTCATATATTAATCGTTCAATTATAAATTCATCAAATATGTCAAGATACATAGATAATATATATCATGTTACCAACATATAAACCAACAAATAACCAACATAAAAACCATGGAAACTCAACCATAATATCACCATCATAACCAATACATATATACATGAATGAGAATATAAATTACCTCTTATTAACATATGAAAATGCCAACCAAGCTAGGGACTTCCACGCACCACCCTACCATAGACTAGGTTGAACCAAATATTTCTTTCAGCTAGTCACCCCTGTGCCATATTCCAAGCATGAATGTGGGATCTCATGGAATAACCAAAACAAACCAAACCATGGATTCCAAAGGCAAAACCACCTCAACTCTCAACCAGTGATTCCACCTCACAGTCAGACATCACTAACCATCACTAGATTGGTCTCTACCAAATTTTTCCAGGGCTCTAGAGCATTCGTTCCAACCCAACTTCCAGGACTAGTAACTCAACCCACAACCGACATCGAGCTTCTAGAGCGTTTGTCCAACCAAGGCTTCTAGGACTAGTAACTCAACCCACAACTACCATTGGGATTCCAATCTTTTATATGACCAAGGCTTCTAGGACTAGTAACTCAACCCACCAAGGGCTTCCAGAGTATTTTTCCAACCAAGGCTTCTAGGAGTAGTAACTCAATCCAAAATGTTACAGGGATTCCAGAGTGTTTGTCCAACCAAGGCTTCTAGTACTAGTAACTCAACCCAAGATTTTACAGGGCTTCCATAGCATTTGTCCAACCATGAATTCTAGGTGTTATCACTAAGTTGGTACAGATGGGCTGCTCCACTAGACAACCTAGAGTAACTCTTTCAAACCAACTTCTGGCTGAAAATGAGCCTTTTCAACCTGAGAGGGCTCTCTCAAAGGTAAATATGATTTTTTCAAATGAGATTCAATCAAATGGCTAACTCTGTAACAGTGCTTTGAGTGTATTTGTATGTAGGTGAAAAATTCATAGGATTTACTACCATTGGGCTTATGGAGTCAGTTCTTAGAAATTTAGTGCAAATGGTTCTTCTTGTGGAAGTTGAGGCATATAGATGTTTCAATGAAAGGACAACACACATAGATATACAAAAGTATAATTCTTGAAGGAAGTTAGAGCATGATGTTCATGAATTTTGAGTAATAAAACATTAAAATAATGAAAGTAAAATAGCAAGATACATAAGAAAAGTGCTCATAAAACATCAGATGAATCTCAGGTGACGAAAAATCCAACAACCATTACATATTACTGATCAAAAAAAGTTTAAAATAGTAGTATTGTAAAATAACATCCTTCAACCCTCTATTCTTTGAAATTATGCCTATAAATAGGCTTCAGTCACTTTACATTGGATCTTCCTACATGGCTAGATCATCGAACTCTTTTGCTGTTACCTATCTTAACAAGAAGCAAAATACATGGAAATGAAACTGACACCTACTGACTTTATGACTTAAAGACCTATTAGGACTCTTCCACTAATTTATTACATCCACTAACTGAAAAGACTGCATATTTACATCGAATATAGTCATGTTCTTGAGTGGCACTGACCATGACCAAGACATTGATGCCCCCACTAAATCAGGAAACTAGTTTTCCTACTTTTAAGGAAGTGGTGTCATGATGATTGTTGATTGTATTCATGATGAGTTGGTGAACTAGAAAGCCTTATCGAAGACTATCCCTCCAACCAAAATATTTCTCTGATACTCTTTTAGCTTCCCACGTGGCTGGCTTACCTCCAATGAACCATTAAAACACAAAATTGCTATAGAAAATTGCTCGTTGCAGAAACAGGGGAATCAAGGCAATTTCGTAGCGAAATTTTGTAGAAATTTGATTTCACCAATCTATGCCACTTGTTAGCCCTATTTTCTGATTTGGAATTTTTTTTTGAGTTAAATGAGCTAAATACAATTTTTTTCCCATCTTGATTTTGACCATAGTTGTGATTTTAAGCAAAAATTCACCTACAACGATTTTGTAGTGAAATATGGGCTTCAAGCCTGGGATTAGCTACGAAATTTCCTAATTGGAAGAAAAATAAAAAAATGTCCTTCTTCTTCAAAATTTTTCCTATGGATTTGCAAATGTTGATTCTAAAGGATGCAAAAATTTCAAAAAGATAATTGGTCTACTCTTCAAGATTTGGAAGCTTCAGCTTTGGTAGTAGGAACTTGAATCCCTTCAGGTTCATTTATGACTATGATTTTGAGACCCTTTTTCTTTAACTTTGCCTGTGTCATCTCTATTTTCTCTTGTAGCTCTTTGACCTGACCTTTGAGTTTCTTCCTTTCAACTTGCAACCACAAATTTCTATTTCTTGTGTGCTTCATTACCCTTCGTAAAGGAAGTGTCCTTTTTAGCAGTTTCTTGGCATTGGTCAATGACTCATCATATTGATTTAGTTGCTCATTTGCCTTTTCTTTGAAGTCTTCCATCAACTTCTTGGCTACCTTGGCTTCCTACAACTCCAATTTTGTCTCAATAACCTCTTCCCTAGCCTCTCTTAACTGCTCTTTTAACATCCACACTTTAGTTTTATCAACCAGTTTCTCTTTACCCTTCCTTTGCATAATGATGTCCTCAGATGTTGGAGAAAAATCAATAATATCTTTTGTGATAGGTTGCTTTCCTTTGTCAGTAACCTCTATCTTTTTACTTGCCATGATACCTTTGGCAAGTTGCAGCCCGGTGAGTGGTTTTCTTGGCTGATATATGAACCCTGCATCTTCTCCTGCAAAATCAAGATTTTTAGCTGTCATACCTTTCTTCTTCTTCTTTTCACCTTTAATATCTTCATCTCCGACCACTGGAGTCTCCTCAATGTCTATGGCTTGAAGAATATCTTCAATGTTGCCTTTCTCTATTTGGCTTCTGGTTATCCTTCTATGGATTTTCTCGCTAATATTTTATTTTCTGACTGCAGATGTAGGATTTGGAGCTTCTGTCTCTTGTTCAGGCTCTACTTCAATATCCATTGGCTCTATAATGGGCTCCATCTCCTACTAATTCACACCCTTTGTCTCAGTTGCAGCTTTTTTCACTCTTATTTAAAGGAGTGGCTTTTGATTTTGGAGTTTTCTTGGGTGTTATTGAATCAACCTCATAATAACTGAGAAAAAGAAAAGTAGCCCAGTCTCTGTTTATTTTTTTCAACTCCTCTAGCATCAGGAGTTTGATAAACCCATGATGGAAAATTGAGGTCTCATTGCTTTCTGGCTTGGCTTGGACCTTGTCTGACATCTTCCCTAAGCTCCTAAACAAGAAAAAAGGAAGATTGAGAGACTGCTTACCAATGAAGTGCAACAAGAGCCTGAAATGGTACATATAGAACATTTGAAATCTCCCCTCACAAGCAAATTACTTTTGAATTACAAATAACAATTTGGAGTAGCTCTCTTTCACGTAGCTCCTTGGAATTCCAGAAGTCATATATGCTCCAATATGTGTAGGTTTTACAAATTCATCACAATTCTGAATCTTGAACTTAGTGGCTTTGAACCACTCTTCACCCTCTCTTGGTATCTCTGTGGCTTGAGAAATGGTGTCAGGTGACACTATAAAACTTAGCACCCCCACCTTTGAGGTTGTACCTATGAAATTCACTCCAAAATATTTTGATACCTGGGCATGAAAACCTTGAATTTTTTGGCAGAATTTTGTGCATCCCACATTGCTGAAAGCTTCTACAAAGCTGGGGTATTCATTGAGTAATTTGAGATCCATAGGTTTATATATTACACAGGAGCCTCCTTTTTTTTTCCTTATTCATGGCCATATTCCTTTATACTACGTTGCCTTCTTGGAACTATGACACCTGCAAAGAAACAAACTGAACATCAAGCTACTTGCGATGGGGTTGGACTCTTCAAGGATGATAATAAACTTATGCATGCAAAGGTCGAGGGAAGGATGACATATAGGTGATTTGGAGGTGAGTTTAAAAAGGTTAAATTCGAATATGGGAGGGATAATGACAAATGGGAGGAGTGAAGTGTAATGATGGATGGAACTTATGATTACGCATGCTTGGATGACTGTAATAATCGATCACGTGACCTCACATTCAGTGTAAACCTCTAAAAACTTGACATCTCATCATCCCCTATATTGGTGCAGAAAAACATAATTCCTCATTGTTTTCAGTTATAAACCTGACAGATTCACCATGGATTGGTCAGGTGAGTCCACAACGAAAACAACCTATTGGCAGTTATATTCACTGCAAACTTGGGAAAAATCAGATAGGTGGCCACTATCAAAATTTAAACCAATGCATGTGAACCTAATATGGATTTTGATAAATTTGAGTTTGATGGGCATGACAAATGGACTTTATAAACTTAGGATAGTGATCAATTCATGAGTTTTCATTAATTTCATGAACCAGTCTTATAAGATAAATGACACCTTATGCTAACGACCCTATCAATAAAAAATGAAATGTTATTTGTGATAAAAATGGCTCCATTGGGGATGGTGTGCCCCTATGGTACATCAAAGAACTTGTATTTCCAGTGCCTTCCTTCAAAAACTAAAATTTTCTGAAATTGATGAAGACTTCGCCAAAATCTTATGGCCTTCTCCCCGAGCTCAAGCTTGATGATGAATTCATCTTTATTAGCAAAACATCATAACATCAAATGAAATATGTACAATGGAGTGTAATTCAGTAAAATAATATAGGAGGAATAGTGCTTTAGAAACCTGCCATTGACAATTCCTCCTCCACACAGCTGTCTATCCATCTCCTGAAGCATAGAAGTGTTGTTGCCATGATATGAAACTATATCAAATGGTCCCTTCTAAATGTTCTCAAACTTTCCATGCTTCCCATTTTCCTTAATTATGGCTTCCCACTTTAGAACTACATCTTAGATTTGGAAATTTTTTTTTTAGTCTTTCTGTCAAAATTTTTCTTCACTCTGTTTTGTGATTGCTGATGATTGTCATATACCTCTTCCCTTTTCTCCTGCAAAGATATGATCTATTTTATCCTCCTTTGGATGGCATTAGGTTCCTCTTCAATTCCTTGCAGTAGTTTTATTACCGGATCCCCAAAGAAGTTGGGAAAATAGCTTCAGCTCCATATACCAATTGATAGGGAGATGTACCAATGGATTGCTTAGTGAAAAATCTATCAGCCCACAGAGAAAACTTTAGCTTTAGATGCCATGATATTTTCTTTTCTTGCAACACCTTTTTGATGATCATGACTATGCTTTTATTGGATGATTTTGCTAGGCTATTACCTTGAGGGTAATAGGCTGTGAAATGACGAAGAGTGATATGATATTGATGACAAAAGATAATGAATTTTTTGTACTTAAAAGCTTGTGCATTGTCAGTAATAGTCTTCATAGGACAACCAAACCTAGACGAAATGTTGTTTTACAAAAATTGAATGATGACTCAGTCAGTAGTCTGCCTGGTTGGGACTGCTTCGATCCACTTGGTGAAATAATCAGTGGCTGTTAGAATCCAGTGATGCTGCTCTGAGGATGCTGGGTTTATTTCACTAATGAAGTCTAGTCCCCATTGCTGGAAAGGCGCTTTAACATATATTGGTTTCAATGGTAAAGCAGTCAACTTCTTCTTACCATAAAAAACTTGGCATTCATGGCATGCAACAATCTTCTTGTATATATCCTTAAACATGGTAGGCCAATAATAACCTGCTTTGAGTACCTTGTTGGTTGTGGCCTTCTAGTAATGGTGTCCTCCAAAATCTCCCTTATGTAACTCTTCAATGATTTTTTCAGCCCCTTCTTTGAGTATACAATTCAAAAGAATTCCACTGGTGTCCTTCCAATACAAGTTCTTATTTAAAATGAAGTATATCAATGATTTCAGCATAAAAAACTTGAATTGGACTTAGCCAATTGAGGAGGGGATTTATAATGATGTAGAACAAAGATCACATCTCTGTATCATTCAGAAAAGATGAATTTCTCTTCAATAGGGACCAATTCTTCTTCTTCTACCAACTCTAAAATTTCTGTAATGAGGTTCATGTTTAGGCACTCAAAAAATTACCGTGCCATTAGTTTTGCTAACTTTCACCAAATTGGTAGGCTTAAATTATATGTCATATTCCAGTAAAGTGGCGATCCATTTCCCTCTTTTACCATCAGGATCAACTTGTGTAAGAATATCTTTCACCACAATGTTAGGCACAAATTCAATAATATGAGAATGAAAAATGTAAATTCTGAAATCTTTAATAGCTTTGACTAAAGCATATGCCTATTTTTCCATGATATTATACTTCAATTTAGAGTTGTCAAGAGTCATATTGAAAAATGAAATAGGCTACTCACCCCCTTGCTTCCTTTTCTACAATAAAACTCCAGCAATGGTATGTTCAGAGGCGAATGTAAAAAATAGAAATTCACTTGAAAATTCAGGACTTATTAGCACTGGATCTTGAGTGAGGGATTTCTTTATTTCTTCAAATGATTGCTTGGCTTATACTGTCCACTTAACATCAGATTCCTTCTTTAACATCTTGGTAATGTTTTTGACAATCTCAGCAAAGTTTGGGATAAACCTTCTAACAAAATTTACCTTTCTAAGAAAAGATTGAATCTCTTTCCTATTCCTTGGCAGGTATATCTTCTGAATTGCACTAACTCTATTTGGATCAATATTTATTCCATCCTTTGATATGTTGTGTCCTAAAAAATTTCCAGAAGTTTGAGCAAAGACACTTTTAGTAGGATTAAGAGATATACACAATTTTCTGCATTTTTGTATAATTTTCTCCAAGTGTTTACAGTGTTCTTCTACCTTTCTTGAAATTACAGTGATGTCATCCAAATAGACCACCACTGATTTGTCTTTCTCCTCAGCAAAAGAAATATCCTTTCCCTTTGGAAGGTCGTTCCTGCATTCATTAAACAAAAAGGCATTTTGGCTTACATGAATGTTCCCCATGGCGTGGTAAAAGAAATTTTATCTTGGTCCCCCGGATGTACGAATATTTGGTTGTAACTTGAAAAAACATCAAGCATGGACATACTTTGAGAGCCAACAATATACGGTAGAATCTGATCCATCTTGGGTAGAGGGTAGTTGTCCTTCATAGATGCTTTGTTTAAATTTATGAAATCAATACAAATTCTAATCTCACCACTCTTATTTCTGACAAGTACTAAATTAGCAAGCCATTTTGAAAATATTAAAGGGAAAATGATCTTTGCATCAAAACTCTTTCTCAATCAAGGGCATGAGAAAAGGATTAATTGTTCTCAACTTCTGCCGCTTGAAATGTTTTTCATTCTCTTTGATGGAAATATTATGTTGGATAATACTAGGGTCATACCTTATCAGATCAACATAGTTCCATGCAAAGACATAAATATATTTCTTCATCATATCCACATACCTCTGCCTCATCTCCATAAAAATAAACTTGGATAATTTTACCATTTTAGGAACTTAAGCTCTGCCAATATTGCAAGTCTCCACCTATTCATCATCAACCTACATCCTTGGAGATTTGAAAAGATAATTTTGATCAAATAATTTCTTAAGGGGAATAAGGCATTTGGGAATACAGTTATTTTTTAGCTGCAAGACTTTAGGATTGACCTTAGTTACAACAAACATACTTTGTTGATCTACTTGGATATTTTCAAACTCCTCTTTCAATTCAAGGAAATTTTTGACTTGCTGGTCATTATCAAACACTTGCCACTAAATGGTGTTATCAGGGATTGTTGGCCTATGTCTGACCTCAACCTCATATCTCTCACTAGAATGTGAAGGGATAACAAATAAACTTGCAGAGGCAACTAAAAAATCAACTATTGAATTTTGATCTCTGGTTTTGAAAATGAAAGTGCATTATTCAAAATTCTCAAGCATTTCAATGATTAAGTTTCTGTAGGCCCTCATTCTTACATATTTGGTTTGATAAGACCCTTCTACCTGCTTAATCACTAATTATGAATCACCACACGCTGATATATTTTTGGCACCTAAGTTCTTCAAAGTTTCTAGACAAAAAAAAATGACTCATAATCTGCCATATTGTTTGTACAATCAAAGTTTAATTTGAATGAGAAAAACTTACTTTCATCATTAGGAGTGCTAATCCATATCCTTTCTCCAGCCCCCTCTCTTCTAGCAGAGCCATCAAAGTTTAAAATCCGCCAACCTTCTTCATTTTCCTCAACACATCTCTGATTTTCTGTCTTTTTGTCAATTTTTTCCTCATCAGTAAGTTCATTAAACAAAATTTAGGATCCCAATTCATTTTCAACTGCATAAATAGGAAAATTTTGAGGTTTGTCTTTACTACTCACCATGTAAGCCATCCTACTTTCTCTATACAACCTCCTTTGCTCACCAAAAACTAGAATGGTGGCATATGTTATATCCATCTGCATAGTCCCTTTAATTTTGGTTGCCCAAGATCTGGATAAAAGCATGCCAAAATTCGAAAAAATGTCAGCTACCACTTTGTCCATCACCACTATCTTAGCAAGTACTTGTGTTAGGCCAACAACAACATCTTTAATGAGACATATGCATTGGACTCTCTTGGAGTCAAAAGAAAACAACTCTTTGTAATGTATAGTGATATCTAAACCCATCCTTTCCATAATCACCTTAGGCATTGAATTGTGAGAAGCTCCTGAGTCTAACATGACATTGTGCAAAGTCATATCATGAATATTCAGACTTACATAAAAATGGGAGACTTCTTCATTATGTTCATCTTCTACCCTTTGTCCTAGGAAAATAGTGGGATGCTATTCTTGCAGATTGAGGATGTCTGAAGGTTCGGGTTGAGAGTTTAACATCTTGACAATTTTACTTCTGTATTCAGTGACCTTGATAATTTCTCCAAAGGGAACTGGAATTTTTATTTTGGAGATCTCATTATGTAAAGTCAAAGTAGATGATGTTTTTTCATTTTCTTTGGCAGGAGGTGGTGGTGGTGTATCCTTCTTTGGCTTAACTGGTTTAGGAACATCT
Organism: Pinus albicaulis; assembly: GCA_034641835.2. NCBI lineage: Eukaryota > Viridiplantae > Streptophyta > Pinopsida > Pinales > Pinaceae > Pinus > Pinus albicaulis. The sequence goes on from CM076579.1 coordinate 1,277,487,453, forward strand.
TTCTTTGGCTGAGCTTTGTTTGTTGTAATGGGGACATTCCTATTTCTCAAATTGTATTTTTTCTGCATTTCAAAAATGGTATGTTGATAACCCTTTAAGTAATCAGATTGTCCCTCATTTCACTCCATATCATGACTAGATTCATCATGGTCCTCTATAGTTAGAAACATCCCAGAAATATCTTCATCTAAGTAATGAATAATATCCTCTTGGAATTCAGGTTGTGTTTCCTCTTCATCAAGTAAATTCTGCTAAAAAGGAGGTCTCACTTGTGTGTCAGGCTAGTTCCTATTGTCTCTCTGTATTTGTTGAATTTTAGATCTCCTAAATTGGGGGTTTCTGATATGTGTCTCTTGTTGTGCAGGAGGCAAAGGAGTAGCTCCAAGAACAATTCTATCCATAAGTTTCTCCATGGTGTTCATCATGGAATCAAACTTGGCATTTGAGGATGAAGAATGCTTCTCCTCTTATTTCAATCTTGTTTTACCCATCTTAGACCTCTTGGCTGCTGCCATGTTCACCTCAAATTTCATTGCATCATTCTGCATGTCAAAAAAAGAGACAGAATCTCTTTCCCTTAACAAGATAGAAAACTCATAATAAAATGCTTCTGCATAGTGTAATTGATCATCTCTCGGGGGAGGTTTAATATGAGCAGTTATGGAGTTATAGACCTTGTTAGATCTCTTAGAAAAGTCTTGGATAGATTCATATTAGTCTCTTTTCAAATTATTATATTCAATTAGAGCTTGGATTGGATTCACCTTACTCCCCCACTTTGTCAAAAAACTATCTTCTAGCTGGTCCCAATTCTGCAAAGTAGCTGAGCTAAAGCCTTAAACCATTTTCTTACATCACTAGTGAAACTTTGAGTAAATAACCTCATTTTCACATCCTCATGGTCCACCTCCTCTCAGTCAATGAAATCATTGAATTGGTCTACATTTTCTTCAGCTGAATTTTCCTCTTCACTCCCAAAGGTTTTAATCCTAGTTGAGTATCATCTAGGAGGTCATGAAGGACAAAAGGAAGGACAAGTGGAGCATATATTGCAGGTCCAGCAGGAGGAGGAACAACTCCAGCCATGATGACAGGGACTGTGGCATGTGGAAAAGCAGTGGATGAACTTAAATTCTGACTTTTGGAAAGCACAATAGATGAGGATAAAGTGTTAGGAGATGCTGTAAATGGTATTTAAATTCTAGATACAATGGAATTCCATTCAAGCAAGGGTATACCAGACTTTCTCTTAAAAAATAAATCAAAAGGATCCAACTCTCTTAATTTTTCAAAAGACTCTCTCTAATAACATCTCTGATGTGACAATCTTCCATAATTCTTCTTTCTCTTCTTTTGATACTATGAAAGATGTGTCAATACCTAGTCTTTGTAGGTCTAGTATTATATCAGTCGGTTCATTTTCAGTCTTATACCTAAACAAAACTTCTTCAATTTTATCATCAAATTGTTTATTTTCGGGAATTTGAATAATCTCAGAGGAAAAAACTCTTGAATGTGATGGAATACCTGATTTTGAAGAGCTGCTTCCAATGCCTCTGAGAATACTTTCTAGATGATCAAAAATTGTAGGTGGGTTAGGATCTGGGTTGCTCCTTTTGTATCTCTTTCTCGAAGCCACCTTTAAACATGAAGTTTTTAGTGGAGTCACCAAGGTAGTTCTGTAGCCTCGAAAGTTCTGAGCTCCTGCTACCGCCAAGAGTTCAACTTCATTGTTTGAGTACAAACTTCGAGAAATATGTCTTTAGACTCCTGGAAGATGCACCAAAATGTTATCACTAAGTTGGTAGAGATGGGCTGCTCCACCAGAAAACCTAGAGTAACTCTTTCAAACCAACTTCTGGTTGAAAATTATCCTTTTGAACGTGAGAGTGTTGGAAATATTGTCATTGATGGCAAGGGAGCACAAAGGAGCATCACCTGAAATATCACTAAGGCAAAGGAGTAGAGAAGCAGCAACAATAAGACAAGGAAGAAGTGGAATAATAATGCAGTATGAAAGCAAAAAAAAGGGAGGCAAGGAGCAGCATTAGACCATCGGCAAAGGTAAAGGAGCACAAAGGAACAACACTAGAACACTAGCAAGCACCAGAGGCAGCGAATGCAGCTAAGCAACACAGGCAGAGAAGCAGTGAAAGTAGAGAGGCAGCGAATGTAGAAAGGCAACAAAACAAGCTCAGGAGAGATCGACGTGTTTAAGGGATGCAGCAAGGAAAAGAATCCCAAGTCGGAGTGAATATCGAATAGAAGAACAAGCTCAGGAGAGAAGCAGCGTGGAGGATTCGATGAGTAGAAGCGGAAACATGAATCGATGGCTTGCTTGAACGTTTTACCAAATATTCGAAGAAGCTCATTGAAGAGTTGAAAGCAGAAACCATGAGTCAACGATGAAGATGGAACAGTGAAAGTGGTTTCGAAAACCACCAGAGGGTTTTCGCACCGCTTTTGGAGGATAAGTGGTTTTAAGTGAGATGGACATGATACAATTAGGAGGGCGACGCGTGGCATACTGAAACTGCCTATTTTGCGTAGGTTCAAAAACTTTATCCATTGGGGCTAGTTGGCACGCGATAACGCAATGACCGTTGGATCATTCTAGGATCAACGACAGAGACTCAACATTCTTTGGCATAACGAATTTGTGAGTTAAAAAGGAGGCATACTATGGGGCGAATACATTTTGTTGATGTGTTTGTTTTAAATCAAAAAGTATATAAAGAGCGGAATGATAAAAGGTGTGGGACCGGTGTCGCAGAGGCAGTGAAGGCTAAACCTCGTGCACATCGTATGAGCGTGGTCAACATTGATCTGGGATCAACGGTATCGCGGGGGCACAAACAGCCCGATGGTTAATCCAAGGGGGTGCCTTTGCAGTTGACCCGCCCATCGGGCGTTGACCGTAGATCGACGGTTGTCATTCACTGCGGTAGCACAAGCCTGATGATTATTCTGTACCAAGGAGTGCCTCCGCAGTGTCGTGAACTGGGACCCGCTTTCCTAAAAGCCCAAAAGTACAGTCGTGGACCGACGCGATCAACGGATGAGATTAAAGGAGATAGACAATATAGATTATATCGGAGTCAAGTGGGACCCGATTGCATATCGGACATCGCAAGCGGATCCGATAGCTGCTAGATGGATGCAAAGTTGCGATGCGATGTGGCGATGCGAAGGGACACGTGGCGGCACAGCACTATATCGCACATCGACGATGCAAATTCCATCGCATATCGCGAAGTGGCGATGCGATATCGCATATCGCACATGATATGGGTTCACATAGTATGGTAAATTATATGTGATAGCCGATATTGCGATATGGCGATAGTCGATATTGTGATGCGATATTACCATCGCATATCGCAATCGGGGCAGGAGAAAAATCACACAAACACATGGGGATGCCAAAGTGCGAAGTGAGATAAAGAGAGCAGACGCGATGAAGACCAAAGTCGAAGCCTAAAAATTTTCAAGTTCGGAAGTATGTGGATTTCCTTTGTTAAATCGTTTTAGAGAGAAAAGGAGGATTATAACGTAAAACAAAAAGGAAAGTATGAACGCGGGTAGAAAGGCTCAGGTAAGGACCCGACACAGAGAAAAGTGCAGAATCGAGTGTTTAGAAGAGCGGTGAAGGTTGAATGCTATGGGAAAAAGAAGGAAGGTGACTAGGCATGGTCAGACAAAAAGAGATATGATGGAATTGTTAGAAACACAATAGAATGGGTCAAGTCGGACAAAAAGAGCAATTATGTAGCAGAGCTAGAATATAACAAAAGAAACTGAAAAGACAGTGACAACAACAGAAAAGACAAATATATGGCGAACCAAGAGTTGAAAGGGTTGAATTGAAATATTATTGTATCTGTAAATGTAAATGAATTAATTATTTTTATTGTATGTGATGCAAAGGCAAGTCTTCGTAGGCATAAGAAAAACTCCATGAGTGTTGTAATGATTATTTCTCATGTAATAACTTGAAGTGAAGAATGAGGAATCAAAATGTGTTTTTATTGTAGTGTGAGGAAGTTGGTGCTTCCATATCAAGTTGTAGCTTGATAGAAGTCTATTTATAGCTGGCTGAGGTAGAAGCCTCCTGTAGGTTGTAGCCTGCAGAAAATAGATGGGAGTTGGAGCTTCCTTGCAAGTTGTAGCTTGCATAATTGAGGTAGTAGCCTCCTGTAGGTTGGAGCCTACAGAAAATCAGTGGTGAGAGGGAGTTGGAGCTTGTCTTTGACTCACAACAATAATAAGATGTGGTTTTCTCCCTTATGGGTTTCCACTTATACTTGTTGCCCATATGCATGATGATTATGTGTTGATTTTCTGTATTTAATCTGCTTAATACTTTCTACTCACATATTAAGATTGATGTTTCATTATATAATAAGTCGATCATGAAATGAAGGTGTAAATAAGTTTAAAGGAAAGTTTTAAAAGTCCATCAATGTGTTAAATTGATTCACCCCCCCCTCTCAGTTTAACTAAGGGTTCAACAATTGGTATCAGAGCAGGTTCCTTCTGTATCAGTTTAACAACTAGAAGGAGATCTTAGGTCCCCGAGATGGCTAGTCTAGAAGGATGCTCAAAAAATAAAGCCCCTTTGTTTACTGGTACAAATTATGCCTTCTGGAAAATAAGAATGAGGACATACATAATGTCTCTAGGAATAGAAGTTTGGGCTGCTGTGGATTTGGGATATGCCCCAAAGGATTCTAACATAGAGAAAGAATCCAAACAATCTTTTGTAGCTAATGCCAAAGCCATGAATGCTCTCTTCAGTGGTCTGTGTGAGGCAGAATTTATCAAAGTAATGCACAACAAGACTGCCAAAGAAATATGGGATACATTAGAAAGTATCCATGAGGGAGATAAAAAGGTGAAGATGGCCAAACTACAAGTCTATCGAGCTTAATTTGAAAATATAAAAATGAATGAAGAAGAAGATGTTGCTAGCTTATTCTTAAGGGTTGCAAAAATTGTGAATAACATGAAAGCTATAGGAGAAACCATTAGAGAATGTGTAATTGTTCAAAAGATATTGAGATCTTTACCATCAAGTTTTAACCCCAAGGTTTCTGCCATAGAAGAAACATCTGATTGGGAAACATTGAACATGAACCAATTACTTGGAAACTTAACAGCCTATGAGATGAGACTTCCACAGAGGAAGTCAAAAGTGAGGGATGCAACCTTTAAGACAGAGAAGAGCAAAGAGGAAAAAGAAGATACATGCTCCTGCTCTGACGAAGAAGAGGCCAAATTTGTCAGAAGATTGGATAGAGGCTCAGGCAAGTATAAAGGTAAATTTAATTTTAAATTCTTTAGCTGTGGAATAGTTGGGCACTATGCATCTAAGTGTCCTCATAAGAAAACAAAGAATCATATTCAAGAGACAAAGAAAACCAAAACAAATAACTGGTAGAAAGGGAAGAGATTCAATAGAAAATCCCTTTATGCTCAACAAGATAGCAGTGCATCTGAAAACTCAGATGAATCCTCAAATGAAGAAGGAACCTCTGAATTTGTGTTGATGGCCAAGGAGGAGTCTGAAGGATTCCTTCTAGAAGATGAGGAAGAAGGTGAGGTAGATCTTGAGGGGGAGCTAAGAAGTGCCCTGGGGTAAATAGACAGACTTAAACTCAAGTGTAGAAAACAGATAGACATTCTCCTCAAATGTGTAAAAGAGGTACCAAATTCAGAAGACCTCATTCAATTGAAAGTAGAACTTGAAGAAGCTAAGAAGGTGGAATACATTCTGCTAAAGCAAATTAAAGATAAACATCAGGAGAAAGAGAAATTGGAAGAAGAAGTGGTATGCCTGAGAAAGAAACTAGAAAACACCCAAAGGGAATTGACAATGAACACTACTCAAATGAAAAGCATTGAACAGTTGGATAAAATACTAAATGCTCAAAGATCTCCTCTCATAAATACTGGGATAGGTTACGAAGGAGAAACCAGCAAATCCAAGGTAGAGGATAACCAGAATATCATTTTTGTGAAAGTTGTAAAAGAAAAAATTAACTCTCAGCAACCTAAGATTATTGTAGCTAAAAGACTGATAGAAGAAAGGAGTAAGGGGTGTAAGCAGCTCGGAGATGATATTGCCTCCATGGAGACCTCGGAGAAGGCAAGCATTGAAAGGAATGATGAAGTAGCTCAACAAGGAACAACAGAAGCAGAAGCCAGCAAGAACTTGATGTGTGATGAAATAAACAGAAACAAGCATCAACATCAAGAGACAAAGAATGAGAGGAAGAAGCAAGCTGTTGGAAAAAGTTGAAGTGTTCCTAAAGATCAATTGAACAATTTCGGAAGATTTTAAAGGAGATTCTTTCCTCCTATGAGAAATGTCACTTGTTTTGCCTGTCACAAACTAGGACATATTACTGCATACTGTCAGACAAAGATAATCAATTTCAACCAGCAAAGGATGCAGAAAATGAGAAGATTAGTTCAAGCAAACAAATGGAGAGGACAACCCTTCACCAGGTACACTAATCGTTTCCATGGGTATTGTTTTTATTGTAAGGGGTACGGAAATAAATCCATGGAGTGCAGAACGTATGGATAAAGATTGATGTTTAAAACCCCAAGGAGAATTATGAACAATGGAGAGTTCACTTGTACACATAATCCATTTAAAAATATAATCAAATGCTTTGTATGCCATCAAATCAGACACATGTCTTCCAAATGTCCTCTCAGAGAATGTGGTCCATCTTCTCAGGAAAGGTACCAAACAGAAGGATGCATGCAGTGGAAAAATAAGTTGAATAAGTGTGACCTGGCTCTAATAGCTCAAGATCATAAAAGCCAATGGTATTTGGACAGTGGATGTTCAAAGCATATGACTGGAGATTGAAGCAAGTTTGTAAACTTTGATAAAAATAAATCTGGGAATGTAACATTCGACAATGATAAAGCAGGGAAAATCAAAGGAAAAGGCTCAGTCAGTCTGAATAATGGAAGATGAAAGGCTCAAGATGTACTATTTGTGGATGGGCTGAAAGCCAATTTGCTAAGCATCAGTCAAATGTGTGATAAAGGCTGTCAGAGCCCAAGATTGTGAGGTAAGATCGAGCACCACAGGAAAAACCTTGATTAAAGGTGTTAGAACAGAAAGTAATGTCTATATAGTGAAAGAAGAGAATGAAGCATGCCACATAAGCAAACTTGATGAATCATGGTTATGGCATAGAATATTAGGACACCTAAACTTTGACCACATCATCAGTATGAGCAAGAAGAATGCAGTCGGAGATATGCCTGCAATAAAGAAGCCTCCAAATACCATATGTAAATCCTGCCAACTGGGCAAGCAAACCCGCACATCTTTCAAGACCAAAGAGAAGCTATCTACAAGTAGGCCTCTTCAGCTTGTTCACATGGACTTGTGTGGACCTTCAAGAACTAATGCACCAGGTGAAGAATCTTATTTCGTGTTAATAATAGATGATTTAACCAGATTGACGTGGGTGGAATTTCTCAAATATAAATCTGAAGCAATTGAGAAATTCAAGATATTCAAGGCATTGGCAGAAAATCAAACATGATGCAAGATAAAATGCATCAGATCAGACAGAGGAGGTGAATTCATAGACTATGATTTTGCAGACCTATGCAATGAACATGGGATAAAACAACAGTTTACAATTGCAGGTACACCTCAATAGAATGGAGTGGCAGAAAGACAAAACAAGTCAGTACAACATATTTCTAGAGCCATGATGCAAGAAATTAACATTCCCCAAAGCTATTGGGCAGAAGCAGTACACACAACTGTTCATATTCTCAACAAAGCTCATCTAAGACCAAATTGTGATAATACTCCTTACGAATTATGGCATGGTAAACCAACATCAATCAAGCGCTTTAGATTCTTTGGATGCAAGTGTTTCACAAAAAATAATGATGAAAAACTGGGGAAGTTTGATGCAAGAGTTGATGACGGAATATTTTTTGGATATGCATCCAAGAGTAAGATTCTGGGGACAAGATAATGATGAACATAGCAAGACAACAGAAGATACTGAATTAAACTCAAAAGGTCCCTCAAGATACACTCAAAAGAACGATCCAGAAGATCAAATCATTGGGGACAAGAGTGTGGGAGTCCAGAAAAGAAGACAACTTGTTGAACAGACAGAAGAAGTATACTTAGCCATGCTATCTCAAATAGATCCAAAGAAGTTTGAAGAAGCCAACAAAGACAAAAAATGGGTAAATGCTATGAATGATGCAGACAGGTGAAGAACAATGCACAAAGTTAATTCCAAGACGCACTGGGAAAAATGTCATTGGCACGAAATGGATATTCAAGAATAAGATGAATGAACAAGGTCAGGTAATCAATCAATGCCGGACTTGTATTACAAGCAGATATAAGTCTGAGGACTGATTATGATGAAACCTTTTCCCCTGTAGCTAGAATGGAAGCAATCAAAATGTTTTTGGCCTTTGCATGCTATCATGATTTCAAGGTATATCAAATGGATGTGAAGTCTGCCTTCCTGAATGGAGATCTAGAGGAAGAAGTCTACATGGAACAACCTGAAGGATTCTCCTTAATAGATAAACAAGACTATGTGTGCAGATTAAAGAAAGCCTTATATGGGCTAAAACAAGCTCCTCGTGCATGGTATTCAAGGCTGGACAAATACTTGCAAAAACAAGGGTCCAAGAAAGGAGGAGTAGATAAAAATTTGTACATAAAGGCTAATGAAAATGAACTCTTAATTGTAGTAGTGTATGTAGATGACATCATGTTTGGAAGCAACAAAGATGAGTTAGAAAAAGGATTTTCTGAAGAAATGAAATCAGCGTTTGAGATGTCAATGATTGGAGAGCTCACCTTCTATTTAGGACTTCCAATTCAACAAAAGAACACAGGAATATTCATTTCGCAAGAAAAATACTTAAGAGAAATGTTGAAAAGGTTTCAAATGGAAGGCTAGGCTTTGTGTCAACTCCATGTTCCTTTGGATGCAAACTATGTGCTAATGATGGATCAACAGATGTAGATCAAAAAATTTACAGATCCATGATAGGAAGTCTTCTATACCTAACAGCTTATAGATTAGACATTATGTTGGCAGTAGGACTTGTGGCAGGATATCAAGCAGCACCAAAAAAAAATCATTTACCTGCAATCAAGAGAATATTTAGATATCTTCAAGGAACCTCGCATTATGGCCTATGGTATCCAAAAGGAAAAATCTTCACATTGACGGCATATGAATCACCAGATTAGATGTTGTGTGGATGACGAGCAAAGGTGGAGGTGCATTTTATTTAGGAAAAAGTATGTGTGCATGGCTAAGTAAGGAGCGAGGCTTCTGTCCCTCTGTCATCAGCGGTGGTAGAATATAACATGTGCATGTTGCTCACAAGTAATGTGGATGAAACAAACTCTCCAAGATATGAAGGTAGCGGTGTTGAACCATTTCTGCTCAATGTGACAATACAATTGCGAAATAATTATAGAAAATCTGCACTTCATTAAAAAACAAATCACATCCCATAAAGTACCAGTTCCTCGGAGAACAAGTAGCACGAAATTAGTGAAGTTGGAATATGTACCAACTAAGGAACAAATAACAGACATATTCACAAAACCTCTTGCTAAAGAATCATTCGAATATATAAGAGACAAGCTAGGGGTAGTGTCTGCAAATGTTACTCTCTAACATGATCAGAAATCAAAAAAAAAAAAAAAAAAGGCTGCATACAAGAAACAGGATCAGTGCAGAAGACAAGTGATAGTCAATATCATACAATAAAGTGTCATTACAGGGGGAGAGCAGTCAATAAAAATCGTCACAAAAGAGTTAGAGCAATGGAGAAGTGCATGGAACAGGTCCTCAAGATCAGATTATTATGAAAAGATAGAAACCACACTGGGAAAAGTGCAACCCTTTTCCATTGATGTCAAAGGGGGAGGAAAAGCAAGCAAAAGAAGAAAGGGTCTTTTGAAAAGCAAGCAGAGGAAGTCCTGGAGGAAGAATTGGAGTATTTCCATCAATGCCAAAGGGGAAGACTATTGGAAATATTGTCATTGATGTCAAAGGAGCACAAAGGAGCATCACCTAAATTATCACTAAGGCAAAGGAGCAGAGAAGCAACAACAATAAGGCAAAGAAGAAGTGGAGTAATAATGCAGTATGAAAGCAAAAAAAAGAGGCAAGGAGTAGCATTAGACCACCATCAAAGGCAAAGGAGCACAAAGAGGCAACACGAGTGCTTGTGGAGCACGAGAGAGCAATGAATCGACTAGCGACAAAGGTAGAGAACGGAGGCAAAGAAAGAGAGGTAGTGAATGTAGAAAGGTAGCAGAAACAAGCTCGGGAGAGATCGACGTGTTTAAGTGATGTAGTTGCCCAAGAATCCCAATTTCGAATTGAATATCGAATGAAAGAACAAGCTGGGGAGAGGAGCAACGTGGAGGACTTGGAGAGTATTTGTTGAAATTGCGGCAAGATGATGGAGCTTAGTGAAATGAAGTCGACTTCACTAAGTGGGCCCACAGGCAAATTCTGGCGCAAAGTCTATTTTTAGACTATGTCTATTTTTAGACATATGGAGCATGGTCCAGGGATTGCAGTATGTTATTCTTGGAGTATTGGTCATGTTGGTAAAAATAGATGGGACTCTATTTTTTGGACCTATAGGTCGAAGTCTATTTTTAGACTGCCTCTCCTTAAAATAGGGAAGTCAAATATTATTTACCCTTAATAATATTTGGACTATAAACTTCAGTTTACTCTCTTGGAGCACTTCGGTTCGAGCCTTGGAAGTGGCTCATGCATCTGACAGAGGAATTACGCTATTCCTAGGGGTTTGGTGAGCTCATGCATGGTTGACTTCAGTTAGGACTTCAGTGGCGGAAGTTTGGTGGAGTTGATGAGACAGTTGGTGGAGTTGTGTTCGGTTTAACTTAGTTGAACTAGTTGAGATTAGTTTAACTAGCTAATCAAATAGTAATGAGTGGAGTGAATTAAATATTATTTAATTCATTAATTAGTAACTCATTATTCAACTCAAGAACACATCAGTTCACTACAGTGCATGGACAGTTCAGTGGAGACCAGTGAAAGAGGTAGATGAAAGGGTGGAGTTAGCCATCAGTGGCGACATCAGTTGTGCATGAGATTTGCACCACACTTGGAGGAATTTCCCATGATGATTACGCTATCAAGCCAAGGAGATTCGAACCTTGGATCTCTATATAGACAGGCCTGGATTGCGCAATAGAGGCAAGGCAATTGGCGGTGAGTTTTGAACCAGTAACCTGTTCAAAACTGAGCTATTTTGTGTGTAACTTCATGAGAAAGTACTGAGTACTTGTGAGGAGTATTGTACTGAGTTTGTTACATGATTTCTCCATTATAATATACACAATAGCTGCGAGGTTTTCGGCTATAAGCTTTCCCCATACATACTGTGTTAATGTGTATGATGAATTGATGTGCTATCGCTTGTTTTATTTCCGCATGTGTGATGATCTGAGTGGAAGAGATTATGTGTTGCATATAAATTCAAATTGTATGTGATCAGGATAGTCTCGGTGGATAATTAATCATTATTCAGCAAATTTCTACATGGTATCAGAGCTATTGAAGCAGAGATTGATCATCACAGTGATTACAAACTTATTTCGGTAGACAGAGTCTGCATGCGGACCAGGTAGCCTCCGGATTCATCTTTCTTCGGAAAGTGAAAGGTCTGGTAAACGCCCCTTGCAGTCGATCTCTGTGCTAGAAATAATTTTTTCTCACGATCTAGAGCGGCTGAGCTTTGAGGTGGAATTCGAAGTTTTGCAGCAGTTTTGTTTTCTTGGTGCCAGTGTTGAAAATGTCTTTCAACGATTTGCGACTCGAATATGCTCTTGAAGGCAGTTCGAATTATGTTGCATGGAAGGATCGCATGGAGGCAGTATTAGAAGATAATGGTCTAAAGGAGTTCGTAGATACGGATGTCCAAAAGCCCACTGATCCTGCTGAAGTCGAAGCATGGCAAAAGAAGATGGCGAAATGTCGAAGGATCTTGTTGGAGGGCGTCAAGGATCATATTGTATCCAGCCTGCATGGAAAGGCTTCTCCATATTTAATGTGGAAATCTTTGACGGATCTATTCCAGAGTAAGAGCGACCAAAGGAAGATGGCGCTCAAAGATAAGCTCATAAACATCAAGATGGAGAAAGGCGACAATATCGCCAAATACCTCACGAAGTTCACTCAATGCAGAGATGAGCTGGGAAGTGTGGGGGTGACTGTCGAAGATGAGGACATGGTGGACCTGGCTCTCCTTGGTCTTTCGAAGGCTTGGCATTCTTATCAAGATAGTGTCAATGGTCGAGAGAAGTTGTCGGGATGGGAGCGCCTTTGGGCGGATCTCATGCAGGAGGAGATAAGGAGGACTACCAGGGACGGATCTTCATCAAAGGGAGCTGATGAAGAAAATTGTGCTTTGGCTGCCAAAGCAAAGAAGGGGAAGGGTAAGAAAACTTCTCATTCCGGTGCAAAGGGCAAGAAGCAAGATATGGCGAAAGTGAAGTGTTTTCACTGCCATGATCACGGACATTATGCTACCAATTGTCCGAAGAAGAAGAAAAACAAGCAAGCAGGAAGATCTGCAGATGGAGAAGCTTTGGCTTCGCAGTTCGAGCTTGAATTTTCACTGATCGCATGCTTGGTTTCAAGTGTGATGGGATCGGTGTGGTTCTTGGACAGCGGTGCGTCATTTCATATGACGGGAGATCGGGTTTTGTTCTCAGATCTGGAGGACAAAGATCTGGGTGTGCACATCGAGATGGGCGATGATGGTAGATACAGTGCGACTGGTATCGGTACCATATCCTTTCAGAGGGAGTCTGGTAAACCCTTCGTGTTGAATTATGTCATGCATGTACCTGGATTGAAGAAGAACCCGATCTCAGTAGCGATGTTGGAAGATAAGGGGTATGATGTGGTCTTCAGCGAAGGAAAAGCCTTCCTTTGCAGTAAGACTACTGGAGAGACCTGAAAGATAGGGGTTCGAACCAAGAACCTTTATCAGTTGCAAGTAGATGGCTGCGCAGCTATGGCATGCAAAGTGGGAGAAGTGGTGAGCCGGGATGATGAGGGCGAACTGTGGCACAGGAGATTGGGCCACCTTCACCATGGAGCTTTGAAGATCCTGCAGCAGATTTCTGTTGGGCTTCCTAAGGGCACTCTTGCGCAGTCAGATCAGTGCAAGGGGTGTACTTTGGGGAAGTATGTGAAAGCCACCTTTCACGAGAAGGATAGTCGCGCCACGACAATCCTTGAGAGAGTTCACACAGACGTGTGTGGTCCTTTCTCAGTTGCTTCGACAGCAAAGCACAAGTACTACATGATATTTGTTGATGATTTCTCTCGAAAGTGCTGGATCTTCTTCATGCAGAAGAAGAGCGATACATTCGCGAAGTTCTGTGAGTTTAAAGCACTGGTCGAGAAGGAGTCGGGGAAGAAGGTGATTTCTCTAAGGAGCGACAATGGTGGTGAATTCATCTCAGCTGAATTCAAGGAGTTCTGCAGCGCAGAAGGGATTCGAAGAGAGCTCATCGCACCCCATAACCCACAGCAGAACGGGGTGGCTGAGCGGAAGAACAAAACGATCGTGGGTGCTGCACGGGCGATGTTGCATGATCAGGGCCTACCCCTTCACTTGTGGGCTGAGGCATGCAATACAGCAGTGTATGTGCAGAACCGTTGTCCTCACAAGGTTCTTGGCATGAGTACACCGGAGGAGGCTTATTCTGGCAAGAGGCCTGACATTTCCCATTTGTGGATCTTTGGCTCTCCTGTCTACATGCATGTGACGAAGGATGCAAGAAGGAAGCTGGATCCAACCGCTGAGGTTGGAATATTTGTGGGGTACACTGATACACCTCACAACTATCGGGTGTATTTGTCGGACAGTCGCAAGACTGTTGTGCGACGGGATATAAAATTTCAGGAGGAGAAAGCCATGCAGTGTTCGCTTGAGAGGGAGCTACACTTGCATGCAGATGAGGAGCTGTTAGTTCCTAAGGAGGAGCTTACGGATGTGGATCAGCCACAAGAGGAGGTTCAGGAGGTGGAAGAAACCACCCAGGCAGCGCCAACCATCAGAGGGCGCATGCGCACTACAGAAGCTGAGCGACTGGCTCGAGATGCAGAGAAGGTTATAGGACCACCTACAGCACAGCGCAGACAGAGGCAGTCACCGGATCGGTACACTGGATACATGGCTCTTGTGAGTCAATGTGTTGTGACGGAGCCATCCTCTTTTGAGGAAGCTGTAGAGGAACCCGCATGGGTTGATGCCATGATCGAAGAATATGATTCGATCATCAGGAACAGTGCATGGGAGATTGTCCCAAGACCGGAGGGGAAATCAGTGGTCGGTTCACGATGGATCTACAAAGTGAAGCAGGCAGCTGACGGGAGTGTGGAGAAGTACAAGGCAATATTTGTTGCTCGTGGCTTCTCACACATCGAGGGGATCGATTATGAGGAGACCTTTGCACCTGTCACAAGGTACTCTTCCATACGGACGATCCTAGCTCTCTCAGCGCAGATGGGATGGCACATCCATCGGATGGATGTGAAGACTGCGTTCCTCAACGGAGTCATTGAGGAGGAGGTGTACATAGAGCAGCCTGAAGGTTTCGAGATCTTCAGCAGTGAGTCGCATGTGTGCCGACTCAAGAGAGCACTGTACGGGCTGAAGCAAGCACCTCGTGCTTGGTACACTCGCATAGACAACTACTTCACCGGGCTTGGATTCTCCAAGAGTGAGGCGGATCCTAACCTGTACCAGATTGTGGTGGAGGGGAAGCTGTTGATCATCGTACTGTATGTAGATGATATGATTTTGACGGGTGATGAGCGGTTGATACTTTCATGCAAGGAGGATCTTGCACGAGAGTTTGAGATGAAGGACCTGGGCATCCTTCATTATTTCCTGGGATTGGAGATTTGGCGGCGCAGTGGAGGACTGTTTGTTTCTCAGGGCAAGTATGCCCGGGAGATTCTGGAGAGGTTCAACATGCAAGGCTGCAAGCCTGTTGACACTCCTCTTCCTGGTGGTTGGAGGAAGGAGGATGCTACTTTAGCGGAGGTAGTGGATGCCACTGTCTATCGAGAGTTGGTGGGGTCGCTTATGTATCTGGTCAATACACGACTCGATATATGCTATGCTGTTAACCAACTTTCGCAAGCTATGGTTAAGCCTACCAAGCTCTTTTGGAAGGCAAGCAAGCATGTATTGCGTTATATTAGTGGCACATCGGGATATGGTCTATGGTACAGACAGGAGGATGGAGCGAAGCTTTCTGGCTTCACTGATGCAGATTGGACAGGGAGCCCAACGAACTGGAAGAGCACATCTGGAGGAGTTTTGCAGCATTGGGTCGACAGCAGTTTCCTGGTACAGCAGGAAGCAGAGATCCGTGGCACTCAGTTCAGCAGAGGCCGAGTACATGGCAGCAAGCTTGGCTGCATGCGAGGCTATTTGGATGAGGAAGATCCTCGTTGGATTGTTCGGGTTGCATTTGGAGCCTACGGTGATTTATTGTGATAACCAGAGTTGCATTAAACTCTCGGCTAATCCAGTATTTCATGATAGATCCAAACACATCGACATCAGGTACCATCATATCAGAGATTGTGTTCAACGGAGAATCATGATGCTTTCATATGTTCCCACGGAGGATCAGGATGCTGACATCTTGACGAAGGCGCTCACCAGGAGCAAGTTCGAATTCCACAGAGGCAGGATAGGGGTTGCAGATAATCGATATCTTGCTGAGAGGGAGTGTTGAAAATGCAGCAAGATGATGGAGCTTAGTGAAATGAAGTCGCCTTCACTAAGTGGGCCCGCAGGCAAATTCTGGCGCAAAGTCTATTTTTAGACTATGTCTATTTTTAGACATATGGAGCATGGTCCAGGGGTTGCAGTATGTTATTCTTGGAGTATTGGTCATGTTGGTAAAAATATATGGACCTCTATTTTTAGACATATAGGTCGAAGTCTATTTTTAGACTGCCTATCCTAAAAATAGGGAAGTCAAATATTATTTACCCTTAATAATATTTGGACTCTAAACTTCAGTTTACTCTCTTGGAGCACTTCAGTTCGAGCTACAGAAGTGGCTCATGAATCTGACAGAAGAATTACGCTATTCCTAAGGGTTTGGTGAGCTCATGCATGGTTGACTTTAGTTAGGACTTCAGTGGCAGAAGTTTGGTGGAGTTGATGAGACAGTTGGTGGAGTTGTGTCCGGTTTAACTTAGTTGAACTAGTTGAGATTAGTTTAACTAGCTAATCAACTAGTAATGAGTGGAGTGAATTAAATATTATTTAATTCACTAATTATTAACTCATTATTCAACTCAATAACACATCAGTTCACTACAGTGCATGGACAGTTCAGTGGAGACCGGTGAAAGAGGTAGATGAAAGGGTTGAGATAGCTATCAGTTGTGACATCAGTTGTGCATGAGATTTGCACCACACTTGGAGGAATTTCCCATGATGATTGCGCTGTCAAGCCTAGGATATTCGAACCTTGGATCTCTATTTAGACAAGCCTTGATTGCGCAATAGAGGTAGGCAATTAGTGGATGTGTTTTGAACCTGTGACTTGTTCAAAACCAAGCTAGTTTGTGTGTAACTTCATGAGATAGTACTGAGTACTTGTGAGGAGTATTGTACTGAGTTTGTTACATGTTTTATCCCTTATAATATACACAATAGCTGCGGGGTTTTCAGCTATAAGCTTTCCCCATACATACTGTGTTAATGTGTATGATGAATTGATGTGCTATCGCTTGTTTTATTTCCGCATTTGTGATGATCTGAGTGGAAGAGATTATGTGTTGCATATGAATTCGAATTGATATGTGATCAGGATAGTCTCGGTGGATAATTAATCATTATTCAGCAAATTTCTACATGAACAGAAGCGAAAACATGAATCGATGGCCTGCTTGAACATTTTACCAAATATGCGGATAAGCTCATTGAAGAGTTGAAAGTGGAAACCATGAGTCAATGGTGAAGATGGAATAGTGAAAGTGGTTTCGAAAACCACCAGAGGGTTTTCACACCGCTTTTGGAGGATAAGTGGTTTTAAGTGAGATGGACGCGATACAGTTAGGAGGGCGACGCGTGGCATACTGAAACCGCCTATTTCGTATAGGTTCAAAAACTTTATCCATTGGTGCTAGTTGGCACGCGATAACGCGATGACTGTTGGATCATTCTAGGATCAACAACGGAGACTCAACATTCTTTGGCATAAAAAAATTGTGAGTTAAAAAGGAGGCATACTGTGGGGCCAATACATTTTGTTGACGTGTTTTTTTTTAAAGAAAAAAGTATATAAAGAGCGGAATGATAAAAGGTGTGGGACCAGTGTTGTAGAGGCAGCGAAGGCTAAACCTTGTGCACATCGTATGAGCACAGTTAACGTTGATATGGGATCAACAGTACCATGGGGGCACAAACAACCCGATGGTTAACGCAAGGGGGTGCCTCGGCAGTTGACTCGCCCATTGGGCATTGACCACAGATCGACGGTTGTCATTCACTGCGGTAGCACAAGCCCGATGATTATTCCATACCAAGGAGTGCTTCTGCAGTGCCGTGAACTGGGACCCGCTTTCCTAAAGGCCCAAAAGTACAGTCGTGGACTGGCGTGATCAACGGATGAGATTAAAGGAGATAGACAATAGATATTATTTTGGAGTCAAGTGGGACCTGATCGCATATCGGACGTCGCAAGCGAATGCGATAGCCGCTGGATGGATGCAAAGTTGCGATGTGATGTGGCGATACGAAGGGACACGTGGTGGCACAATGCTATATCACACATCGACGATGTGAAGTCCATCACATACCGCGAAGTGGCGATGCCATGCGATGCGATGCGATCACAGATCGCATATTACACATGATATGGGTTCGCACGGTATGGTAAATTATATGCGATAGCCGATATTGTAATGTTGCGATAACAGATATTGCGATGCGATATTACCATCGCATATCGCAATTGGGGCAGGAGAAAAATTGCACAAACACATGGGAACACCGCAGTGCGAAGTGCGATAAAGAGAGTGGACGCGATGAAGACCAAAGCTGAAGCCTAAATATTTTCAAGTCTAGAAGTATGTGGATTTCCTTTGTTAAATCGTTTCGGAGAGCAAAGGAGGATTATAACGTAAAACAAAGAGGAGAGTATGAACACGGGTAGAAAGGCTTGAGTAAGGACCCGACACAGAGAAAAAGGGCAGAATCAAGTGTTTAGAAGAGCGTTGAAGGTTGAATGCTGCGAGCAAAAGAAGGAAGGTGAC
Source organism: Pinus albicaulis (assembly GCA_034641835.2). NCBI lineage: Eukaryota > Viridiplantae > Streptophyta > Pinopsida > Pinales > Pinaceae > Pinus > Pinus albicaulis. The sequence continues at coordinate 1,277,505,833 of CM076579.1, forward strand.
TAGGCATGGTCGGGCAAAAAGAGATATGATGGCACTGTTAGAAACACAATAGAATGGGTCAAGTAGGACAAAAAGAGCAGTTATGTAGCAGAGCTATAATATAACAACAAAAACTGAAAAGATAGTGACAACGGCAGAAAAGACAAATATATGGCGAACCAAGAGCTGAAAGGGCTGAATTGAAATATTATTGTATCTATAAATGTAAATGAATTAATTATTTTTATTGTATGTGATGCAAAGGAAAGTCTCTGTAGGCATAAGAAAAACTCCATGAGTGTTGTAATGATTATATCTCATGTAATAACTTGAACTGAAGAATGAGGAATCGAATGGGTGGAAGGCATAGGGTCAGGCCTGTTCACTTCATATTCCATGTAGAATGCAATCAGTCAAGAGTTATCTATATAAGAGATGTAATATCAGTGGAAAAAAGAGGGTTAGAGAACTACATAATGGAAGAGAGAGGAAGAAGAATGTAAGAGAGCTGCAGGAGTTTAGAGAGTGTAACAAGAAGGAGAAGAAGATAGAGAAGCTGTGAAGATTCAAAGATGATATAAGGAAGATATGAAGGCTGGAGGACAACAGTGATGAAGGAACAGAACATAGCTGATGTCTAGGTAAATTAGAATGTGTTTTCATTGTAGTGTGAGGAAGTTGGTGCTTCCATATCAAGTTGTAGCTTGATAGAAGTCCAGTTTTAGCTGGCTAAGGTAGGAGCCTCCTGTAGGTTGTAGCCTGTAGAAAATAGATGGGAGTTGGAGCTTCCTTGCAAGTTGTAGCTTGCAAAATTGAGGTAGTAGCCTCCTGTAGGTTGGAGCCTATAGAAAATCAGTGGTGAGAGGGAGTTGGAGCTTGCCTTTGCATCACAACAATAATAAGATGTGGTTTTCTCCCTTATGGGTTTCCACTTATACTTGTTGTCCATATGCATGATGATTATGTGTTGATGTTCTGTATTTAATCTGCTTAATACTTTCTGCTCACATATTAAGATTGATGTTTCATTATATAATAATTCGATCATGAAATGAAGGTGTAAAAAAGTTTAAAGGAAAGTTTTAAAAGTCCATGGATGTGTTAAACTGATTCACCCCCCCTCTCAGCTTAACTAAGGTTTCAACAGAGAGGTATCTCTCAAAGGTAAATATGATTTGTTCAAATTAAATTCAATCAGATTGCTAACTTTGTAATAGTGTCTTGAGTGTATTTGTATGCAGTTGTAAATGTATAGGATTTACTACCATTGGGTTTATGGAGTCAGTGCTAAGAAATTCAGTGACAATGGTTCTTCTTGTGGAAGCTGAGGCATATAGATGTTTCAATGAAAGGGCATCACACATAGATATATAATAGTCTAATGCTTTAAGGAAGTCAGAGCATGATTTTCATGAATTCTAATTAATAAAAAATTGAAAAATTGAAATAAAAATAGCAAGATACGTAAGACAAGTGCTCATAAAACATCATATGAATCTCAGGTAAAGAAAAAGCCAACAACCACTGTATATTACTGATCATAAAAAGTTTACAATAGTAGTAGTGTAAAATAACATCCTTCAACCCTCTATTCCTCGAAATTCTACCTATTAATAGGCTTCAGTCACTTTACATTGGATCTTCCTACATGCCTAGATCATCGAACTCCTTTGCTGACACCTATCTTAACAAGAAGCAAAATACATGGAAATGAAACTGACACCTACTGACTTTATGACTTAAAGACCTACTAGGACTCTTCCACTCATTTATTTCATCCAATAAATAAAAAGACTGCATATTTATATCGAATATAGTCATGTTCTTGAGTGGCACTGACCATGACCAAGACATTGATGCCCCCACTAAATCAGGAAACTAGTATTCCTACTTTTAAGGAAGTGGTCTCATGATGATTGTTGATTGTATTCATGATGAGCTGGTGAACTAGACAACCTTATCGAATAATATGCCTCCAACCAAAATATATCTCTGATACTCTTTTAGCTTCCCACATGGCTATATTACCTCCAATGAACCATCAAAACACAAAATTGTTACAGAAACTTGCTTGTTGTAGAAACAGGGGAATCAAGGCAATTTCGTAGCGAAATTTCATATCAAATTGATTTCACCAATCTATGCCACTTGTTAGACCTCTTTGCTGATTTGGAAATGTTTGTTGAGTTAAATGAGCTAAATACAATTTTTTCCCATCTTGATTTTGACCATAGCTGTGATTTTAGGCAAAAGTCACCTACAACGATTTCATAGCGAAATCTGGGCTTCAACCCTGGGATTCGCTACAAAATTTCCTAATTGGTAGAAAACTAAAAAATTGTCCTTCTTCTTCAAAATTTTGCCTATGGATCTGCAAATGCTGATTCTGAAGGATGAAAAAAATCTCAAAAAGGTAATTGGTCTACTCTTCAAGCTTTGGAAGCTTCAGCTTTGGAATTAGGAGCTTGAATCCCTTCAGGTTCATTTATGACTCTGATTTTGAGACACTTTTTCTTTAACTCTACTTGTATCATATCTTATTGTTCTTCTAGCTCTTTGACCCAACCTTTGATTTTCTTCCTTTCAGCTTGCAACCACAAATTTCTCTTTCTTCTGTGCTTCATTACCCTTCGTAAAGGAAGTGTCCTTTTTAGCAGTTTCTTGGCATTGGTCAATGACTCATCATATTGATTGAGTTGCTCATTTACCTTTTATTTGAAGTCTTCCATCAGCTTCATGTCTACCTTGGCTTCCTACAACTCCAATTTGGTCTCAATAACCTCTTCCCTAGCCTCTCTTAACTGCTCTTTTAACATCTACACTTCAATTTTGTCAACCATTTTCTCTTTACCCTTCCTTTGCACAATGATATCCTCAACTGCTGGAGACAAATCAATAATATCTTATGTGATAGGCTGCTTTCCTTTTTTAGTAGCCTCTGTCTTTTTACTTTCCATGATACCTTTGGCAAGTTGCATCCTGGTGAGTGGTTTTCTTGGCTGAAATATGAACCCTGCATCTTCTCCTGCAAAATCAAGATTTTTAGCAGTCATACCTTTCTTCTTCTTATTTTCACATTTAATATCTTTATCTCTGACCATTGAAGTATCCTTAATGTCTATGGCTTGAAGAATATCTTCAAGATTGCCTTTCCCAATTGTTTGGCTTCTGGTTATCCTTCTATGGCTTCTCTTGCTGATATTTTGTTTGTTGATTGCAAGTGTAGGTTGTGGAGTTTCTGTCTCTTTTGCAGGCTCTACTTCAATATCCATTGGCTCTATAATGGGCTTCATCTCCTCCTCATTCACACCCTCTGTCTCAGTTGCCGATTTGTCATTCTTATTTAAAGGAGTGGCTTTTGAATTTTTAGTTTTCTTGGGTGTTACTAAATCAACCTCATAACCACTGATAAAAAGAAAAGTAGGCCAGTCTCTATTTATTTTTTTCAACTCCTCTAGCACTAGGAGTTTGATCAACCCATGATGGAAAATTGAGGTCTCACTACTTTATGGCCTAGCCTGAACCTTGTCTGACATCTTCCCTAAGCTCCTAAACAAGAAAAAGGAAGATCAAGAGATTTCTTACTAGTGAAGTGAAACAAGAGCCTGAAATGGTACAGATAGACCATATGAAATCTCCCCTCACAAGTAAAGTTCTTTTGAATTACAAATAACAATTTGGAGTAGCTATATTTCATGCAGCTCCTTGGAATTCCAGAAGTCATATATGCTCCAATATGTTCAGGTTTTACAAATTTATCACAATTAATGTGCATCTTGAACTTAGTGGATTTGAACCACTCTTCACCATCTCTTGGTATCTCTATGGCTTGAGCAATGGTGTCAAGTGACACTATAAAACTTAGCACCACCACCTTTGAGGTTATACCTATGAAATTCACTGCAAAATATTTCGATACCTGGGCATGAAAACCTTGAAGTTTTTGGTAGAATTTCATGCATTCCACATTGCTGAAAGCTTCTACAAAGCTGGGGTCTTCATTGAGTAATTTTAGATCCATAGGTTCATATCTTACACATGAGCCTCATTTATTTGTTTTATTCTTCATGGCCATCTTCCTTTATACTAATGTTACACTAAAAATTGTCACCATGATGTTTTACTGTCTGTATGGGTTCATCGTTACTCATACAATACTCCCTTAGAAGTCTACAAACATAAAGTTCCTAAAACCAAGCCTTGAAATCGAGAGAAAAGCTTATGAAAGTCATAAAAATACTTGTACCACACTTTCTCTTAGTATTACATGCGGTGCCGCATCTGTTTGTTCTAGAACATGTGGAACCGGCCTCACTTTTTCTTTATTAAAGGTGCAGTTCCCTGTAAAAGGTAAAGTAAAGGCGGAAGTAAAATTTGGAACCCCAGCTGGTTGAATCTGGAAGCTTCTGGAAGCAATTATCCGGTGGAAAGTTCGCTCCTTTCATATACATTCATCCCTCCATTAAAGGAGCCTACCCCTTGGTATGTGGAACTTAATCCCTTTGAAAGAGGATTCTATCCCCTCTTATTTGGAGCTGCAACCTCTTCTCTTTTGCTATAAATTGAGGCCATAGTTCAGCCTCAAGGGGAGTTAGGCTTTGAGATTTTTTGAGGATAATTGCTGGAGAAACTCAGACTCTCTTAACTGATCATCATATGGGAATGATTACACACTCATGCGAATGTTAGTCGAGAGAGTGCAAAGGCTTGTCAAAGTAGAGGAAATGCTTGTTCTGGACCCCGGAAGGACCTGTACGACATCAAGGTGAACACGGTTGTAAGTCTCCTTTTTTCATTAAAGATAATACAAATGGATCCTGTTTTCTCAATGAGTTGTTTATTTAAATGGCTTATTTCTTGAATTCCTTGATCATCAAGATAGATTTATGGTTTATGAATTAGTCTATATTATGTAGGTGCTTCTGATTCTTTCATGTCTTTGATTACAGATCCTGAAAGGAGACTTATTCAAAGCAACGGGAAAGAAGACTATGATCAGCGCTGGACTACAAGTAAGTCCTAAATCCTTCATTATAGATAATTCTAGATCAAATATAATATAGAGAAATTAGTTTACATTTGTCTGTTTGTTTCTAGTTATCCGTAGGATACTAGTGAGATTTGTCTTGTCCGTAAGAACGATTTATCCGTATAACAACTACGTCGCCTTCCTGGAAATGACACACCTGCAAAGAAACAAATTGAACAACAACGTGCTTGTGATGGGGCTGGACTCTTCAAGGATAATAATCAACTGATTCATGCAAAGGTCGAAGGAAGGATGACAGAGAGGTGCTTTGGATGTGAGTTTAAAAAGGTGAAATTTGAATATGGGAGGGGTAATGACAAATGGGAGGAGTGAAGTGTGATTATGTATGGAACTTATGATTATGCATGCTTGGACGATTGTAATAACCGATCACGTGACCTCACATATAGCCTAAAGATCTAAAAACTTGACAGCTCATCATCCCCTTTATTGGTGTAGAAAAACATGATTCCATAGTGTTTTTAGTTATAAACTTGGTAGATTCTCTATGGACTTGTCAGGTGAGTCCGTAGCAAAAACATCCTGTTGGCAGTTATATTCGTTGTAGACATGGGAAAAATCAGACAAGTGGCCATTACCAAACTTTAAACCAATGCATGTGAACCTAAGGTGGATTTTGATAGATTTGATTGTGATGGGCATGACAAATGGACTTTCTAAACTTAGGATAACAATCAATTCATGAGTTTTCATCAATTTCATGAACCAATCTTATGAGACAAATGACACCTTATGCTAATGACCCTATCAATAAAAAATGAAATGTTATCTTTGATAACACTAGGAACTAGTAACTCAACACACAACCATAAGGAACATTAGCACCAACCAGAATCAAAGGTAAACGCACAACGCCATGGCTATCCAGGAAATGGAAAGGCTAGGAAAAACTACTGTCAATGCAAGCAATCCTCCATGCTAATGATAGATCATAACCAAATAACCACATGCATGTAACATGAATGCCAAAAATAACAAGGAAACCATACATGCAACTTGATACCTGTAAAGAAAATCTATTGTAGCTACTTATCCCGTTGTCCTCTTGCGATTTCTTGATTTTCCTTTGACTTTTTTATACAAATCCCAAGTATGCCACACTCCTCCAAGAGTGATCAGAGAAAATATGTGTCCAAGAGTGTGAGAGAGAGAATAGGTTGAGAGCTCCAAAACTAAACTGAGAGAAGAAGAAGAATAAGAAGAAGAAGAAGAAGAAGAAGAAACTACCAACTGATCCTCAAAAGAATTTTATTAATGAGTCCTATATTTTCTTCATTTTCCATTATTTTTCCTTCAATTTCCTCTCAAATGCAACCCACCTTCCTTTTCTCCTAAATTCCTCTGTTTTCATAAATATATGTCATAAATGCCACTTGCCTTTCCAAAGCCTTTTCCATTATCTTTGCCAATTTCCCCTTATCCATAATAAATAAAAGTGACACCCACTAGGATGTTTTTCCCACCATTCAACTTGGAATACATTTCCCATGACCATGGTTATTATTTTGTCTTTATTAACTTTATTACATGGATTTTTGACTAGGTTTGTTACACACCCCCCCTCCCTTGGGGGAACATCGTCCTCAGTGTTCAATGACCCCTACAACCAGAAAGAATGTTGAAAATCAAAATACACTGCCCATGGAACTTTACAACACAACTCGTTGCATTATTTATAATGATTGCTGCTAAAAACATGACAAAATGTCATTTAATGGAGCTTTGTAACACAACTATTTCCGGTATTTACAATACAATCACATATATTCTCATACACATTTTCTTCAACCAAAAAATAAACATACTATCTATGGAGCTTTATAAATCTAGCTTGATACAATATTTAAAATAATATACAGATACACACATATGCACATTTTCTCTGACCAACAAATAAAAGGATATGATGCTTGCATCCTCAACAAGGAAATCTAGAGGATCACACCTCCACCCTGAAAGTAATACCAAGATTCAGCTCCTTCCTAGGAAGTCCATAATTCACTGTCAAAGTTAAAGTTGCATCCAAGGTCCAACCCTACAATATTGTGCCACTTGTCGTCTCAGTGAAAAATTACCAGCTCATTGTTCCAGGGCACACTCTTAATGTGCATTTGATTCCATATGTAAATGATAATGACAAATACAAATCCATTCACCCGACCTTCCCTTCTTTGTTACACAGTCCCTCGGGTAATCTGGTCACCCCCCTTATGTGTAGTCACAAACCTTCCAAGTTCCGTGGGAATTCACTTCTCTGCTACACAGTCCCTCGAGCGACCCCTCCCTTGGCAAGGTTTCCTTGCATCAAAAGGTCCAAAAACCAGGGCATATCCCTGCCTCAAAACCATCATACCGATCATAGCATGCTCATGGAAATCAATTAACATTGTTGGGTACCAGTTTCCCATAATGGCCGTGCTCCCGAAGTGCTTTACCAACATATTGTTGTCTGTTTCAATTCCTTTTTGCTATTGCTACTAAAATTCTTGCAGTCAGTTCCAACCACCCAACTGAGCGTTTTCATGCTCTCATGTACCAAGCACATAACTGCCATTATATTCAAATTAAGTTGAAATAAATTCACATCATATCTCATTGGTGACCCGTCAATAAGGTACACTTAGAATTTTGTTCACTTCCTATCACAACAAGTCAAACTGGTTGTTTGATAAAATCATCATGTATAAACATATCACATCCGGTTAGCTCAAAACACAACCATCATAATTAAAATCATTAATCACATGTAACCATCATAAACCAGAATCACATATCACATGTAATCATCATAAACCAAAATCATAGATCACGTGCACAATTAAAACTAAATTAAAATATTTATACTTATCCTTTAAATAATTCTTTGCTTCTACCTTTGTTCTTCATGTACACCCACACACAGCATACAACACCATACAATGACATACAAAACATACACCTACACCCGGCATACAACACAACACATACACCTACATCCGGTGTACGAAAAAACACATACACCTACACCCGATGTACAACAAAACAAAATACACACACTACATCTAGTGTACGACAAAACGAAATACATATAGCTACACTCGATGCACAACACAATACATGTACATACACAAATTACAACACAACGAATACACATGTCACGATACCATGACTACACAATGCACATACATAGTACCACACATACACAAAACAACATGTAAAACATGCACACAATACCACATGTGCACAACACAACATGTATGACATTCACACAATATCACATGTACAAAAAACTACATGTACACAACACCATCTATATACAACACTGCCTACACAACATGTACACAACACCGCCTACACAACGTGTACACACACCACCTGTACAACGTGTACACACACCACCTGTACAACGTGTACACAACACCACATGCATGAAATCTACACAATACCCCATGTACAACATGTACATGCCATCATATGCACACAACACCCCATGTACAACATGTACATGACACCACATGCACACAACACCCCATGTACAATCATATACACAACACCACATGTACATAGCACCATATGTACAACATGCACACCACAACATAGGTACACAACACCGCATGTACATAGCACCATATGTACAACATGCACACCACAACATAGGTACACAACACCACATATGAAATATGCACAAAGCACCATATGTACACAACACCACATATCCAACATGCACACAACACCATATGTACACAAAACCACATATCCAACATGCGCACAACACCATCTTTACACAACACTGCATAAACAACATGTACACAACACCATCTATACATAACATTGCATAAACAACATGTACACAACACTATATGTACATAGTATCACATAAACAACATGCACACAACACCATATGTATACAACACTACATAAACAACATGTACACAACACCATATATACAAAACACTGCAGACACACAACATCAAAGATGCAACATGTGCAACATAGATACAACAGTAGTACTGCACATCCATAAACCACACATTGACTCTACCAAGAAACCTTGCTTCTAGTGTCTTTCCTCTTATTCATGCATGTTCCAGCATGTCACTGATCACATTGCTTGCAATCCGTTGATATATCACTAGCACATTTGGCCCAATTTCTGATGGCCAAAATGTCACTCTTGCTACACATAGGCGTTGCCAGAGTGACACTTTCAGGCATGGAAAAACATGGTTTCTCTTAATGTCGCAATTCCGACACTTGAGTTAGCCATCGAAATAGCGACACTTTTTCCGACGTTTCCAAACGGTCGTCACTCTTCCAACGTTACCAACTATACGTCGCTATTCCGACGCTACCAAACGAGTGTCGGTCTTTCAACGAACCACAATGTCCCTCTTCCAACATCATAAAATGGGAAACATCTATCGCAAGACCGATGGTACTAAAACGTTGGAATACCGATGGTAGTGAAGCGTAATGAAACGTCGGAAGACTGACGGGGTGAAATGTAGTGAAACGTCGGAAGACCAATGGGTGAAATGTCAGAATATTGACGAGGTGAAATGTAGTGAAGTGTAATGAAACGTTGGAATACCGACGGGGTGAAATGCAGTGAAACGTCGGAAGACCGACGAGAGTAAAAATTCGGAAGAACGACGGTAATGAAACGTCAGAAGACCGACGGAAATAGACATTGATGTAAAAAAAACGTTTCAGACCAAAACATTGGAATACCGACAGAAACGAACATGATGTAAAAAAAAATGTTGTAGACCAATTTGGTATTCCACGTTGCAGACCAATTTGTCAAACATTTTGCATGCAAAGTAATATGACATATTTATAAAAAATATCATAAAAAAATTGTATGAAACCTTTACAAAATTATACACAAGAAAAATAACAATAATAACACAACCAAAAATACAAATTTTACAATAACAACTCAACCCGTTAAATTTGATTTATTAATATTCAAGGCAACCCCTTTTAGATACAAAAAATTAGTCTCTGTGAACCCGATTGCTTATAGTAATATGTTTTGGCCTTCCTTACTAACCTCCATGACTTGAAATTATTGATATGACCCTCCTTCCTTATCTCCATAGCCTGAAATTAATAGTAGGACCTTCCTTTTTTATCCTCACTAATTGCAAAATGCTTCCACGAATTGGTACAGATATGGAATCTTTGCTTCAATGGTGAATACCTATCAAATATTTGTGTGTTTTTTCCTCTGATCAACTAGGGTGGATTTTTTTCACCACCGAAACCAACCCAAATCAATTCTCATGTGTGCCCAATGTGAGAAACAAGAATGATCTCTCCAACTTATGTTTAGCTTTAAACATGACAAATTTAAATATCCTACATTGATGCTTAGGTGTAGAATTTGACAAACAATCATATCTTTGTTTTACAAAAAAAACACGCCCAAGGTTTTTTAGGCATCTTCATGATGGTAGATTGTAAAAGTTCATCTACATGTAAGTCTAACACACGAAAACTTTCAACCAAGATTGATTCAAAGGAAGTTAATGAGTTAGTCTGCAAGAAACTAGTGGGAACTTTATCTATCTTACTTCCACCAGACTATGAAATTAGCTGTATATTCCTGTATACTAAAAAACATAACACTAAACAGTCGAGCTATATATTCCTGCAAACTAAAAAATATAACACTGAACAACTGCAAACAGGTGTTCCAACATGTAAAGGGAACATTGGATTTTTGCGTTCTATTTGGGAAAAGCAAAGAAACTCATTTGTGTGGCCATTCAAACTTAGATTGAGCAGGATCCATGGATGATAGGAAGTCTACAACAAGCCATGTCTTCAATATTAGAATAGGGGTAGTTCTTTAGACCAAAAAACACAACATATAGTTTCACCTTTCTCTACATAATAAAAATACAAAAAAATAGTCAAATGGACATGTGAAGTAGATTAGCATAGAAGAATGCTTGCAGATTTGCAATTTCATCAGTATGATCCCACACTACCTTTTTGTGATAGCTTAGAAGAATTCTTGGAGATTTGTAAGTTCATAATTTTGAGCCCACAATACCTTTTTGTGATAGCTTAGAAGAGATCTTGCATGCTTGTAGGTTCAACAAGATGAGCCCGTAGTACCTTTTTGTGATAGCTTAGGATGATCCCACACTACCTTTTTGTGATAGCTTAGGACGATCCCACACTACCTTTTTGTGATAGCTTAGAATAATTCTTGGAGATTTGTAAGTTCATTAGGATGAGCCCACAATACCTTTTTGTGATAGCTTAGAAGAAAGCTTGCATGTTTGTAGGTTCAACAGGATAAGCCCAAAGTACCTTTTTGTGATAACCAAGGAGTCCTTACCGTGGCAAGAATCTCATCTTATCTGCGCAGACCAAACATACTAAAGTCCATTACAATGGCAAAGAAATTCATACCCTTGTTGTTATAACTTATTTCTCTTGTTCTTCTCTTAGGTGGGGTCATCTTATCTTTTACATATTGTACACAATTTTCCAGGAGTCATTCAAGTCAAGTTCTTCCACCATCCCAACCTTGAGCATTGTGAACCCAATCAGATAGTAGTTACTCATATTGGGCACTAAATGTTCAAATAAATTTCTATTCAATCACCCTCTCAATCTGATTATGAATCTAATCTCTCTACAAATACGAAAGAGTCTGTAGAACCTATTGATAAGGGAATGCATTCTAACTTTCAACATAATATCATTAAAAAGAAGCATAAGGAAGAAATTCTGTCATAGATATAGTTATTGTCTCCTGAAAATAATTACACTTTGATTTCCTATACCTAAACTACATTCTGCTTGTGTCTAGGGTCCAATAATGGAACATCACTCAACACTTTCCTTAGTTGCCCAAGATTTTTCAGAACTGACAAGTGAAAGCTGTCCTAATATATAGATTGATGGTGATTTCTAAATTTGCAGGTGTGTTCTAGCCATCCTGCTGACACGTCCCCCCATCCCCGCTGTTCTCGTCTCAAAAACCAGTACAACATATATGTTCACAAATTTGGCTAATGAAAAATGCCCGCATTGAGAGATGGGCTATTATACCGAGTAAGACACCTTATTTACGATATTTTTTTTCTATCAATATTATTGTTCATGAATCTTGGTAAACGGGTCTAAAATTATAATCATAACTGGCAAGTGAAAGCCATCCAAATATATATATATATATATATATATATATATATATATATATATATATATAGACACCTTATTTAGGACATTTTTTCTATCAATATTATTGTTCATGAATCTTGGTAAACATGTCTAAAATTATAATCGAGAGCGGCAAGTGAAAATTTTGTCCTAATTTGCAGGTGTGTTCTAGCCATCTTGCTCACACATCCCCCCATCCCCACTGTTCTCGTCTCAAAAGCCAGTACAACATAGATATTCACAAATTTGGCTTCTAAAAAATACCTGTAGTGAGAGATCTCATTACTTCGGGTTAATCTCATAATGTCTTCTATTAAATATTGGTACTAATTCAACCAACAATGAATCAAAACATAGAAAACGGTGTGTACTTTGGGATGAATATATAGTTTGTAATTAGTTGACCCATATCATATCCATATGAATCCCCAAATACAATTGAAGGAATTTGAATGTAATGTATATCCAACCCAATGTTGACTGGATTTACTTGGAAATGAAAATCACCTTGGCCTTCTTTGTAGTCATTGTCACCTTGGAAGCCTTTGTATTCACTGAATGTTCACCCCTGCTTTGTTTGTCAAAAGTTGCAGGTTCCTGCTATTGTTGAGAACAATTAAGTCAAATTTTCCAATCATACTTCTACAGTCATTATATGCTTCAATATTTAATGAAAAAATAATGATACGCTCAGAAGAACACTCTTAAATATATATATTGCTAAGTATCTCTATACACTTCTAATGAGAAACTTAATGACTGTTCATGTAAGAAATCTACATAAGCCAAACAAGAGTCATGTTGGAGACACCTTTAACTGGGTGTAGATAAAACTCAGATAGTTCAGAGAACCATTTAAAGACATACTTAGAAGGCTCATCTTGGCTTCCTCTAGGGTAGCCATGGCTATAAAATAATTCATGGGTAACCCAAGAAAACAGTAGACATTGCATGCAAAAACCACTTATCACTACATGATTTTAACAAGCATTATAGAAGTGATGTCAAAATAAAAAACAGCAAGTTTGCACTCAATGTTAGTTCAGGTAAATTTGAAAACATCCTCTCTTAAAGCACACTACCAATTCAACTATGAATTAATAAAAAATCAGACAACAATATGTACTTTGTGATGACTATATAACTATTTGGAGTTTGTAATTAGCTAACTGATATATTTTCCAAATGAATCGACGCCATAGGATATAATTAAATTAATTTAACTGTAATCACCTTTCCAGTCTTTGTTTTCTTTGAATTTTCACTCCTGCTTTCTTTGTAAAAAGCCACATAACCAGCCATTGATGGAATGGAACTAGGAAAGCCTGCAGACTCCTACTGTTGTTTAGAAAAATTAAGTCAAATTTTCCTGTCATACTTCTGTCTGTTAATATATGCTTCAATGTTTACTCAATAATCAAAGACACAATGAGAAGAGTGTTTTTAAATGCATCCTACTGCTAAATATCACTAAATTCTTCTAATAAACAAGACAACCAAGGATATTGTTCATGTTAGACTTCTACATAATCCAAACAAGTGTCACCTTGGAAACATAGTTAACTAAAAAACTAAGCGAGATTCTTCTAGAATGGAAGACACTTAATGGTATCGGTTAGGGACAACTCATATGGCCCGGGTTGGCTTCCTCTAAGGAAACCATGTGTCTAATTAATGGGTAGCTTGAACAAACTATAGGAATCATATGCAAGCATCATAGCTCATTCAAAGAACCTAGTTTTAATAGCCTTAAAGAAGTCATGTCTAAATAAAAATGGTATGTTTGCACTGAATGTTAATTCAGCTACTTCAAAAATATCTCCCAGTACAGATTCAACTATCAATCAATCAAAAAACAAACATCGATTAAAAAATATACATTGATCTGTAGTTTGGGACGATATCACATGGATAATTGTTTATAATTAGCTGATCAATATCTTCTCAAAATGAATCCACAACATAGAATATAACTGAGTATTACAACCAAAATATTTGTATGCATATTCATTGTTGAACATATTTACTCGGAAGTGTATGTTACCTTGGAAGTCTTCGATAATTTTGAAGTTTTACCCTTGATTTTTTTGTCAAAAGTCTCATACTTATCTAGTAATGATGGGAAGGGACTAGATACATGTGAAGGTCCCTACCATTGTTGAGAAGGATTCGATCAAATTTTCCCATCCTACTTAAGTGTTAATATATGCTTCAATACTTTTCTCAACAAAAAAAGATACATAAACGATGTCTCCATCACTGGAAAATGTATCTGACCTTCATCTTTGGATTATTTGTAACTTTAATCTGCTTATGTTTCTGGAAATGTTTGTTATTAACACCAAAAGAGAACTCTGGACTCACAAAATTTCAAGAATCCTGCATCTTTCAAGGTTGAAAATTGAGAAAAATGCTACATTCACTTATCTACAAATTCAGTGAATTTTCAGACCTCATACTAACTGCAATAATGGAAAATATCACACCTCACCAGCTTTCAAATTTTTTGAGACTCTACTATCCTTGGGTATTTTGAAGGTCACACCATTGCATTCAACTTCTAGGACTGGATGCATGCCAAGGTGAAGACAAATTTACGCCACATTTATTTTTAAGAAAATTCTGTCTATATTACACACATAGTAATATATACAAGAGTAGCAAAGAATAAACAATCATATTGCAGCTAAAGCTGCAATAATATGAATATGTAGGAACATAAAACATTTTTTCCATTTATAATAGGCAAAATCATGCCAACAATTACTCGTGATATTTTATAAGAATCTTTAGGAATCTTTATCATCAGTTTTCTGGGGTAAAAATAGACATTTTTCAACTATTATAAAGTATGTTTTATTGCTGAAATAAATTATTGGGTTTTAACCCTAGGGTAATCAATTGTTTTCCATTGCAAGTAGTTTCCAGATTGTTGATAACAGAGAGGTAGATAACATTAAGGGGATCTTGGGTAGAAACTGAAGGGATCAACGCCCTGAATCTGTTATTAGAGCTATCAAGCCAGAGCTCGATTTTGAGTAAGAATAAACAATTAAAGATAAGAGGGAAGCATAATCAGCCATATTCTTAAATCAGCCTCAGACATCCAGCCTATTTCGGCCCTATTCTAGCTTGATTTCACCTTTTGTTTTCACTTGTGTGAGCCCTAAATTATCCTGTAAAATTTTTTGGCACTCCAAACTGTGATCCAAGCCCTTGATTGTTTGCAATAAAGCTCATAGTTAATTTGACCCTCCATCTTAGAAGCATTTTTTATTTCAGAGAGAAATTCAGGAGGAATTGATTTGGGAACCTTGTTCAAACAAAGCATTGCATACATCTTCTCAGTCATGTTGGCAAAAAAAATCAGTGACATAGGGTTGTAAGGCACAACCATTTGAGGCACATCTCATTATTACTAAGATTTTCTGTTGGGCTGATCCAAGGGCACAACCTGATACAGAGTACCAATCTTAGGGTCTAATTTGGACATTTCCGACAGAGCAACTCATGGTGAATCTGCATTGTGATTGAAGCCTATCCTTGAGAATCTTGTCTACAAACTAAGGTAAATCATGTTGCAGAAGTAAGATCTGGTATACCTTGTGCAAGTTTGACATTTGACAATGGATCTGAAGGGTATGTCTACATCCCTCCTGTAGGACATATTTGTTGTATAGTGGTGGCCTAAATAGTGTCCTTGTAAAGTTCTAAAGCTTATGCTTGTTCTACAATTCTGAGAAAAAATCTGATAATTTCCAGCAACTTTTATCTAAAGAATACAATATTGAAATTCAAGGTTGGAATATTGCTAAAGCACAAATTTATGATCCCACTAAATTCAGGGTATTTGTATCTCCATCATTGTTAGTTGTCACCGATAGAGAAGGGTTTACATCTTCATAAATAAGAAGGTACTAAAAATATAGCATAGGTACTACACCTTCAGAAATATTTTGCCTTGGCATAGGTTCATCACTATCACATAGACACAAATTATAGCATTCTACAATTATGGCTCATGATATTTGACAAAATTTATTTTCAAATGGAAGTACCAACCAATTTTTCAACCTAATTCTGAGCATGAATTTATAGTCCAGATTAGAGGGAGCTTTATCTACTACATACTTACCCACAACATCTTCATATGGCACTTCTGCTTCATTGAGAGTACTAACAAGTTTTTTAACCTGCTCCAAAGTACCATTCTACAAGGAAAACACATTATTTTCAGTATAGTGCACTATTTTCAGTATAATTCACTATAGGGAGAACTATTTTCAGTATAACTTTGAGGACTAACCCTTTATCATTTTCTTTCCATTCTTCTCTCTCCTTCTGTGACCGTATGAATGAGGTGTTGTTCATATTATTTTTCGGCTTGGGTAGTCTAAATATCTTGATGTCATCAAGTGGTTGAAATAATATTTTTCCACCTCTACTATAGGGGACCTTTCTTGGAGGTTTACACTACATTTGGAATCAATCTGCCTTTGTGCTTGGGGTGTGCCCATTTGAGGAAATGACTCCCCTCCTTCCTTATCCGTCCTAAACATCTTTCGACTCCTAGAGCATGAAATCAGCTGGAGGTAGACGGGTCAATATTGGGATCTTTTTTATTTTTTGATTGTACAAATTGTTTTTCTTCTTACGTCTTTGAGACTCCTTGAGCATGAAATCAAGTGTAGCTAGATGGATCATTCCTAGGAGATTTTTGATTCTCCTATTGAACAAATTGGTTTTATTCTTACATCTTTGAGACTCCTACATCATGAAGTCAACTAGACCTAGACGTATCAATCATGGGAGCTTTTGATTCTTTGATTATACAAATTGTATTTTCTTCTTAATCATCAGTAGCCTAAATTGAGTTTGATCCTCTTCATTGATTTGTTCCTTGTTCCCCTAGTATTGATTAGGAGCAAAATTAGCATCCTGCTATAAATTCCTAAAAAAATGCCCAAATCTGTGCCAAATATTACACTTGAAAGGTAGTTGATAGTAATACAATTCTTGAAGGAATATCCTCTACGTAGAAATTTGAATAACTGATATGTTATCCACCGATATTCTCCTGATCACACACTATTTTAACTTCATGCACAATACAGAATCTCTTCTACCATTGATCATTAATTGTGGAAATAAAAACAATCGCATGCGCACATTAAAACCATAAACAATCACACATATGAACACAGTATTTTATGGGAAAGCTTAAAGCTGAAAACCCCCAAATATATGTATATTATATGTCATAGAGATAATTTAACAATCATCATACAAAGCTCCTCACAAGCTCTCAGTACAATCTCCAATTGCTACACACTAATCAAGCTAGATCTAGCAAATCACATGCTCCAATCTTTGCCACCTGATAGCCTGCCTCTACTGCGCAATCACTGCTGAAGAATGGCTCTTGATTATCTTTGAAACACCTGGCTTGTACTGCACAATCCTCATTAGCATCTCCAATCACTGGTTGTTGCAAATCATGCAACAATATAGTCACAACTGATAGTCACACTGCTCTTTCACCTATCTCTTCACTGGTCTCCACTGAAACTGTCCATGCACTGAAGTTAGCTGATGTATTCTTTAGTTGATTAATGAGTTTATAATTAGTGAATTAATTAATAATTAATTCACACCACTCTCACTAGTGTATCAATCAGTTAGACTAATTACAACTAGCTCAACTATGTTTAGATTAGTTAAACTAAACACAACTCCATTAAATTCCTCAATCAACTCCACCAAACTCTCTCACATGAGTTCTAACTGAAGTATCCATGCCATAGCTCCACTTAACCCTTAGGAATAGCGTAATTCCTTCTGTCAGCTCCTGTGCCACATCTGTGCACTTAACTGAAGTGCTCCAAGAGAATAAGATAATGTTTATAGTCCAAATATTATTAAGAGCTAATAATGATAGGCATATCTATTTTTAAGTAGTAATCTATAAATAGACTTCGCCCAATATTCTAAAAATAAAATTTCATCTATTTTCCAACTTGACCAACCATCCACAAATAGCATCCTGCAACTTCTGAAATATGATCACCATGTCTAAAAATAGACATAGTCTAAAAATAGACTTGCGCCAAAAATAGCCTGCGGGCCCACTTAGTGAAGACGACTCTTTTCACTAAGATCATCATCTTGTTGCAATCTCAACACTCCTCTCAAAAAGATGAGATTATCTCCCACCCCTATCCTACCTCTTGTGGTATTCGAATTTTCTCTGGTGAGCGCCTTCGTCAAGATATCAACATCCACGATCCTCCGTAGGAATGTACTGAAGCAACATGATCTTCCGTTGCACACAATCTCTGATATGATGATACCGAATATCAATATTATTAGATCTATCATGAAAAACATGATTAACCAAGAGTTTAATGCAACTCTGATTATCACAATGTATCACTGTAGGATCTAAATGTAAACTGAACAACCCCGACCAAGATCTTCCTCATTCAGATAGCCTCACATGCGGCCCAGCTTCGACGCCTTATGCTCGGCCTGCGCACAGGCGGGTGCCACGGATCTGCGCTGCTGTTTGTACCGAAAATTACCGTCAGCTTTGATGCGAAAATCCCTCCGGATGTGCTCTTCATTCGTTGGGCTCCCTGCCCAATGCGCCAGTGGCTCACATAGCTTCACCTCATCCGACTATCTGTACCATAATCCATATCCCGATGTGCCTCTGAGATATCTGAATACATGCTTCCCCGCCTTCCAAAAGAGCATGGTAGGCTTAACCATAGCTTGTGAAATATGGTTAACAACATAGCATATGTCCAGTCATGTATTCACTAGATACATGAGCGAACCAACCAACTGTCGGTAAACAGTGGCATCCACTACCTCTGCCGATGTAGCATCCTCTTTCCTCCAACCACCAGGAAGAGGAGTGTCGATAGGCTTGAAGCCTTGCATGTTGAACTTCTCCGGTATCTCCTGGGCATACTTTCCTTGAGAAACAAACAGTCCATCACTGCACTGCCAAATTTCCAATTCCAGGAAATAATGAAGGAGGCCCAAGTCCTTCATCTCAAACTCTTTTGCAAGATCCTCCTTGCATGAGAGTATCAACAGCTCATCACCTGTCAAAATCAAATCATCTACATAAAGTACAATGACCAGCAACTTACCCTCCACCATAATCTGGTATAGGTTCGGATCCGCCTCACTCTTGGAGAATCCAAGTCCGGTGAAATAACTATCTATTCGTGTGTACCAAGCACGAGGTGCTTGTTTCAACCCATACAACGCTCTCTTGAGCCTGCACACATGCGACTCGCTGCTGAAGATCTCAAAACCTTCGGGCTGATCTATGTACACCTCCTCCTCAATGACTCCATTGAGGAACGCAGTCTTCACATCCATCTGATGAATGTGCCACCCCATCTGCACTGAGAGAGCAAGGATCGTCCGTATGGAAGAATACCTTGCGACAGGTGCAAAGGTCTCCTCATAATCGATCCCCTCGATCTGCGAGAAGCCTCGGGCAAAAAATCTTGCCTTGTACTTCTCCACACTCCCATCAGCATCTTGCTTCACTTTGTAGATCCATCTCGAACCTACCACTGATTTCCCTTCCGGCCTTGGGACAATCTCCCATGCACTGTTTATGATAATCGAATCATACTCTTCCACCATGGCATCTACCCATGCGGGATCCTCCACAACTTCCTCGAAAGAAGATGGTTTTGTCACGATACACTTGCTCATAAGAGCCATGTATCCAGTAAATCGGTCAAGTGACTGTCTTTGTTTGCACTATGATGTAGGTGCTCCTACAATCGTCTCTACATCTTGAGCCAGTCGCTCAGCTTCTGCAGTGCGCTTCTGCCCTCTGATGGTTGGCGCTGCATGAGTGGTCTCTTCCACTCCATGAACCTCCTCTTGTGGCTGATCCACATCCAGAGACTCATCCTTAGGAACTAACATCTCCTCATCTACATGCAAGTGTGGCTCCCTCTCAAGCAAACACTTCATGGCTTTCTCCTCCTAAAATTTTATATCTCGTCGCACAACAGTCTTGCGAATGTCTAGCAAATACACATGATAGTTGTGGGGCATATCAGTGTACCCCACAAATACCCCAACCTCCGCAGTCGGCTCCAGCTTCTTCTTGGCATCCTTCGTCACATGAATGTAAACAGGTGAACCAAAAATCCTCAAATGGGAAATATCAAGCCTCTTACCAGAAAACGCCTCCTCGGGTGTACTCATGCCAAGTATCCTGTGAGGACAATGGTTTTGCACATAAACCGCAGTATTGCATGCGTTAGCCCACAACTGTATAGGAAGGCCCTGATCATGCAACATCGCCCGTGCAGCACCCACGATTGTTCTTTTCTTCCACTCCGCAACCCCATTCTGTTGTGGGTTATGAGGCACTATGAGCTCTCTTCGAATTCCTTCTGCACTGCAAAAGTCCTTGAACTCGCCAGAGATGAATTCACCACCATTTTCGATCCTAAGAGCCTTCACCTGCTTCCTCGATTCTTTCTCAACCAGTGCTTTGAACTCACAGAACTTTGAGTATGTCTCGCTCTTCTTCTGCATGAAGAAGATCCAGCACTTTCGAGAGAAATCATCAACAAAGATCACATAATACCTATGCTTTGCTGTCGAAGCAACTGAGAAAGGACCACACACGTCTGTGTGAACTCTCTCAAATATCGTCGTGGCGCGACTATCCTTCTCGTGAAAGGTGGCTTTCACATACTTCCCTAAAGTACACCCCTTGCACTGATCTGACTGCGCAAGGGTGCCCTTAGGAAGCCCAGTAGAAATCTGCTGCAGAATCTTCAAAGCTCCATGGTGAAGGTGGCCCAATCTCATGTGCCACAGTTCGCCCTCATCATCCCGGCTCACCACTTCTCCCGCTTTGCATGCCATAGCTGCGCAGCCATCTACCTGCAACTGATAAAGGTTCTTAACTCGAACCCCTATCCTTCGGGTCTCACCCGTTGCCCCTTCTTGCCAGGAAAGCCTTTTCGTCGCTAAAGACAACATCATATCCCTTGTCTTCTAACATCACCACGGAGATATAAGATTCTTCTTCAATCCTGGAACATGCATGACTTCGTTCAATACGAAGGGTTTACCAAACTCCCTCTCAAAGGAAACAGTCCTGATACCGGTCGCACTGTATCTACCATCATCGCCCATCTCGATGTGCACTCCAAGATCTTTCTCATCCGGATCTGAAAACAAATATCGATCTCCAGTCATGTGAAAAGACACACCACTGTCCAAGAACCATACTTATCCCATCACACTTGAGACCAAGCATGCGATCAGTGAAAAATCTAGCTCAAACTGCGAAGCTAAGGCCTCTCCCGCTGCAGATCCAGCAGCTTGCTTATTTTTCTTCTTCTGTGGATAATTTGTGGCATAATGTCCGTGGTGGTGACAGTGAAAGCACTTCACCGTGGACGGGTCTGCTTCTTGCCTTTCACACAAGATTGATAAGCATTCTTCTTGCCCTTCCCCTTCCTTGCTTTGGCAGCCAAAGCGCAATCATCTTCATTAGATGCCTTTGATTAAGATCCATCCCTAGTACTCCGCCTTATCTCCTCTTGCACAAGATCCGACCAAATTTGCTCCCATCCTGGAAATTTCTCCCGACCATTGACAAAGTCTTGATAGGAATGCCAACTCTTCAGAAGCCCAAGGAGAGCCAAGCTCACCAAGTCCTCGTCATCAACAGTAACCCCCACACTTCCCAGCTCATCCCTGCATTGGATGAACTTCGTGAGGTACTTGGGCATACTGTCACCTTTATCCATTTTATGTTCTTGAGTTTATCCTTGAGCGCCAACTTCCTGTGGTCGCTCTTGCTTTGAAATAAATCTGTCAAAGCTTTCCACATCAAGAATGGAGAATATTTACCATGAAGGCTAGAAACTATGTGATCCTTCACACCTTCCAACAGAATCCTTCAACACTTTTCTGTCTTCTTTTTCCATGCGTCAAGTACGGTAGCATCACTAGAAGTAGGTTTTGGAATTTCTGCATCTATGAACTCCTTCAACCCATTGTCATCCAGCACCGCCTCCATCCTACCATTCCATGTAATATAATTCAAGCTTCCCTCAAGGGCATACTCCAATCGCAATCCGTTGAAAGACATCTCAACTTCAACACCAATAAAACACTACTGCAAATTCGAATTCCACCAGCTCAAAACTCAACCGCTTCAATGTTTTGCAATTGCTCCAATGATCAATATCGCTCCGATACCATGTAAAAATTTGAATAAATGATATGTTATCCACTGATATTCTCCTAATCACACACTATTTTATCTTCATGCACAATAAATAATCTCTCCTACCATTGATCATTAATTGCGGAAATAAAAATAATCGCATGCGCACATTAAAACCATAAACAATCACATATGAACACAGTGTTTCATGGGAAAGCTTAAAGCTGAAAAACCCAAATATCTGTATATTATATGTCATAGAGATCATGTAACAATAATTATACAAAGCTCCTCACAAGCTCTCTGTACAATCTCCAATTGCTACACACTAATCAAGCTAGATCTAGCAAAACACATTCTCAAACTACTGCTTTTTGATAGCTTTGCCTCTCTTTAGCAATCCCTGTGAAGAATGGCTCATAATTAACTTCGAACCACTTGTCTTGTCTTCCGCAATCCTCATTGGCATCTCCAATCAACTTGGTTGTTGCAAATCATGCAACGGTATATTCTAGCCCGATAGTCACACTACTCTTTCACCTATCTCTTCAACTGGTCTCCATAGAAGCGTCCATGCTGCTGATTAGCGATGTATTGTTCAGTTGATTAATGAGTTATTATTTGTGAATTAATTAACTAATTAATTCACTCCACTCTCACTAATGTATCAATCAGTTAGACTAGATACAACTAGCTCAACTGAGTCTAACTGAGTTAAACTAAATACAACTCCACCAACTACTTCTCCAACTCCACCAAACTCTGTCACATGAGTTCTAACTGAAGTCCTCCATGCAATAGCTCCACTTAACCCTCGGGAATAGCGTAATTCCTTCTGTCAGCTCTTGTGCCACATCTGTGCATTTAACTGAAGTGCTCCAAGAGAATAAGTTAATGTTTAGAGTCCAAATATTATTAAGAGCTAATAATATTCGACATATCTATTTTTAGACTGGCAATCTAAAAATAGATTAAAACTAATATGTCTAAAAATAGAAGTCCATCTATTTTTCCAACTTGACCAACCATCCACAAATATCATCCTGCAACTAATAGAATATGATCCACATGTCTAAAAATAGACTTTGTGCCAAAAATAGCCTGCGGGCCCACTTAGTGAAGGCGACTTCTTTCCACTAAGCTCATCATCTTGTTGCAATCTCAACACTCTCATCCAGTTATACAGGAATGGCCTCCACGATACCTTTATCCAACTTGACTTCAACACAAATACAAGACACAAAAATTGGCATCCCTTATGTTCTTCCACTTCAAGTAACTTCCCAAAGTCACCATCGATATCCTTTAGAATAGCCTTGTCCCAAAAGATCAACAAAAAAAGGGGATGCCAAGCCATAACAAAACAAAGAGAATTCCTCCATTGGATTGAAGTTTAGAGACAAAGGATTTAGATACAATGTAGCAGTGCCTGGAATCTTATAAAATAAGGACCTGAGCAAAAAATTAAATCCTAATCTTCTTTAGATATGAACAAGAAAGCAAAAAACACCTCTTCAAAGTGCAAAAACAGAGAGTTGTCCCTACATATTTGGAGCCCAACAATTTGAGATCCATATATCTACTGCAATCGGACTATATAATTGTTGCGGGGTACTAATTGATAGTCAACAGAGTTGGTGATATCTTCGATTCTGCGGTACTTAGTAGTAGCTGGTGGTATATAACTTGGTAGTACTCAATGATCAATGATACTCAGTTGTGCTTGATGGGTACTAGATAATTTTTTGTATGCCAAGGAAATTATTTACCAATTAGGTTGAGCCTATAAGTTAAATCAAAGTGATGTGATGTACCTTTCTCTATTGATATAGATCATAGTGATAAAGAAGACTTTTCAAATCTAATAGATGGTTATGGAAAGGATATTGGACTAAATAATGGTTGATAAATGCAATCCTTCTATAGTTTGATGTGGCATTGCTCCAGGGTAATAATTGATACTCAACAGAGTATCAGACATCAGTGATATGTCACTTGGTAGTACTTGATGGTTGTGATATTCGGTTTTTCTTGATGGGTGCTAGATACTTTTTCATATGTCAAAGAACTTATTTTATCACCTTAAGTTTGATCTACCTACAATTGCACCCTACCCAGCGATAACATAAGGATCCAAGATTTATGCATGCATGAATAGGACCAGTCCTTATACTTATTTTTCAAGCCAATGAAAAGGACCACATCATTGTTCTATTAGACATGTTCTATAGTTTTGAAACCTGTTGGTTGTATTTACAATACTGGAAGGCTATGCTTGAAATTCCTCCAAGGGAGTTAACACAAGAGGATTGTAAAGAGGGAAATGAAACCTACAACTATCATTTCATACTTTTACCTCTAAAGAAGTCCTATTTTTTTCCTCAAAGGGAGGCCTCTATACGTTGCTATACCTGCATTCATTTAATACTTGGTGAATGTGGGAAGGGTCATCAAGTGTATACCCAATTATAAACCATTAAATAGGGTGATTACTCTTGTAATACAAACAAGAGTGGTATTATGATAGAAAAAAATGAATAACATGAAAATCTTAATCTCATATCTGAGTGTACACATAATTGACATTCCTATTATGATCTACCATCCATGAAGCTTTCCTTGTGAAATAAACATCAAAATCACCATGGAAATGCCAAGTCACCAAGGAATTAACATGTCCAGGAATCTTACCATATCAAGAATGGAATGTCTTTGTGTTATGCTTAGCATGGTTACACACTCAAGTGATGGAAATATCTCATATAAAGATCAAATATATATGAAAATCACACAAATTATAACAATTAGTCTTATGCTACCATTATAGTGTAAAAGACTCCATGACTCAACTATCTTTCGCAAAAATTTTAAGGAAAAATGCACAACTAATTTCAGTTGGTTAACACAAACACCAAAGTTGGATAAGTCCACTAGTTTGGTGGTCAATGGGAAATAAGTTAGTGATGGTAATAGTGTTGAGCCACTAGATGTGAAGTTTAGCGATGGACATTTCCTTGTTACTGTAGCAAGATATACTTCCCAGTAATTAAAACATGGCTCCATTTCCTTGCTACTGTAGCAAGACACACTGCCCAATAATTAAAACACAACCCCATTTCTTTGCTGTTGTAGCAAGGCAAATTGCCCAGACATTAAAACACGACTCCATTTTATTTCTATTGTAGCAAGAAAAACTTCCCAACAATAAAGCATGACTAAAAATATTTGATAACATCATATTTTAGCCTTTACTAAGGTAAATAACAATATCAGGTATATCCATAAAGAATACCTCTAGAAATAATACGTGTCTATTATTTATAATATTATGTTCATTAAAAAATACACTATGTTTAATGTTAAATTTAGACTAATGCTTGACATCATGCCCAAGCATGAATACACCATGGCAACACCATGACATCATGCCCAACTGGGATAACCTATTTTCATTTATTATCAGTTTGTATAAATGCTTCTAACAATGTAATGCATAACAATATCACACGATGGATACATAATTAGGATGCTACAAGTATTTCATACTGTCTTAGGTTTCTTTTGGATGTGTAGCTACAATTAATATAACTAGAAAAGCTTAGGTTCTATTAGTATTGGGAGATAGGCCAAATACTAGATTCCAAATTTCTCGGAATCAGTTCCTCGACATGTGCTCCACATCACCTTCCACTTCCTCTCCATGTCAGTGCCACGTTAGTGCAATGTTTTCACCATGTCATCACTACATCACCAATGAGCCATGTCATGATGATACACCATCTACCACATAGATGTGCCACATCATTCTACTTCAGTGCCACACCATCATGAACCAAATAACAATGACATGTTATCTTTCATGTGGGTGTTCCACATACCAATTAATATATTATTGTTCTTCACTGCAAATTGAGATTGTTATCTTCAAATAGTCTACAAACAGAGATTTTCGGACATCTTCTCTGAGATTTTCATTGACCTATCTCTGAGGTTTTTCGGTGACAAGATAGAAGTAGTAGGCCTTGACCCATAGGAGGGCACCTACAGGTAGACACAACAACCTTCGCCATTAATAGCATAACATGCTCCCATTTCATTTCTTATAAAAATGAGAAAACAAGAGCACGTGGCAATGTGTTTTTTTGGAAAAATGTGGAAGAATTACGTGAAAAAGTTGACATAATTGTATTTCATGGATTTTCCACATTGAGACTTGTTCATGAGAAGGAAATATGCAGGCATTGTTGGCTCAATAATGCCCACGTGCACTTATATTTTGAAAAACACCTTTGAGATTCATCTTTGACGACTCAACGTTGTGTCTGTGTGTGAGCCAACACACATACACACACAAACATAAATGTAATTATTATAAATATTGATGTAATTCAAATAGAAAATATGCAACGCTATTGTTACACTAAAAATTGTCACCTTGAAATTCTGCTGACTGTATGAGCTCATTAACACTCATACATGCCTCCTCTGCAAGTCTTACAACCTTTACTCCTCATGTCAAGCCCTGAAACAGGAGGAAAAACCCTAAAAATCTTTGAAACTTTGGGTACGCAGGTAACATAATGCTTGCATGCGTTCCTAGCTTGGGTACGCAGGTAATACACTGCTTACCTGCATTCTAGAACACATTTTCCCTTTGCAATGCCTGTGTACCCTCCTCAAAGTCAAAAAGGCGAGAAAGTAAAGTAAAAAAAGTGGTTTGAGATCAATTCTAGAAGGTTCTAGATGAGAATTTTTAGGGATGAGTACGCTTTGATAAGGTGCATGTATCCCTCACCTTAAGGAACTAATCCCTTGATGTGAGGAGTCTATCCCTTTGAAGGAGGACTATATCCCTTAAAAGGTGGAATCCTAACCTCCTCATCTGCTCTATAAAAGGAGGCATTGGGTAGCTTCAAAGGGTTAAGATTGGTTAAGTTTTTGGAGATTGAGTTTTTGGAGACTGAGAATTGGAGTTCAAGCTTTATGTGTGATTGAGCTAAAGTTCTGTTGAGATTTAGACTTCTTTTTGCTGAGCTTTTGAGAGAAAAGATCGCATACCTCTTTATGCTCCTAGAGGAAGAGTGCAAGACTTATCAAAGTAGAGGAGACTCCTACTTCGGACCCCGGGAAGGCCTTTCGAACATCAAGGCAAAGGTTGTAAGGTTCTTTTGATATTTTAAGATTAATACAATCAAGTTTTTTTTTTCTTAATAAATTTTCGTTCGATTGTTTATTTAAATAAGTTGTCGCTTGATCATTTATTTCATAGATTCGTTGATCACTATGATAGGTATGTTTTACGATTATTTGTTATACAGGTGCTATTAATATTTTCTTGTTTGTGATTGCAGATCGAAAAAAGACAACACTTTCTTGCGATGAAATAACTCTTGTTGCGATGGAAGGATTATTGTTGCGATGAAATAACTCTTGTTGTGACGAAGGATAATTGATGCGACGGAAGTACTATGACCACAAATAAGCATTTGGATCTAATGTAAGATCGACACCTTCATAGCATTTATTTGTAAAACGAAGATACTTAGAGAAAGACAAACTTAGTTGTTCGTTTGTTGCTAGATTGTCTTCTGACACTAGGGAGATCGGTCTTGTCGCAAGACCATTTATCAAACCAACACTATGGACCTATAACCAATACCAACTTTTTAATGTTATAAACTGTATTCTAACTCGAAAAAAAATAACAATGATTTTGTTTCGTGTAGTGAATTCTTGGCATTAAAATGAATTAGTAGAGCGACTTTAGATACCTTGCGTAGAATAAATAGTTAGTGATGATAGATTGATGTTTGTAGGAAAAATCCAGGCCAATTTTCCATCATAAAGCCATCCTTATTTTTGGGGTTTGTCCCCTATCCTTCATTGTCAGCCCCCCTAGTTGGGGGTGACAAGTGTCCTATCCATCATTCTATTGGTCGGTAGATTATCCCCTTCTAGGATGATGAGCGTGAGGAGAAAATATAAGATGAAATAAGATAATTTTATTAGTGTTTAAGTGACCACAAAACTAGGTCAACCTAGCTAAAATTGAGATTGTGTTTACTTTAATCTGATAAAACTTGTGTTGGGTGAACCCTTCAACCTTGCAAGACTGGGCTGAGTGGGGAGATTTGAATCCTGGGTGGAAATTACTTTATGTACATGGAGTAACCCCTAGAAAAAACTCAAGGAATCAATGTAATTTGTTAGATCTAGGTCCAACTTTCTAACCTGAACCTGGACCTAAAAATGAAGGTTGGAAACTTGACACATATTATAACACCACCATACCAAGTAAATTTGTTGCAATTTTAAGAATTTTTAAATAAACTTGTATTTAATCTTTCTTTTTTTTTCCATATGAGATATAAGATTTCAACTCCAAATAATTGGCATGTTTTTTGGAACTAAATGACCCAAGGGAGTTTATGACCTAATAGAATAGACTTCCAGAAAATGGTGGTAGGGAGAAATTGGTTGCAAATACTCTAGGTCCACTCCTAGGCTAATATAGTAGATATACAATTACCAGAATAGGGGCACTCATTCTACTACAAAAGGGTTCATTGGGCTGGGGAACCCACATATATTAAATTTATGTTGTTGGCCAAGAGGAAGGCCTTCCAAAATAAATGAGGTGAAGAATGGCTATTTTGACTCGATATAGGCCTTCCAAAATAAATTGAGCCAACGTGGTATGTGCCAATTATTCCAATGGTCCTTGTAACTAGAATGTGAGGGAATTGGAACTGGTTGGATTTCCTTTGTACCTAACTACAACCCAAGGGAATGCGATAAGATGGATATGATACAATGGTGGTTATATGACCATAACTAGAAAAAGTAAGTATAAAAACAAAAAATGTTTTAATGTTTAAAATAATGTTCAAACTTACAATCAAATAGAGGAAAAAACACATTAAAAAAACCAGATAATAATCATGAACAAGCTTCATCTTGAATTATGAACTGTAAAGGAACTTACAAAATGTGACACTATGAACCTGGTCAATCGCACAAGCAAAAAGATCCTGGACACGACCCTCATTGACAAGTTTTATTGCTCATGATGCAAGAGGATTTGTACCTGCATTGCCAAGTCATTCAAAATCCATAATTATCTATACAATAAATACAAGTAATTGATGTAGTATTTTTTACTCTAAGATGCATTCTTATGATAATGTTAGAACATATGTTGAAAATGTCAAAAAATACCTGAATAAGCTCCTCTTCGTTTCAAGAACAATTTATTGAAGTCGCATGAACTTGGAACAAGCCTCCCACGATCTGAAAGAGTAGCAACTAAGTCAACAGTGACTTTTTTGTTGCTACGCTGGATCAAGGGAGGTTTGCTCCAAGATTAAATCGCTCCAATAAATTATTCTCTACTAAACAGGGCCAACCACATGAAGGTGGAAGCTCTTATGCCTCGCCCCCCCTCACATCACTCTCAATTCCCCAATACCTAATATACATTTCATTTTTTACTTTCATGAGTAGAAAAAAAAATTTCAATAACTAATAAAAAAGAAATGCAACAAAAAGTACGCAAGAAAACATTGAAAGTGCTTGACATAAAAATAGTATGATAAATGAGTTTTTATATAATGCAAAAGAGGTTCCAAGTATGGTAATTTTGTCTTATAATAATACAATATTTTACATTATCAAATTTTCTTTTTCTTATTCCTACTTCTAAAGCTCCTAACTACATCATCAACATCATTGTGCTCTACTTCTATTTCATGCCTTTCCCGCATAGCTGACCTAGTTGCGTACTCACGATGTCTGGTTTCATGTAGTGACGGGGCATTGCTTACAAAAAAAAATAATATTAAATTTTAATTGTCATTTTTTAAATATCATTGAACTAGTTCGATAATATTAATAAAAAAAATTGCAAGGAGAGTATTTACCTAGTGCACGAGTTGTCACCGTTGGAACCATTGCCCCGTGTACCTCTCTGGTGGTAGGATGCTCAAGTAAAACCTTCTCTGTCATTTAAACAAAAAATGTTATAAGGACACAACCCTCAATGTATAATTAGAAAAAAATATAAGTGGAAATTGATTACCGTCATGGCCCTCACTGATAGTAGCATTGCCGGCATGGCCCTCATTGATACTAGCATTACCGGCCTGGTCTATACTTGAGAGACAACATGTTATTACATATTACTCTAACTAAAAATAAAGTAGCATATTTATTAGGCTCTAGATATTTTATAACTCTAATTGATTACAAAGGGATACAACATAGACTCACATATTTTAAGTGCCTTCTTTCCCATCAGTGTCAGAATCAACCATCCAACACATAATTGATTGGTAGTGTATTAACATTGTTATTCACAATACAAATTTTCATGAGTTTTGCCTTTGTTTTTATTTTGATTGTAAACACTTATGTAGGGTTCACTGTTGATTTTAGATCCTCAATATTTATTCTGGTGTTTTCTATAAGGTTTTCTAAAAATGGATCTAGAACCAATGTAGACTGTCCATGGAAATTCTGCAAGATACCTGGACCCTACCAACTTTTCCCTCAAAGAAATATAATTTTTCATTACTTTCAATGTCTATGTATCCTTAATTTTTCTACCCAAGTTGTTTTATGTTTTCTTAGTTCCCTTGCAAATGCATTGACATTTGGCTTTGCAAGGCCTCTTTTTCCTTTACATATCAACTTTGCATTCCATAAATTTCTGCTTCAAAAAGGGAAATATACACATATATAAATAACCTATAGGTGTTCTCTTGTAAGAATTGAGTTTTTGGCATTTAATTAGGCCTCACTTTTCAATAGTGTAGTATTGAATATGGGAAGTGATCGTGTAAAAAGAGATTTAAAATTCAATGGTTTGCATGCAAGTAGAGTTATTTGCTTCAATAGCCTTTAATATTGTCTACAGGAAGGTATTCATTCCATTTTATTTGCATGTTAAAGTTAGGATAGGTATTCATTCAATAAGTAGTGCCTTTTTTCCAATGAGGATTCCAAATTTTTAAGTTTAGCATCCTTGTTATTTCTCCTCCTCTTGATGTGACAACTTGAAAACTTTTGACTAAAAGGAGGAAGTCATGGATTCTATCACAAAAATATGAATTTTTGATTTCTTTGGATCTCCTTTCCTACTGAATGTCTATGACGAATGAGGAGTCTCCAAAAAAACATGTATATTTAGAGTTCAATCCTTTTGATAACACCACTTACATGCCTATTATAAGTCCCCTAAAATCTGCATCATTGTTGGTTGATGAATCTAGGCCAATATGGAAAAGGATTGGGAAGTATAACTTATGAGCTTTAGATTGTCTAGCCAAACCATTAATTGGTGTTGTTCTTATTTTCATCTGGCAAAAGATTTTCTATCCAAACCATTAATTGGTGTTGTATAGCTTGTGATTTTCAGCTGGAAAAAGATTCAGTCAACTAACAGTTCTTATTTTCTTAAAGTTCTTTATCTTAGGATATTTTCTTCAAGTGCTTGGGTGTCTTGGGAGTGCCATGGAGCCGTCTATAACCAACATTGAACTATTTGAAGGCATTTAGAATGGGTTTTGATGGGTATAATAGGAAAAATAGAGGCTACAGTCCATGGTCGTGGTGTGTAGCAGCTAATGGCAGTATACTACGTGGCTGCACTTTCTGACAACAATCTAGTTGTTTGTCTCAATAAGACATTTGAAATCGTGATATAGAGATGCAAAAAAAAGAAGAAGGAAAGAGGCATGCAAAAAAGATTGGGAGAGGCCTTGGAAATTTAGCCTCATGAGAAGAGCTAAATGAAGTTGCATTCTCCATAAAAGGAAAAACACACAAAAAAAGATGGTTTTTCAGTGGTTCTCTTCCAAAAAATACAACAATATAAAAAACATTTTTTTATGATATAAAAAAATCAAGGTAGTCTGGTAAGATCTTTAAAGGCTACTCTCCTCATTCTCATTCTAAAAAAGATCATGTCAGTAACTTTTTATCTTGCTGACCAATCTAGTTGTGAAACTCTGTTTACGGAATCATAGTCAAAGTCATTACTACCAGAATTTGGCCTATGTTGAACCTTCTCATATCAAAATATCAAGGATGGATGTACATGGAAGCAAAATTTCTGAAATAGTGCAGGAAACCATACACAGACAAAGAAAGGCACAGGGGTATGTCAATGAAAATAGACCTAGCAAAGAACTTCCACTCTAATCACTTTCTGGAGTTGAAAGATAGCATTGTGATCCAACCTCCATACATAAGGACTAGATACATGACCTTGGTTTCAAGTTGGCTCTCAAAGACTTTGGATTGACACAAATCACCACATCCTATAGCAAATCAAGATTTTCCACTTATTCCATTGACAAAGCATCTCATCTTTAATGCCCAATCTCAAGAGATAGATTCACCTATTCATGACTTGGCAAGCTCCCATTCCAATTTTTTCTACTACCCTAATGAAAGAGAAATAGATTCACACATTCATGACATGGGATGCTCCCTTTCCACATTTTCTACAACACTGACAATGATGCCTTTCTCTCCTCATAAGGGAAGTATTCAGACACAAAAATCAATGTGTAGCTGTATCAACCTAACTACATGCCCTCAAGAGGATCACTTCATACTTCTCAATTGTTGCATCTATTTGGGGCAAAAAGCAACAATCAAAGACCTATCATTCTTCAAATTCTGCTCTGAACAGAAGCCCTAAAGAGCAACACCTCATACTTCCAGATTGTCCTACCTAATTGGGGAAAGAAGTGAAAAGGAAAGATTTATGATTTTTCAAATTCTAGATGGATGTAAACACTTTGTAATGCAGTGACAAGCAAAAGTTTTAATTCTTTGAATTCTATATGGATGCAATTACTTTGTAATGCTAGGTTGAGAACCTTCCTCTACTTGTAATATCCTCTATCAGGGGAAAGCTTCACACCTCTACCTTATATCAACACTAACGAAGTTAGAAATCCCATTGGCCCATCCTATTTATCTGTCAAGTTTGAAGCATAAGACAAAAGACTGGACACTGTTATTATACAATAAGATGAAACGTAAACTGAAGTAAAAGACAAGGATATTTATCCTTAGTGGGGAGGATGAACCCAATTCTACCAAGCCTATTAGATATCCCTCTATCAAAGCAACACTCTAATGCAAACATCTCAATTAATAGACAAACTAGTCTATTATTTTACTCGTCCACCAGTTGGTGCACAAAGCACCTTAGATTCATGTTGGAAGGCAAAAGAGTAGCAAAAAGGCAGAGCGAATTATAGGTAGATGGTGGTATTTGTCTGATTTTCCTTAATGGCTCTTAAGGGAAACATATTCTATCAGCCTATGATGCAATTGATATTTGTGGTCTAACTTTTAAAGACTCTTAATTATGAGCATTGAGAAGCTTAGCAATCCCTTTGGCAAGCTAAAAACATTGATACCATCTATGTCACATGGTTCACCGAAATTCAAACTTGAGGTTTAAAATTCAACGAACCTAAAGAAAATTCTTAGGTTTGACTAGGTTCTTCAAACCTCATGACCGAGCCTCAAGTTGAATTCAAGTTGAATTTGAACTTGAAGGAAAAATTGGGTTTTTTTAATCGGTTTTCTCATTTTTTATAAATAATAAAGTAAATTTTTGCTAACATTAGATCCCTTGAATTATAATCCTTTTTTCACTTTTTTGTTCACTCTTCACTCAAACAACTTGTCTCCATTGCCCATGTCACTGACCCTCTTTCCAATGCTGCTGACCCTCTTTCAAGGTCATTTAGAAGCATATTTGAGTTTTAATACAAAAAATAGAACATCTCCATGATAATAATATTGGAGCAAAGTTATGTGAAATTAACCATATAGAAAGATAAATAATCCTTGTGATAAGAAATACCATCAAGCTTGACATCCATGTGACAGAGTTCACTCAAATATTTTGTCAAACACTTTGGTGACAGACTCAAACAAAACTCAAATTCAGAGTTATAAGGCATATCTGAAGTAGATGCATGTATCTTGTTTTCCTTATTTTTGTAGGTCACAAAGAATAGCTTTAGTCTTCGTATATGAGCTTGTAACTAACATGCTATGACAAGAAGTGAACACTACCACATGTGTAGCAATTAAGTCAAGAGTTTATTCAAACATTTTGCATGCAACAAAACTGTATCAAATAAACGGTAGTATAAAATGAAGGAATTATACATCAACCCATAAAAAATAAAATAGGCATGAAATGCAAGAAATAAAAGATAATAAAAATAACTTAATAAGAACATGAACTGATTATGCGAGGAGTACATGCACAGGAGTTTTGAACCCAAACTGAACAATTTTGAAGCATGAAGAAACCACATTACTATTTTGCCGCTTAATGTGGCCCTAGCAGATTGATGTTTCCTTTGACGTGACCCTATCAGACTAATGTATCCTCTGATGCAACCCTAGCAAATCAATGTCTCAACACTTGAATGGGTGGGGTTTATGTTGACAAAGAGCTGTATGGGAAGTCTTTCGATGACTCTGTGGTGATTCAAATCACAAGTAGATGACTCTGGTGATTCAAATAACAGATAGATGGTCTGATTCAAATCGTAGATAGATGGTCTGGCTACGGGGAAGGAGAATAGAGTGGGGTCTAATTCAAATCACAGATAGATGGTTTGGCTGTGGGGGAAGGATAATAGAGCGAGAAATAAGATTATGGCACGAAATAAGCCTTAGTAATATTGACGGTTGTCCGCACATGTCGCAATACTGACGGTTGTCCCCAATTCCATCGCAATATCGAAAGTTGTCCCTAATTAATAAACATTGCTATTGTCATTCCCTAATCATGGTTTGATTCATGAATAGATGTAGAAATTTTAACTTCTTGAAAACACAATATGTTAATAACATGAGAAACATTTATTAATTTCAAAATCATGGTTGTAATAAGGGTTTGTGAGCTCTTGCATGTTGAATGATACTATCTTCATTTTATTTTTATGAAAGAAGTCCACTCTCTTCTTCCCTTCACACCTTGAAAAGGTGTCAAATGATTTGGGAGTGCTAACAATTTGTATACAAGGTAGAAATATCATTTGAAATTATGTTCCCTAGATTTTTGCGGGTATCATCCCCGCCAATCGATGGATAATAATTTGGTTTTCGGGGTCAAGGGTGGTTCTATAGGACCCCACTTCTTACATAATAACATATTCAGAGATTCTTGGTGGCTCTTCGATTGCCATAGAATTGCTAATATTGTTTTGAGTTAGGCTAGGAGAGGACGAGGGAGATGTAATTTTCTTAATGTGGGTAAATTAATTTTTTCATGTCTATATAAAATTCCCATTTCTAACAAATATAGTCCACATATTATTGTTTTCATGCAACAACCAAGGCCTATTGGTCCTAACTTGATGTTGCAAGGGATACGAGTGCAAAGGAGTAGGGAGAATAATTTATCCTACGGGGGAGACTTTGGTACTTGAAGTAAGTGTTGGGGAGTTTGATGTATGACACAGATTGATGTCAACTAAGCCTAAGCCCCCAAATTTACAACAAATATTTTTGATCCATTAAAATATCAACCTTGATGCATTCTATTTTTGAGGGAATGGGTTAAAAATATGAACTGATTCACTACATATATTTAAGTTTCCCACTGTGGAACAAATCATTCTATAAATGGTCAAAAGCGTAAGGGAATTCCACCTAGCTCGTTAAATAAATTTTAGAACCTTCTTAAGTTAAAAACCATTCATTCAGCATTTTTGCAAAAAAACAACCATAGTGTTTTAAGACATCCATAGGCTATCAGATATACTTCATGACAATTATTTTCAATCCAAAAATGTAAATGAAAAAAAAATTGAAGTTAGGCAATGAATAGCCATGCAACTCAATCCATGGGGTCCTAAGGTCTCTATGGCCTTGGATTTGGGACAAACATTAGTGGGGTATGATACATCAAATACCATAACATTCCCTAACATTGCTATTTTTTCTATTATCAACATGAATATCAACTTGATATCTTGAATATCAACATGATTTTAGGGGGGATTTCATTACCTTGTGTATTGACTTTGGTATACTATTCCATGGGTCCTTGGGAGGAACTATTTTTAAAAATCCTCGGTCAATCTCTCCTTGTGTAATTTCTAGAATGATACATACATGTGAATGGATGGTCATTTAATTAAACCCATGCATTCTTGTGATAAGCGTGAAAGGCCACAACCTCAAGCTCATATAATCTCCACTAAACTTATACAATGTACATGTTTTGGTGAGGAAAAAAACTTCTAATATAACCCTATATCTTTTCATAACTTGAAATTATACTGGAACTTAATTTCTTTCATTCATTGACTATTTGGTTGAGAAGCATTGTGATATAAAATGACATATTTCATAAAAAATAAAGAGATAATTGTTTGAATATTAAATGGTTAATATCATCCTTTCTCACTTTTATTTCCAAAAAGTTATAAAAATAAATTCTTTAAATGTATTGTAAAAGCATGAGTGAAATTGATTTAGATTGAAACCATAACTTCATTTTTATTATTTCTTATAAACGTATTATCTTTCTTTACACTATTCAATCACAATAAAAATTGATTAAAAAATGTATAAAATTAATATAAATATTATTATTGAAAATATACTTATTTTATTATTAGTAGGTGTTATTTGAATTTGCAATCACATAAGTTGTGATATCAAAACTAGTTCAATGCACTTATGCCTAAAAGGTTGGATGGAATGTGGGAACTAGATTGTGGATGAGAATGCCAATAACACCCCCAAGTTCTATGCTTTTCCAATGAGACATTTGAACATAAATCCAAAGGGGAATGGACCCCAGTGGATGATTTTTGTGTGGATGTGGATAATTTTGTAATTATGAAAAAATAAATAAAATATTATGTATGCACTATGACCAAAAAGAGAATTGAGATCACTTGCCAAAATCCATGAGGATGGATAAGGCAACAAATCCCAAAAAAGCTTTCAAAAATCCTTGAAAGAAATTTATTTAGATTTAAGGAGAAATCTAAATTTCCCCAATGAAGAGGAGTAGTTGGGAAGAGGTGAGAAAAGCTGGAAAAGCTGAGGAAAAGCTTAAAGCAACTTTAAGGAACCCCAAGAAGGGAAGCCTAGGCTAAACAGGAAAGAAAGCATCCTGCTATTCTGGACGCAGAATTAGAAACATGCTTTGGGGTATGAGCTTAAATAAGCTGATCCTAGACAGATTAGTGGTTGATCTGTGGTGGGAGGTGATCTCTGCTCGGGGGTGAATCCTGGGAGATAAAGAGGATTCTACGGTTGGGAGGACTGGTCATAGTAGAGGTGTGCATGCATAAATGTGGAGATATCTGTAAGTCTGTGTAAATATATTCCTTTATGTTTTATGAAATTTTGATGTTATAGTTCTTTATGCAATTTACGAAGTTGTGATGTTATAGTACATTAAGGATGTATGAATTGTTATGTTATGTTACATTTTGCAACTGTTAGATGGATTAATGGTTAAGTAACTTAGATGGCTTAAGGGTTAAGTAACTTAGGTAACTGCAACTATAGCTATGTTACAATGGAAAGAACTGTAATAAGTAGAATTTACAGTATTCTAGTGAATGTAAAGGTACACATATAGAGGTAGCAGTTGAAACCTAACTAAGCACAAGAATCACATGCTAGGGATTTTAAATTATCCAATTCACTATTCTCTCCCTCCATTGGAGGGAAGCAAGAGGAGTTGTCTCCTAGTTTTCCCTTGGAACAGTTGAATCTGAACCATAGTGTCTCACATATTGAATGGTTAAAACAAACAAGTAAAGGGAGAAAAAGCCTAGAGTAAAATCTGTGGTGTAATAACAGTTGGTGTGAGGGAAGATTGTAAGCATGTGTGAAATACCATGCACATAGCATCTGGTTACCATCCATAGAACTACTGAGAAAGTAGTGGAGCAATGGTGGTGAACTGCGCAGAGATGGATGTAGGCGAGGAGGCATACATCTATACTTCGATGCTGAACTTTTACATATTGAAAATATTAGCAGGCCGGCAAAGCTGGGGAGTTGATTTAGGGCCTAGTGATCATCCTGCACAGAAAACTTGAGAAATACGCAGTCAAATATATAGATACATAAGCCTACTATATGAACAACAGTCTGTACTGTAAGTGTTTCAATATAACAGCTAACATCTGTTATCGACGCATAACAGATTATGAGAAGGTGTCTATAGACCTGTTATAAAAAAAAAAAAAAAAAAAAAAATGGGTT
>CM076579.1:1277544634-1277911740 GCA_034641835.2 Pinus albicaulis
GGTACCCCAAAATAGAAATCAGAACCCAAGAAGAAACCCTCCATAGGTTATACAGAGAGAGAAAAGAGGTCTTGATCAGTAGATTAGGCCTCCTTTTCAAGAAAACTATGTTGATGAAGATGAAGGAATAGTGGAGGGAGTTGAGGAAAATCATATTAGTTTGATGGGGATTAGTGAAGATGATTCTATTTTTCTCACTGAATAAGAACAAGACTTGTTTTCACTGACCCAAACAGACCTCGGATCCAAAGAATCTGATGATTACAAACTGGGCTTTAAGAATACCATTATGGAGGTCCACAAAAAATACAACTTAATAAGGAAGAAAAATTTAGATAATTCTAATAACAAGAATTTAGAAAATTCTGCCAAGAAAGTATCTTAATTTGAAGTCAAGAAAACAACGGAAAACACCAAGAAAAATACAAATAACCTAGAAAAGAAAAAAACAGAAAACAGTGCCAAGAAAGCAATAGATATTCCTATAAAAAATGCTAAGAAAGACATCCCTAGTACAAGAAAACAGACTGAAGTTACCCACATAATAGAGGCTAAAAGAATTGATTTTTCAAACCCACTGAAAACTAAAATGCCATTCAGTATTGAGAGTGAACTTGCAAAAGTGAAGATATCTATCCCTCACTGAATTAATCAACAAAAATGTCTACAAATCTCAGGTCCTAAAAGTGTTAAATATAGGGGAGGTTGCAGATACTATCAATTTAAATGATGACCAACCTGAACTTTTGTTTGGGCCAGAAGTTGATGGCAAACCTCAAGAAGGAGGTGTCCCTACTTTTTATGTAATATTCCAAAAATTTAGCCTTCATCTAATTGGAATATTATAGTTTGTTTTATCACTGGGTAGGTGAATAAGTGGGGAGGGAGGACCCAAAGGAATAATAACACTCCTAATGTGAAAGGAGGAAGAATAAGCAGCTGGATTAAGCACCTTTGGGTGTGAACAGGGGTTGGATCATGTTGATTCAGACAACTTTGACCAAGTAAACAACGTTGTCATGGAGGAGTGGCATTTATGATGATACAACA
Organism: Pinus albicaulis; assembly: GCA_034641835.2. Lineage (NCBI taxonomy): Eukaryota > Viridiplantae > Streptophyta > Pinopsida > Pinales > Pinaceae > Pinus > Pinus albicaulis. The sequence goes on from CM076579.1 coordinate 1,277,545,685, forward strand.
CAATTCTAGTGGAGGAAAACTTGCATGAGCTTAGTGGCAAGTATGGATGGGACCCAATGTGATAAGTCTCACACACTATATATGGAGGTGATGGCAGCCATTGTTATTCATGTTTTAGATTATCATTTGATATTGGTCTGTTTAGACTTTGCTTCCTTTTGTTGTTTAGCAGGGTTGCTGTGATGTTTAGCACAAGGGTGTTCCTGATTAGGAATCCCTACCTCATCCACAGGGAAGGAGAGGTTCTTTGAGTTGCATTTCCTCATTTTGGAATTTTGGCCAAGCTACCTCCTTCAGCTACAACACAGTTTCTGTTTAGAGTTGGGTTGTGTTGCAGGGTGCAGCAAAGGAGGATCACATAGAGTTATTTATGAGCTTTTTTTTCAGTGGAGAGGTAGCCTATCCATTGGAGGATCCAAAAGGAGGGCTTCTGGGCATATTTTCATATCTTTGGCATCAGGCCAAGCATCTACCATCCCTCACAACACAGTCACAAACCAGAACTGTGTTATTTTTGGAGGCAGTTGCTAGGAGGGTTCATTGAGCTCATCAGGAGGGTTTATTTCTGAGTAGAGGGATCAACCTTCTATTTAGAAAGACCATTCGAGGAGGACATCATCATTTCAGATCTGTCATAGCCTCATTGTATTCAAATCCAGTTTGCAGTGACATCTCAACCCCATGGTTATTTGTCATGTTGTATATTTCTTGGTATTTCTAGCAATCTTTTCCGGGTTGGCTAGAAGTCATGTATTAGAGCCCACATCTTCTTTTCTGGGAATTTATTTTGTTTCTATCAGCCATATTGCATTTATGTATGTTTTTAGTAGCAACTACACTGATATAGACAACGTTGTCACTACTCTCCAACATTCTATACAGTTGCAATGACCCATGTGTTGATTGTTCTTATCATTGGAGGTTTGTTCTTATTGCTTGAGTGGCTTGTCCCTCATGGTCTTTTTGTATATTGTTGTTGATATCTTAATAAAATCATGGCTGCATATTTATCCCTCTCATGTCATGTTTAGATTTTTTGTGTTTTACATTATTATGTCTTGTATTGTTGCTATTTCCAATTTGGAATATTACATTGTATGTCAGTTTAAACATTCATGACAAGATTCTCCACAATGCCATGTTGGATTCGGGTGCATCACAAAACCTTATGCCAAAGGCTGTCATGGAGAAACTTGGCCTCAAAATCATTAGACCTTATAAATATTTATACTCTTTTGACTCTAGTAAAGTTATATGTCTAGGTCTTATCAAAGATCTTTGTGTCACTCCAGCTCAGATACCTGCAAAGAGTCTAGTGATGGATATTGTTGTGGCTAACATTCCCCCTAAATATGGAATGATTTTATCTCGCTCATGGGGAGAAAAATTACAAGGGACCCTGCAATTGGACATGACATATGCCACAATTTTGGTGTTTGGTTAACCAAGAAGGCTATATAGGGAAACATTAATGAAGTACATGGTAAGTAGCCAAGAGAAACCTCACAATTACCCTTTGTACTCTGTTCACACTGACCTTGATTCTTTCATTTTGTACACTGATGGAATCAATGATTCACAAGTTTCCCATATAGAAAATGATTCCATAGAAAATAATGACAATCAAATACAAAAAAAACAACCAGATCTGGCACACGAACCTCTTTGGAACATGATTTTTGATGGCTCATGAGGAAAAGTTGGCTCAGGGACAAGCATTTGGGTGTATAATGCAGGAAACAATAGTGCACAGGGTCATTCATACAAATTAAATTTTCAGTGCACAAACAACATTGCAGAATATGAAGCTTTGCTTTTGGGATTACAAATGTTGAAAAAATGGGAGCCAAAAGGATATTTGTATATGGGGACTCTGAGTTGGTCATAAAACAAGTTAAAGGATTGTATGCAGCAAAACACCCTAGATTAAGAACTTATAGAAATGTTTTCCTTGATTTCTTGAGAACTTTTGAGGAATATTATTTAGCAGTAATTCCCAGAAACCAGAATGTCCTAGCAAATGGCCTAGCTTTTTCAGCTAGTACCTGTAAATTGCCTCGCTAAAATAAACATCATACAATTAAGGTAAAGCATCGTCCTTATGTGTCGGAAAACATGAGGTACTGGCAGGTTTTTGGCAGTGATAAAAAAATCGAAAGCTTCCTACAATCTAAAGATGAATTTGAAGACAACAATATAGACATGGATGGTGAGGATGACAGTCTTACTGATGAACAAAGTACTAAGGAAAAACAAACTATTGTTCTAGGAACTATTGTTTTAGATGTAAATATTCCAGCTAAAAAAACTGTACATAACGCAGGAAAGAAAAAAGACCTGGAAAAAGAAGAATTTGAAGTAATCCAACTCAAAGACAATAATTTTCCTAGAGGTTTGGTCCCTTTAGAGGAATTATTCCACTTCAATGATGTGGCAAAGAAACCCAAAATGGAACCAACTGGAACAAATATTGAGGAATGTAATATAGGCACTGAATAGAACCCCAAAATCATCAAGCTGTCTAAATCTCTACCGATTATTACAAAGAAAAGATATATAGCCTTGTTCAAAGAATTCATTGATGTGTTTGCATGGAGCTATGAGGATTTGATGTCCTATGATACCAGCATCATTCAACATAAAATTCCAATTAAAGAAAATAAAAAACCATTCAAATAGAAATTGCGAAGAATAAAACCTGTTTTGATTCCTTTGGTTGAGAAAGAAATTAAATAGATGTATGAATCAAAAATCGTAGTACCACTCAGATACTCCAAATGGGTTTCCAATATTGTCCCAAATAGGAATAAAACAGACAAAATTAGGCTTTGTATTGACTTTAGAAATCTTAATAAAGTATCTCTTAAGGATAATTACCCTTTACCAAAAATGGATCAAATATCGTAAAGGGTAGTGGGTTCCAATAGGATACCTTTGTTAGACGGTTTTTCTGGTTACAATCAAGTGTTAGTACACCCTGATTATCAAGATAAGACAACTTTTACAACCTCTTGGGGGACTTTCATGTATGTGAAAATTCCCTTTGGATTAATTAATGTTGGAGCTACCTTTCAAAGGGCCATGAACACTGCATTTTCTGATGACATTGGCCACTTTATTGTGATTTATTTGGATGACATCACTATGTTTTCTAAAATTGATGAAGAAAATTTAGCACACTTGAGAAGAGTTTTTGAAAAATGCCAGAAATTCAGAATTTCCCTGAATACTAAGAAGACATTATTTGGATTGGAAGAAGGAAAATTGTTAGGTCATATTATCTCTCAAGATGGAATCCAAATTAATCCTAGTAGAATTGTAGGAATATTAAAGATAAACCATCCCATAAATCTTAAAGAACTACAATCATTCACTGGTAAAATCAACTTTCTAAGGAGATTTATACCCAAATTAGCAGAACTTTTAAGGAACATTAACAATATTCTCAAGAAAGAATCAGAAATAAAATGGACCATAGAAGCAAAACAATATTTTGACTTAGTCAAGCTATCATTGACAAAAGCCCCAGTACTAATGAGTCTGAATTTTACTAAAGATTTCATGATTTTTTCTTTTGCTTATTAACATACTATTGATGTTGTTTTATTACAGAAAAATAGTGAAGGACAGGAGCAACCAATAGCTTTTTCCAGCAAGGCATTAAGAGATGCATCATTGAAATAAAATATCATGGAAAACCAGGCTTTTCCCTTGGTTAAATCATTGAAAGATTTTAGATTCTATATTTTTCATTCACATATCATTGCTTATGTTCCAAATGCAGTGGTCAAAGATATCTTAACACAAAACAGTCCTAATGGAAAAAGAGGAAAGTGGATTGCAATGATCTTAGAACATGATTTGGAAATCAAGCCTACCAAGTTGATCAAAGGCCAAGGATTAGCTAAATTGATGGCAGAATATAACTTTCACGCACTGGCATCAACATGATACACTCCTTGGATGATCAAGAGGAGATGGCGACTCCACCGATTGATGAAGCATTCCTAAATTCTCCATGGTATGTTGATATTTTGAATGTATTATCAAACTTGAATGCTGCTCCTGGTCTGTCTAAAACAAAGGCTAGATTTCTAAAACTTAAAACTGTTAAATTCTGCATATTGGACAATGTTTCGTATTAGAAAGATATTGGAGGTATTTTTCTTAGATGTTTATTGAAGGATGATGCAGATAGAGTAATGAAGGAGTTCCATGGAGGTGATTGTGGTGGCCATCTCTATTGGAAAGCCAATGCTAACAAGATCATGAGAGCTTGTTTTTATTTGCCCACCCTTTTTCTTGATGTCCATAAGATGGTTACTGCTTTCCATAAATGTCAAATCTTTGAAGGAAAGAGAAATCCTTTTTTTTTTTTTTAATTAGATTGATTCTATTAAGCAGAAATATGGTACAAGATGATGATACAATCAAGAGAAATAGAAAACCGGCAACCGGAAATGATAAAACTATCAACCTCGGTCCTGGAGAAGGAAAGAAACAAGCAAGGAATTACAAGAAAAGACTGTATGGCAAAAAGATCGAAATCTACCCAGAGTGAGCAGAGGCCTCTACACGAAGCTTTTTCCCTTTATTTTTACTGACTTTAACCCATCCATCATGGGGTGTATGAGCTAAAACAACTTGAATACCGGAGTTCTCCAAAGGGGGGATCTCCTTATCTGAATTGGAAGAGGAGGTCACATGGGAGCGCTTCTGAATGACGGCAGCATCGGGAGGATGCGAAGGAGCATCGGTGGATAGGTCCATCGTCTGATTCTGATCTGATTCTGCATCACTTCCATCATCTTCTGAGCAAGAGGAATCAGAGTCCTCTGCAGGTGGCGAAGAGTATGGAGCCCATCGTTTAGTTTTGGGCTTGGAGTTTTTCTCCTTTTTCTGTTTTGTCGGGAGAGCTGGGCATGAGTTCTGCAGATGCCCTGTTTGGTGACAATGTCGGCAACGGAAGGCAGTATTCTCATAATCGAGTGTCTGAGTCCAAACAAAGTCATTTATCTTGAGATTGATTTGGTCTGGAAGTCCCTTGCTTAAATCTAGTTCCACACATATTCTGGCATATGTGTAAAGACCTTTGTTTTCCCGCCAATAGTCTCCCATCAGAAAACTACCCAAGGTGTTTCCTATCGCTTTATAGACTCTAATATGCCATAGATGGGCTGGTAAGTTGGGAAGCCTGATCCAGACAGGTGTCCTGGTGATGACAGCAGTTGCTAGGTCAAAATATGGGAACCATGGAGTTAAGAAGAGCCCTGTAGTTCCCATGAACCAAGGAACTTCTTCTATAGCCTTTTCATAATGCTTAATATTATCAAACAGAACTATGAAATATCCTTTTGAACAGAAGCTGACTTTACAATGATGAGTCCAGTTAGCATGGATCCAATCATAGAGTTCCTTAGAGAGCGGCCACAGTCCATTAAATCTGCATATGATGGCTCTTTCTACAAATTTTTGAAGATAATTTGCGATGTCTGAATGGGTTAACTCAACAGAGGGAACTTCCTCAAGCTTGTCAACCAAAAAAGGCTTTGGTTTAAGGGCTTCAGGGGGTTTGGGGTGCTCAGAGTGAACTGCATCTTTGTATGAGAAGGAAGGAGCAGAAGATGACTGTCCAACAACACCACCTCTCAAACAAAGGGTTAGCACTAAAGAGTCATTCTTATTAATGCTGTAAGCAGAGAGGGAAATAAAATCTTCAAGTTTTTTACCTCAAAAGAGAAGTCTCTGAAGGGCTGAGGGAATCCCAATCCGGAATTCCAGATTTAGTTTGAGAGTCTGCACCAGATCTGAGGAGCAAACCCAATGCAGAATGGTCTTGCCTGAAGGTTGTGAAATTTGGATCTGATAGGAGGCAGAGTAGATCCTGGATGTCTGTTGTATTGACACAGAGTTAGGATCTTTGACGTCTCCAAGAGTAAGTCTGCCTGGGAGCTGTTGGGGAGGACATTTCTCCTGCGAAGGGAAGCGGACACTCCATCTCAGATCCGAAATGGAGGATAGGGAGACAGAGCAATAAAAAGGCAGAAATTTCTTCCACAGCGAGCAGAACCCTGCAATGCTACCTGCGTGCTGAGAAATGAGAGGTTCAGACTCTTCGCGCATGTCCATAGGTCCTGGAGCATGAGAACTATCGAGGGAATCCTCATGCAATGCCACAGAGGAGCGAAAGGGGCTCCCGAAGTGTTGAACACGCTGCCGTCGATCTGTTGGTAGCGAAAGCAGCTTCAGGGCTGCGGGACAGAGATAATACTAAGCGAGCAACGTAGGGAAGGGGGCTTCCGATGCAGAGGTAAATGGAGATGGTCTCCCAAGCAGTTGTAGCGCGAGGGCTTTAGAGGAGAGAGCGGCCGCCTGTGTGGAAAAAAACTGAACCCTAATCAACATTCCGCTTGTCGATCGAGTTCGGTGGAACACTTGGAAAGAGAAATCCATTACCTTTACCCCTGAAACCTATTTCTATATAGATCCCTTTCCAGCAATGGGGATTAGACTTCATAGGAGAAATTCACCCCCCATCCTCTGCCCAACATAAATGGATCCTCACTGCTACAGATTATTTCAACAAATGGATAGAGGCCACCCTTTATAGAAATGCCACAGACTCTGTCATAATAAAATTCCTAGAAACCGACATCCTTTCTAGATTTGGTTGTCTTAGAAAAATCATTACAGATAATGTTGTGGCCTTTAGATCCAAAAATATGGTTGATTTTTGTCACAGGTATCATATAACATTGGGGCATTCAATAGCCTATTTCCCTCAAGGTAATGGATTGGCCGAATCTTCAAATAAAAGCCTGGTGAACATCATAAAAAAGCTTCTGGAGGAGAATAAGAAATTGTGTCACAATAAATTGATCAATGCTCTTTGGGCTGATAGACTTACCACAAAGAAATCAATTGGCCTGTCTCCGTACCAATTGGTTTATGGAATGGATGCAGTATTCCCATCTTCCTTGGGAGTTCCAGTAATGAAGATAATCCAACAGGTTCAAGCTTCACCAAACGACATTCAGAGGAGGATAAATGATGCCATCCAGTTGCAGCAGTCCCAAGAGGAGGTTTATAACAGAACACCAGTAATTCAAGAGAATATCAAAAATATCTTTAACAAGAGAACCAAGGCCAATGATTTCAACTTGGGAGATAAAGTTCTGAAATTGGATTCCAGAAGAGAGGATAAATTTAAGCATGGAAATTTTGATAACCTTTAGCAAGGGCCATACATCATTGATGATTTTAGGGGAAATACTGCTTATTTTCTCAAAGAGTTGGATGGTACATAAGTATATAGAGGTCTTTTCAATGGAAGGATGTTGAAACATTATTTCTTTTGAAATATAGGTTGATTCCCATCATTGTAAATACCACAGTCTTACAATTTTCAATAATTCATTGGACAAGGTTAAATCCCGAAGTGAAGGCCCTAAGCCTAGTTTGATGAGAAGATATAAAAATAGAAAATAAATCGGTTGAAGAAGAAAATAAATCAGTTAAAATGTTGCAGCAAGAGGAGCATCCAAGGCTACTGGTCTCAAGTTCTTGACACTTCTTTTCAAGAAGCGCCATCCAAGTTGGAGCCACCGTTAGTACCCTATAAATTACAGGATCTCAAGGTCATTGGATACTTCACATTTCTGGAAAAAAAATCATTATTGAAAGGCTTTTCAAAATTCAAATGATTTAAAATAATAATAAAAATATGAAAAGAAAGAAAAGAGGGTATAAAAAACAGAAAAAGAGAAAAAAAGAAATAAAACCCCAAAAAGAAATAAAACTAAAAGTGTTGCAAGTTCAAATGCCACTACTCATTAGATAAGTTTGTCTAGCCATACAGTTTAATCATGATTGGACAATTTTCAATTTCTGTTGATAGGTTAGAAAATAGATATTTCCATATTGTTTAATCTTGGCTTATCAGTAGATTAGGTAGAAAATGAAATTGACTCAACAGTTTAAACTTAATCAATGGCTGAAATAAGGATAGGTGTTAGGATAGAGATTTAAAGGAAAATGATTTAAGGGGTAGCTAGTCCAAATGCACCCTGAAAAAGAAGAAAAAATGTTAGACGAGTAGCTTTGGGTAGGTAGATATGTTGAGAAGGAAGAATGGAAGGGAAATTTGAAGACTATTCCACCAAGTATAGCATAAAAATGGCATTTTCTCATGGCGGAAGAAAAAGATCGAAGGGACAAAGGGTATTTTACTTATAAATGTTAGAGAATGAATTTTATCCTTAAGTGGGATATTGTGCTTTATATTAAATCATTATGAACTCTCCAAGTTCCCAAAGATTATATTAGCGCTTTACTGCAACCCCATTAAACTTAATTTTTCCCTTTTATCTAAAGTCTACTCTCCCCACCGACACTCATTCATTTCCTGGGCTCCACTGTCTGTTATGCCACGTCACCCCTGTTCTCGTCGCACATCGCACTTCACAAGTTTTAGCCTTTAACTCCCGTTCCTCGTAAAAAAACCTTAAAATTTGTGATTTGCGGTATTAAATGGGCCCCATCTACGTCCTGCCACATCACCACTATTCTCGTCGCACATCACACTTCACAAGTTTTAGCCTTTAAATCTCATTCCTCATAAAAAAACCTTAAACTTTTCGATTTGCGGTATTAAATGGGCCCCATCTCCATCCTGCCACATCACCCTTGTTCTCGTCGCACATCGCACTTCCCAAGTTTTAGCCTTTAACTCCCATTCCTCGTAACAAAACCTTAAACTTTGTGATTTGCGGTATTAAAGGGGCCCCATCTCCGTCCTGCCACATCACCCTTCGTCATCGCACATCGCACTTCGCAAGTTTTAGCACTTACCTCATTCCCTGATCCCAAACCTTGTGATGTGCAATAAACTCTAAAATTTGTGATCTGCTATAAACTCTGAACTTTTCAATGAGCGATAAAATCTAAATTTTGCGATGTGAGATAAACTCTAAACTTTGTGAAGTGTGATTTGCGATATTGGTGGGACCCAATCGCATATCGCAATTCGCAAGCTCGATAGGATAAGTGCCCAGGTATATGTTATAAACGTTGAAGTGTGATTTGCGATATTGGGGTAGACACGATGTTGGTCAATGCTGAAACCAAAAGGATTTCAAATCCGGGTGTATGAAGTTTGTTACGCTGTTTTATGAAGAAAAGGGCTAAACACGGAAGACTCAACCACCAATTCAAAGGTTTCCACCATTTACCAAAGAAAAGGGAATTTCTGCCAATTATTAGAGGAATAAAGGGTTTTATTCTTTAAACTCCTCCAAAGCTACTAGGATTGAAGATTCATTCAAAGAGCACGAGCGGAAGAGGCTGAGTTGGGCAAAGGGAATTTCTACAGAATGAAAATTTATTGAAGAAGATAGAAGAAAATGAGACACAAATGGTAGAAATGATGTAGTTGATCAATGAACAAGCTGAGTAGATGAAGAAAATGGAAAATGAAATGGAAAAAACGGTAAAGGATAGACAGAAAGCAATGAAAGATGCAATGAAGAAACCAGCCAAATCTGTGATTCCACTACAAGCAGTCCCTCTTATAGTGATTCCAGCATCTACATCAACAACAGGTACACTAGGGGAAATCACTGAGCAGTTAGCTAAAGCTATGGAGAACATGCCCTTATAGACAACATAAATTAAAAAGATGCAAGATCAAGTCAGTGACCTACACGATCATATGAAGAGGAAAGATTCAGCTCGTGCCACAAAGTTTCCAGATCAGCAAAAGGTTAAATGAAGGATTGCAGAAGTCTCTTCAGGATTCCTAAATTGGAAGCATCGTAGGAAGAGTTAAAAAAATTGTTTGGTTGGATATAATTGAATGTATGAATGATATATGGCCATCAATTCAAATAATTTGTGAACAAAGGGATTTAAGTGAATCAGTGAAAATTGTCATTGAGAGGGAAAACATGAACTTGGGGAGAAGCCCCAAACTGCCAACAATACCATCAAATTCCTTAATTCTAAAAGTAGTCATGAAGTGGGGCAACTGCAAGTAGCAGACAAAAAAACCACCATACTTAAGATAAAAAAGGTGTTAAAAAAGAAGAGTTTATTTACACAGCGGGAAGAAATATGCCATCAACGGGAGATTGGAGTAAGTAGATTTGTTAATAGGATTGAGCCACTAAAAAAAAGGGATTGCCTTCATTATTTATTGTCAATGATAAGTTAATGCCAAGCACTAATTATATCAAAAATCTCACATGGATTTCAAAGCATACATCCAAGCATACCAATATGAAGAACAATATGATGGGGAAAGCATTTTATGAAGTTATCAGCAATGAGGTCTTCATAAAACATGAAATTAGGTGCATCTTTCAGTTGAGGGCAACATTTGTGAAGTATATGAGGCTGATGAAGTCTACAGAAAGTTGAATAGAACTAAAATTATGACTCAAAGGAATGAGAAAATTTGTGTGGACTCCACGAAAGATGACAACCCTGCATGCTGACAAAACATGTTACTCAACGAATTATCTACATCAGCAGATCCAGTGTATCAGAACAACTCAATAGTATCAAATTTCCTACACATCAAATTGCCACAACACTAAATAATGGCTTTATAATGACTTTAGACATATGTTGAATGGTGTTACACAGTATCCATGCCTGAGACGAACATGTCAAACTTCAGTTACTTTGTAATAAACGAACCGTTAGCCCTTTTGATAATGGTGATCAACTGCAAAATAGTTTAAATGCAGCATTTTATTCAGTATTAGGGGTTGGACCTTGTTTTTTGTAAGCGCTTTTCATTGCAAGTACTTTTAATTTCTCAAGTTGGAGCATCAATAAAGAGATCAGTTTGCAAGATTCATGTGTTGTGTTATCATGGTGATGTTTTTCCTCATTCATGTTTAATGTTTTCCCACTGTAGTCTTTCATGTGCACCATTTGAAATTATAATTTTAAAAGAGGAAAATTAGATTAATATTTACTGTTCATAGTATCTTAATTCTGATTATCTTTACGGGTTTAATATTTTCTTCTGATGTGTGGTTTAAAATTTATTAATTTCTCTTAAGTCATTACTGAAAACGTTTTCTCCATTTCATGATTCCACTCAGCTATAAGGACCAGTATTCACAGCTAGCTTTCCCTGCATTTTCTCTAGAATTTGATGCATATACCTAGTCTATTTCGACTCCATAGCCCAATGGAAACCATTTAGAGGAACCCTTTAAATCCAAACATGAACAATCAAACAAAACAACTCTCATAATTAATTTAACTATCCTAATATATGGAAGCTTGAAACAAATCTAAATCTTATATAGAGAGATCCCTCTCTGAGTCTAGGAGGGATAGATCCTAGGCTTCAAGTGGATTTTATGTTGTTCTTTATAATTTAGTCTTGCCAATCTTATAAATTATAGGGTGATAACAAATTGAAAGAAAAGTCTTAAACTACGAGCCTTTGTTGTATTATAAACTCTTATGGAAACATCATTCATATATACTTTGTATATTGTTAAATATCTCTCAATTATTCATTTATTAAAATTTGTAAGGATTATCTATAACCCTCGATGAATTGATTTTGTATAAACTATGAGTCTTTGCCTCTAAATTTTCCAATAGTATCATTGAATATATATATATATATAATTCTACAATATTTCTCTTTTAAGATTCTTCCATTTCTTGAAAGTATAATTATAATTGTAACATGATTATTGGTTAATTTATAGCTGTAACATGAATACTCTTTATTTATTTTCAAGAAATCATATAGAATTGTATTCTTCTTATTGTCACTAATTTTCAACTAATATTACTTATAAGCTAACAGCTTCTATAGAATTTTTGCAGTATTTATGTTTACTATTGATACAGGTGGATATTGGTGGCCACCCACCTATTCCACTTAGGGCCCCACCATTGTTTCTTTCAAATTTTCATTTTCCTTAATTGTAGCACTGGTTACTATTTTTAGCAGTTTTTCGGGTCCTGAACTTCCGGAGCCGTCTTGAGGCCCTAAACGACTTTTTTTTGAAAAATTTGGAGCAACATGGGTCTATGGACCAAATTTTCTCACATAAAAAGTTATATTCCTCAGATATATCTTTCTAACGAGGTATGGTGCACGAGAAACGGAGATCGTATGCCAAAGTTACATCCCCGGGAAGTTGATGTACCAATTTACCCAAACAGGGCCCATAGTTTTGGCGCTTCATCTCCTAGGGTTAGGTTTTTGGATTTTTAGGGTTTTCCATTGTTTCTCAATAATAAATAGGCTCTCGAGCCTCATTGTAACACAGTTTAGAGGCCTGTAGCCACCACATCTCTTCTCAAAGATAAGCTATAAGTGCCCTAGCTAGTTTATTTCCATTTTGTCTATAAACAAATTTCAGTTCTTTGATATTAATGAAATGAAGTATTATTTCCGCAGCATATTTGTATTTATGGTTATATGTGTATTCTGTTGTTTTCCTCCATAAATCTGGATCAATGGTATTAGAGTGGTATGCTCTTTCTCGATCCTTCTTTGCATGTCCCAAACGAGGTTGGGGTGTAAGGAGTTAGGGCTCGATCTGGTGGAACTGTTGCAAGGTCAACCTCGCAAACCCTGACGATTGCCCATGGGGGACGAAAATAAAGATGAGGGAGCAGGATATTCTATCAAAATATTACTCGAGGAGGCCCTCGAAAAACAAAGGAACGTGATGATGGATAACTTCTCCTAGATCCTTCAATGGCTGCCCACTAGCGGCGTATATGCATCCGCGAGGCCACTTTGGAGGCGCAACTCCTTTTAAGGTACAAGTAAAATTTGACATTCCCATATTTGAGGTTCAAATAGATGCAGATGCCATAGATAGATGGTTGAATCTATTAGAAGGATATTTCTCGATTTATGACTTTTCCAACCGGGAGAAAATTATTTTTGCACTCCTCAAAGCTACCCCTATGTCAAGGACTGGTGGAAACCTACTATGAGAAAAAGGATGAGGGGAAACCCTCTCTGTTCTCAGTCGTACCCACTTGGAATTATTTCCAAGATGTCATCAAGGAACAATATTATCCCGTGGGGAGCTATGAGGACAAGTACATACAATGGACAACGTTGCGGCAACAAAGGGATCAAAATGTGCATGAGATGACGAATTTGTTCCATACCTTGCGCACAAATTTGGGTATCAAAGATTCAGAGAAACATTTTGTGCTGAAGTACCGCAGTTTTCTATACATATACATTTAGGAAGAAATGGAGTTCCTTGACATCTCCTCACTTGGTACGGCCTACCGATATGCTGCCAAGATTGAGCAGAAATTCAAATAGAAGAAACGAGACTTTGGATCTGTGAATCAAAAGTAAGGGAAAGGTTCCCCCAAACCACATAATAAAGGAAAAAGTCAAGTCATGGTAGCCCAATAAAACCTGTCGAAGCCGCAAGCAAATAAAAACACCACGAATCCAAAGAAGGACACAGGAAAGGTGTGAGTTACATAAGATATTCACTCACAACGCAAGTGAGTTTCGGGCCAAGCAGTCACTGGTGGCTGAGATGAGGGCTTCTGAATCAGATGCATGCTCAAACTCTAAATCAGAACCCGACAAGGGGAATGACAAAGGGAAGCATATTATTGATGCAGAGCCCAACACCACTGTTGCTACTGCGAAGATCTAGAAGGACGAACTGGCAGATCTAGAGGAGGAGGAGAGTCTCTTCCACTCCCAAATGTGGGTAAAGGGTTCTCTGCTATAGTTCATTGTCGATAGTGGGATCAAAAGGAACTGCATTTCAGCAGAGGTAGTGAAGTGGTTGGTCTTTCTAACCACAATACACCCACAACCGTACACCATTAGGTGGCTTCACCAAGTACTTGATCTCTACGCTAGCCAGCAGTGTTGCCTCCCATACAGCATCAAGCCCTTCACAGATGAGGTTTTATGTGACATTTCTCCTCTTGATGTTTGTGATGTATTATTAGGCCAGCCATACTTGTGCAAGAGACATGTTGTGTATGAGTCCTGACCTTTGGTTTTTATTGTTACTTTGGGAAATAATTTTTACAGGATACCAGAGGTACCACCGCCTGCCGCTATCTCTTTGGTTACTGCAAAACAATGCAGTAAGCTCATTTCCAAAACTGGGAAATTTTTTTTCCCGATGATCCATCCCCAGGGAAAGAAGAATATTGTGGCCACGACCTCCAGATAGGGCTCCTCCGCACAACAAAAAAAATAGACAATTTCATGGAGGAGTATGAGGACATCTTCACCTCACCCGTAGGAGTGCCTCTACACTATCAGGTTAAGCACCCTATCGATCTCACCCCAGGTACATCATTGCACAATGGACCGATTTATTGGCGCTCTGTTCTGGAGAACGATGAAATCAAGAGGCAGATTCAGGAGCTTCTACATAAATTTCATATCCGGTTGAGTTCATCACCATGTCAGAGCCCAATCGTGTTGCTACAGAAGAAGGATGGGACTTGGAGACTCTGTATTGACTATCGGGCGTTGAACAAGATCATTGTCCGGAATAGATACCCGATCCCACAGATTGATGAAATTCTGGACCAACTCAAAGGGGCGAAATATTTCAGCAAGATTTAATTGAAGTACGGGTATCACCATGTACCAATCGAACCCTCCGATGTGTGGAAGACTGCCTTCAAAGCCAAGGAGGACCTTTTCGAATGGCTAGTCATGCCTTTTAGGTTGACGAATGCTTCCGCAACCTTCATGAGGCTGATGGACGACATATTGTGGCCATTCACCAACTCATTTGTAGTAGTGTACTTGGATGACATCCTGGTCTTCAGCCAGACTTGGGAAGATAACCTCCACCACATCCGACAGGTCCTCCAAACACTGCGGCAACACAAGTTGTGTGCCAATTTTGAGAAGTGCACTTTTGGCATGACCCAGTTTCATCATCTGGGATACATTTTTAATGAACGGGAGCTGCATGTGGATCCAGCCAAGATCCAAGCCATTCAGGATTAGCCAGCCCCAACCACTCTGACAGAGCTTCGCATATTTTTGGGTCTTGCTAATTTCTATGGCAGGTTCATGTTGGGATTCTCTCATATCACTTGGCCCTTGAGTCAAGTTACCAAGGGAGGATCGAAAGAAAAATTCTTTTGGTCAGAATCTCAATAGAAGGTGGTCGTAGAATTGAAACATTGCCTCTTCTATGCTCCAGTGCTCACATTACCAGACTTACAACAACCATTTGAGATCGAGACATATGCCTCTGACTATGTTATTGGGGCAGTTCTTACTCAACAGGGGCATCCCGTGACATATCACAGTGAGACATTTTTCGACACAGTCCGCAAGTATCCCACTTATGACAAAGAAATGGATTCCATTGTGCAAGCTTTCCAACAATGGAAGCATTACATTTTGGGGAAGGAAACGGTCATCCACACAAACCACCAACCCCTGCAGTTCATACAGACACAAGGGAAGTTGCAGAACGATCGCCATCAGAGGTGGTCCACATATCTGCAACAATTTCATTTGAACATCAAGTACAAGAAGGGTAGCACCAATAATGTTGCATACTACCTTAGTTGACCATCGATCGTGGCTCTAACCACTGTTCTCAACTCTTGTGGGCATGAGACTTTTGATTGGCCTCTTCTCTAAAAGAGCTACCCAGAATTCGGTCATACATAAAAGACAATCTTGGAAGGTACGCAAGTTCCAAAATTTCACCTCCAAGATGCACTGTTATGTCACCTGGGACGTATTTGTGTTCCTTCAAGCGAGCATGCCAAGATGATTTTGGAAGCACACGATAGTCAAGTCATTGGGCATTTCGTGTTCAAGAAATCAGTGGCAGTACTGCAGAAGTATTTATATTGGTTGAAACTTTGACAGGATGTCGGGAAGTACATCAGATCTTGCACTGCTTGTGACATTGCCAAACCAACCATCAAGAAGCAAGGCCTATATACTCTGCTACCTACCCCTAGTTAGCCTTGGGAATACATCACCATGAATTACATGTCAGGCCTTCCTTCTACTAGGCATGGAAATGACTATCTTTTCGTGGTCATCGACATATTCTCAAAGATGGCCATTATGGCAGTCTGCAAGAATAATATCACAACAAAAGCCACTGCTAAACTCTTCTTTGAACAAGTGTGGGTTCACTTTGGGATCCCACAGTCTATCATCTCAGATTGGGACAGAAGGTTCCTCAAAAAAATTGGTCCAACCTCTAGTCAATGCTGGACACCAAGCTCACCAAGTCCACAACTTTCCATCCCCAAACTGATGGCCAGACAGAGGTCGTCAACAGGATGATTGTGCACATTCTACACATGTAAAATTAAAATAATCCATGCACATGGGATGAGATTCTTCCCTATGTACAACACAGTTATAATTAGCCTCTCCACAGCTCAACCGAACATAGCCCTTTTCAGGTGGGCTTGGGATTCCAACCACTATGTCCCATTGACGTAGCCATGCCATTTGCGGCTACTCAAGCCGATTCGACTCATGTCCAGTCTGAGGCTAAAAAATCGAATAGCTTCATTGAGAAAATTCAACATATCCACCAACAAGTCCATGACATATTGGACAGAGCTAATGTTATAGTACAAGCAACGACATGATCAACATTGGGTGCCACGCAAATTCTAGGTGGGCAATAAAGTGTTGCTAAATTTGCAAAAGGAGTGCCTCACTGGACCCCAATGCAAGATTCACCCACTTCGATATGGTTCATACACCATCACCAAGGCTATAGGAACCAATGACTTCGAGCTTAGTATTCCACCATTACTTGGTTTTCACCCATTATTCAATGTGGACCGCCTTTGGCCCTACTTCCCACCTCTACTGGACACCTCTGACATTGCAGAACAACTCACACCAACAAAGTTAAACACAGATTTCATGGAACAGGCCGTGGATTGTATCATGGACATGAAAATCAAGAATAGTTGCCAACAGAAGATCCAACTGTATCGGGTTGTCAAAGCTGTCCAAATCCTGCACCAAGGAAAGTGGTTCAGCAGGGATCAATTTCAGTAGAAGTTTCCTCATCTCATGGAGGAACTCAACGCAATGGGGACCATTGATTCCTAAGGGGGGATGAATGATTAAGATGTATATTGGT
This sequence comes from Pinus albicaulis, assembly GCA_034641835.2. NCBI lineage: Eukaryota > Viridiplantae > Streptophyta > Pinopsida > Pinales > Pinaceae > Pinus > Pinus albicaulis. The sequence continues at coordinate 1,277,562,820 of CM076579.1, forward strand.
GGCCACCCACCTATTCCACTTGGGGCCCCACCATTGTTTCTTTCATTTTTTTATTTTCCTTAATTGTAGCACAACTTACTATTTTTAGCAGTTTTCGGGTCCTGAACTTTCGGAGCCGTTTTCAGGCCATAAACAATTTTTTTAGGGAAAATAAGGACCCATGTTCCTCACATAAAAAGTTGTATTCCTTGCATAGATCTTTCTAACGAGGTATGGTGCGCGTCAAACAAAGATCGTATGCCAAAGTTACGTCCCCAGGAAGTTGATGTACCAATTTACCCAAACGGGGCCCATATTTTTGGTGCTTCATCTCCTAGGGTTATTTTTTTGGATGTTTAGGGTTTTCCATTGTTTCTCAATAATAATAGGCCCTTGAGCATCATTGTAACACAGTTCAGAGGCCTGTATACACCACATCTCTTCTCAGATATAAGCTACAAGTGCCCTAGCTAGTTTATTTCCATTCTGTATGTAAACAAAGATCAGTTCTTTTATATTAATGAAATGAAGTATTATTTCCGCTACATCTTTGTATTTATGGTTATATGTGTATTTTTTTTCATTCTTGCATAAATCCGGATCAACTATACTCTAATTTATAAGGCCTTATACATATATACATATGTATGAATATAACATAAAGAATCGAATGGATTATTTATGTACAAGTTTTTCAAATAAATACATGAATGTTGTTTTCTCATTGTATCAAATCATATTTCCAACTTTCTCTATTTGGTATAGAATACATAAATAAATCATAACATCTAATCTTATAATAACTTTCTAGCTAGATTTATAATAATTTTATTTTATTTTTCACTATATAGAAGCTAAAATAAAACATAACGAGCTCTTTTTCTTTTGAAAACTAATAGATGTCGTAGTTAGAGATACTAACTTGAAACAATTATGTGGAAAATTAATAATCAAATATTTTTCTCCTTCCAACCTTGACATTGCAAAACAAGAAATGTCCCCAGAGCATACCAAGCCTGCAATTTATCTATTTCACTATTTCTTGCTTCCCTTTAGTATTTTCTGCTCTCAGAATGAGACAAAAGCAAGCAAAAATAAAAGATATTATCCATCCCATATACCATTCTTTTGGTGGTTAATAAGTGCCTCCACCTCACCAACAGGTGATAGGTAGTTATCAACTCATTAATGAGCTTTTGTTTCCAACTCTTGAAGACAACTCTATGTCTTCTAGGGAAACAATTAATTGTCCAGTATCATAATTCCTCAAATAAATCTAATCATCCAGATTAGATGCCTAGGACTTATTTATGGGTAATAAATATTCCACAATAATTTGCAGCCTTATCTCCTTCATCCATTTGTACTCAAAAGATAATTTACTATATTTTCTTTATTTACAAAATTATAATATCATAATTACAAATTTACAATCAATTATTATCAATAATAAATTACTAAGAATTAAATTTTCCAAATATCTCTTAGATCAAAACATTTAAAAAGTAAAATGCATGCACATTTAATCACATAAACACATTAAGTTAGGGGATATTTCATCCTCCCCCACTTGACATCGGCCTAGTGTCAGTTTTGGCCAACATAATAGTCACACCGTTTTAGGGTTATTCAAGCATCCTTCAGGCATATCCATTACCAAGATGTCAATCCAACAAGCATATTAATCTAGGACTTTTCAAGAACTTTCCAAGAATAAATCAAAACAGTTTCCAGCTGGTATCAAAATCTAAACTTAGGGTTCACCGATTGGTTACTTTAAATTGAGTTTATTCTCTCTCTTTTTTATAGTAATGAAAATTAATATGTTTTCTTTGAAGACACCTTCCAATTTATTTATTTATTTTATTTCCTTTTCCATGTTAAATTGGTTTCATTGAATTTTGAATTAGTTCATTATTTTAATATGGAGTATGACTTTCCTCTAGTTTAGAATACATAAAGGTTCTACTAGAATTTTTTCTTCCAATTCTATTTGTACAATATTCCAAACAATAATGTGAGTTGTGTCACATACATAATTCTTTAACAAGAATAAGTGAGATACTTTATGGTTTATTTATTTATTTATATATATTTTTTGGAAAAATGAGCTGATAAGAAACCAGTCCAACCTTGGTTAAAAATTTGAAAGATCCACAATATCCAGGTGATATCCTAACACAATTTCCAAATATAAGTGGTATTTCCTTTGGTTTTACTTTTAAGTATACATGATTACCAACATTCAATTCTTTAATATATTTTTTTTCAAATTAGTTTACTCCTTTGGAAATCTTGACAATTTTTTATTTTTCACTTGCTTACCTAGATTTTCCATCTCTCTTAACACATCTGATCCCAACATCAATATGTCTTCATGATGGTTCCAAATCAAGGGTATTTTACATCTCGTGTCATACACTCCTTCGAGAAGCCTCATTTTTAATGAATTATGCTATCTACTTTTGTACATCAATAGGTATTTGATTATTTACTAAAGAAAATTCACCCTCTTCTTTAACTCATAAATTATAATTTTACCATTTCTCCTTAGTTGTATAATTCTTTTCTAACTCTTGATACAATCTATCAAGAAAATATATTGGGCGATCTAGATTTCAGACTACCCCCTTTAGATTACTTCCGACAAAAATAGATGTTTTTTTTCTATTTTCTATTTTCTAACATGGAAATTTTAAAATATGTATTGATGCATTCTCCTTTTGAACAAAGGGAAGGTTTGCTCACATTGGCCCTTTCTATTCAAAATTAATATATTTATCTAGTAACCATTCCACAAGATAGTTTATTTATGAATTGTTGTGAGAATTTGTAGCAATACAATTCATGGTATATATATATATATATATATATATATACATACTCGGCCTAAGAAAATTTGACTAGCGACTTTAGGTCAAAAGTTGTCTTAATATTAACTAGACCCTCCTTTTATAATAGTGTGGTAATAATGTGGCCAAGTAATTCTACCCAAAGGTTCAGAAGGGCCTTTTTAGGTTGACGCATTAACCTCAAATGTTGAATAGTATCATTAAATATTGGATAAAAACTCAATTATCCAAATTAATTTTCAGGAATCTCAAGATGAGGTATCTAAATATATCAATCGTGTTTCAACTAAAAGTTAAGAAACATAAATCCATCTAAACAAAATGATTTTATAGTTAAATGCTCCTCATTTGATCACAATATCATTTTGCATTGATCAACTTTATTAATTTTACCCTAATTATAGCAAGAAAAAGTATTTCTTAAAAAGGAAATATTTTCACAAGCTACATGTTCGAAGAATGATCTAAAGACGTTAGAAATAAAAGGGTCTTGGTATCTAACTATAACTTTATTCGAATCCCTATAATAAATTGTGGTTTCCAAAATTTTATATTTTTTATATTAAAAAAAAATTGTAGAACACAAGAATTAGTCTTTTCCATTCATCGATCTATATGGACTTAATGTACACAATTCCTAACTATCAATCTCATCTTTCACCTTCCTTTTCCAATGATGTAATGAAAATTTGTGTTCATGACCTATTTATTTTGCATCAGGTATGAGATTAAAATATAGCTCACCCATTTTTGTTAAGGAATTTCTTTGATATCATTATATGAATTACACAAAAATTCTGGTACACTTACACAATAGTGCATGCACATGTTCATTTTCATAAGTATATTATTAATTAGCACCATTCATATCATTAATTAGCATCCTTCGTGATTTCTCTTTCTACTTCGTTACCAAATTAAACAACCATGTAAGCATCCTAAGAGTTGACAAATCTTTTTTTATGATATCCTCAATCATGTATCTGTTATGTGTATCTAACAAAGCATGATCATCTTCTACTTCTAAGTATTCACCTCTTTTAAAAAAAAAAATGTAATCAGTATCATAGCTAATAAAATAATTATGTATTTGAATTGCAAGTCTATAATGTGCCTATCCATTCTTGAATTTCTTTCAAAATGGTTTGCAGTTGCAGACTACTACTAGCATTAATTAGGGTTCCTAGTATTCAACCCTTCAAACTTTTCCATGCATCTATCTAAAAAATAATAATAATTGTTGCCCTTTCTCATCACATAAATACCATTCATGAGAAATACCTGCAATGTATACTAAAACATTGTGTGTGTGTGTGTATTATTGGAATGATAATATTAGTGCCTTTTCTATAATTCAGGGGTGGAAATCCCTAATACAAATATTTGTATATGAATTCTTCGTTAATTTTATGGCATATGGTTTAAGTTTGATTGTAAATTTTCTCTGATTATATATATATATATATAATCCAAAATTAAAAACCATTTCTAGATGGTAATAATTGATACACCTCTCGTCTTCTATGATGTTATTCCTCCACATATTTTACAATTGTATGCTCTTAAGGAAAATTTATTTCGCTAAGTGTAAACCTAGCCCTAGATATTAGTAAAAAATGTATTTTCATCCTAGGGTTCCACATGGTCGATTTTTGTGGTTGCATATGACCTGATTAGTTTGATCGGTCCTCTAAGAAAGAAACAGGAATTTTTTAAGAAAGAAATTATTCCCTTATTTATCATGTCTTTCCAAATCTGTTCAATCTTTTTGTGTATGTACCATTGTCATGTTTTATTTTTTTTCTTATTTCCATAGTGATGCAGTTTGAAATTTATATGCAATGTCTATGATATATTTTCCTATAATGCACAAATTTCAAGTCCTCATTAGTCACACTTAGTCATAAGTGGATAATACCATATTTATTTTTCTTTCTTTGCAAGCAGTGCCAAATTTTGGCTTGAGGCTACAAGATACTTTTGGGGGATGTGATGGTTCTTATGTGACTCATTTCTATGGAAAGATCACAGATGCTCTTCATATCATACTTTGTCTTCAGGTTCTCTTCAAAGTAATGTATTCTAGACAATTTTCATAATGATTTAATTGATAAAATGTTTCAAGACTTATTGGTCTATTTATCATTTATCTCAAATGAGGTCTTCCATGTTAAACTTCTTGGCAACTGTTATAACTTATAAAACCTTTTTGTTTCATGTGTTTACTTGAACAAGTTTGATATCTCTTAAATATTTAAATATTTCATAGATTTAATATCTTATTTACATATAATTTGTTTGGAATATGTATATTTACAGTTTTTCATAAGGTTTGTTTGGTTTTTCTTAGCCTTGTTTCTTTCCATCATTGTACATTTTTTTTTTTTTTGGGTTTTCCTTGTCACCTGTTTTTAATATTATGAGTTAATCATATCTTCCGCTTTATTTTGTTTGTCAACATTTATTTTGACTGCCCAAACTTTATGGGATGAGATTTAGTGAAGAATAGATCATGATGGCACCAGGTTGGGTGCAATCATGGATATCCTACTTCTGTTAAAGTTGTGTAAACTTATTTTCGTGCCCATCTAACTATAAAATAGTAGTTTGTCATTAATCGTTACTCTTGTATTATCTTTTTCACTTCCCATCACCCCCATATTAGTATTATACTCATCACCTTCTCTAGGTGATTCTACTGAAATTTTTCCATTGATTTCTTATAATTATTGATTATCTTATATGGCACACACAATAAAATTTCCAATTTAGGACCCATGGAAGGTCTAGTGTTGTAACCTATAGCTCTGATACCACTTGTAATGTACCTCAATCATAACACAATTTTTTTTAATGTGTGTGTGTGTGTGTATACTTCATTGTATATTTTATTTACTCATACCCATACTCTTCCATATTGGTAAAGGTTTTCCTCCATTCTAATGGTCTTTAATTTTCTCTAATTTCATACTAGAAACTTTTACTTCTCTGTGCAATTATTTCTCTTCATCTTTTTAGTTGTGCATGCCTTATGTTAAATACTTGTTGGTATTTGGTAATTACGTATATAAAAAGTTTTTAGACTTGTCATCAAATATATGGTATAAAAATCCACTTTGACATTGGATGTATATCTTTATATTTCACTAATTTTTTATACTTAAACTATATAACCATATGTATCTTCATTTGTTCTTTAGATGTATTTCTAATTCTAATTATAAAAATAGTGGTTTTAATTTTTCAAAGGGTTTTTCAAAACACCTTTGACATGAGACCTTATATCATGAACTTTAACCTATACTTACCACTTGAATGTATCACATATAATCGATCTTATATAAATTCATATGGTTTGGACTAGTGGCATGAATGTGGTTTTATTTAGGTTTTTTGTTATATTACTTTGGATTTTGGTTTTACTCCAACTCACATATGTCATTGGTGTGAATCTTTCAGAAACCTTCCATTCAGACACATGTCATTATATGGTATTTCAACGATAGGTCTATCGCATCAACAGTGGTAAAACCTCATTTTTAGATCAACATTTGTGATACACTTAGGGTTTCATAGTGGTAATTAATCTATTCAGAATTCATTGTTTACTCATTTGAAACCCTCACGATACTCTATAGACTGGTTATTTGATTAACTTTTTCCTCAAGACAATTGGGGAAATGTTTACTAGTTTTGGGAGTTACTATGATATAGAACCTATGATTGTTGATGGAGAACAAGAGTTTCTTTGAATTTCAATTACTTTGGAAGGGAACTTCAGTATTTTGTTTTTAGTTGGAAAACTAACCATAAGGATATTTATCCTCGAATACTAGATCTTATTTATGGCATATTTAGTTGATTAGTAATGGAATTTCAAAGTCTTAAATTTACCTAAGTTAATTTGAGTGACAATATTTACTCAATTATTTCTATAAAAAGGGAAAACTAGTCTTTGTGATAAAAATTGGACTCTTTTTTGCAAACCCAGTTAATTGATATATTTGTGAGGCATAAAACACGTACTTACAAGTCTTTGAATGCCCAATAACTCTATTTGAATTTAGATATACATACATAAGAGGGTGTTGACTAAAATGAAATTCATATTTGAATTCCCAATAGCGATTAAGCATAATGAAGAATACAACATTGAAATTCGCTTTATTATCCACCAATGCAATTGGAATTGTTTCAAAACTATATGTTTAGGGAAGTTGCGTTAGGTATATTGAGAGGATAGTTGTATATGTATTATATTATAGAATATTACAATTGGCCTTTAGAAACTTGTCCAAAATTATAACCTCTATGGTTATCACTTATTTTTAGCCCCCAAGTTAATCCATTGGACACCCAAATTTGGTTGAGTGTGAGTGCCCCATATCATCGACTTGCAGAGAAGTTATATATATATATATATATATATATATATATATATATATATATATATATACATGGGCCACTTCACCAACAGATGGTGCAACTCATATACACCAATAAAAAGTGTTAAGCGCATACTTGTTTGTTAGTGGTTTATGCTCCACATCGTCGCTTGGATGGGTGTATTTGAGGGAAAATATTAAGCACCATGCAGTAAGTGAATCGTTGACATATTTACTTTCCATATTATCCATTAAATATTACATTCTTTATCCAACGGACAAGATGAAAAAGTAGCAAATCAATCATTGGCTTACTATATGGTGCTTAATCTTGCAACATCCAAAGGATCCCAAGGTGATGATTATAAATCGATAAATATGTTGTAAATTTTAGGGCTAGATTTTTATCTGCATTAGATAATTTCATTTTTAAATGTTTTAAAAAATTTACATATTACATTCACCCCATAACATCATATCACCATTAACAATTATGTAGAGAGAACAATAACATCAACAATGCAGTGGAGACCAGGGAAAAACCCCACAAGGGGGGAAACCCATAAATTAGTTCTTCTTCTTCTACTAGATATTCATTAATATTAAGTTGAGATACAAAGTACAATAATAATGAGACATATGTCTTTCATTGTAAATCACATTAGGCCTCATAGGGCCAGCCCAACGGCGGACAAGTATATTAAATAGGCATGCACACGCCTCCACATAAAATTATCATGTGTATAATATGCATCACTATCACTATCTAAAGCACTACATAAATCACTTTCACTATCATAGAGGTTTTTCCATGCAAGGACATTTCCATACAACTTAGCCATACATCATTGTTACATCCTCATCATAGAGATAAGACATCATTGGCATATAATCATCATAGAGACAAGTCATACATCAGAGTGCCATTTTCATACACCAAAGTTCACTACCATGTCAAAGTCAATAATATACATTAAGGTTATGTTTCATTGTCATTGAGTTCTTTCACTCAAAATTGTGATAGATTTTTGTCACACAACACTGTCATATGGATTTTTTTCACACAACATTGCCATATAGGAACATATCACTTTCATGGATTTCTACAAAAATATCATATAGGCACACATCAATGTCATGGAATTCTACAACAATGCCATATATGAACACAACATTGTCATGGAATTATGCAACATTGTCATATATTATTGTAATTATTTCCATAAGGATTTCCATCCATCATCGTCATATCACTGCCATATTATAGTCATATCACAACCAAACAATATTTTCATATCAATTCATACATCACTATCATATCTCTCCATATAACACTATCATTTCACTAATGTTGACTTATGTAGATCACACGAATAGGGCTCAAAAGGACAACCCTCTTACATATCCTTTCACTGCTCTAGATTAGCAAGACTTTTGTTCATAGTACTAGGGCATAATATGTAGCCTCTAACAAACAACCAAACTTATGATATATAGGAATATTTAACACTATTGTTCAATAATTATAATATACCTCATTACTTAATAAATACATCAACGCAAGATTCAATAACATACCTTAAAGGACATCATGTATTAAGTCCCCAATTCAACCTATGTACACTATCTCTTGAAGGTTCAACCTTGGTTAGGGCTTCCCGTATTTGATATATCAGTCATACTTTTAACCTTTAAACCATCTCAAATTTTGTTCCTTTCTCTTGCAAATGATACTTATCTTTTGCACACCTCCTCAAGAAAAATTGGCCCTTAAATATAGGTATGTTCCAATGTTAAGGGACCTAAGTCCTACTCCACATGAGGGCTCGACCATCTTTAAATACCACAGATAAGGGCACGACCTAGTTATAAAGATTACAGGGCACTTATAAGGAGCTTTGCCTTTCCTTTCACCACACAACATAACAGACCTTGTCACAAGGATTTTCAACCTTCAAAACAAAAATATATTTCAACAAACAACTACACAGAAGTGTAGAGAAAGGCCACTGATATAGCCGTTGTTAAGATGAAATGGAAGCTACCATTAGGCCACAAGGATTTTCACCATAATATGCAGATGATGACATAGGAAGGATGTAGATAATGTTATAGGAAGGCCACATATGTTTTAAGATAAGCCACAAATTATCCAATGAAATAAGCCACAAAGGGATGCTTTAGGAGGTTGAAATCAAACTCTAATAAACTACATAGATATGCCTCAGAAGTTCAAGTTGAAATGGAGGAGGATAGGTGCCCTTTTATATTTGTTTTTGCATATGAATAGTCATGTCTCTTGGGCATGTTGACTTGACTATTTTATGAGGCCAACATACAAATTTGGAGGGAATACATAAATTCAAATTTTCTTATAATAATAAAATATATTTTACTTAACGATTGCTTGCCCAAATTTGACTTAATGCGAAGATTACCAATTAAATCAATAATAATATTTTTTTATCCATTTTGATTTTTTCTCTTTGGGGAAAGATGGTTTTTTTATGGGGTATTTTGGTTTCTCATGAGAAATTGATCCCAAGATACCCCCAATTTTAATATATGTTCATGCATATTTATATGTAAAAATCTATATATACACCCATAACATGTGCACACAAGTACACAAGTTTATAATTATTATACCTTATGTCACAAGGTTAATTGATCTGGATTTATGCAAGAACACAATAAAATATAGAAATCAACATAAACACAGAGATTTGGTAGAAATTAAACTTCATTTTTTAATATCAAATAACTGAAATATGCTTACAGACATAATGGACATAAACTAGCTAGGGCGATGGTAGCTTATCTCTGAGAAGAGATGTGGCTACATTCCTCTGAAATATGTTACAATGAAGCTCGAAGGCCTATTTATTATTGAGAAACAATGGAAATCCCTAAACTTCCAAAAACCTAACCCTAGGAGATGAAGCGCCAAAACTATGGGCCCTGTTTGGGTAAATTGATACATCAACTGCCCAAGGACATAACTTTGGCATACGATCTTTGTTTAACGCGTAAAATACCTCGTTAGAAATATCTATCTGAGGACTACAAATTTTTAGTGGCCAACATCAAACGAAGACCAACGTTGGTCCCAGTTTTCCCAAAAACATTGTTTAGGGCCTCAAAATGGCTCCAGAAGTTCAAGAATTGAAAAACTACCAAAAATAGTAAAGTATGCTACAATTAAAGAAACTGAAACACTGAAAGAAACAATGGTGGGGATCCAAGTGGAATAGGTGGGTGGCCACCAATATCCACCTATATCATTCCTCCCCGCTTAGGATGCAATGGTCCCCTTTGCATTGAGTTCCTCCATGAGATGAGGAAACTTCTAGTGAACTCGGTCCCTAGTGAGCCACTTTCCTTGGTGAAGGAGTTGGCCTACTTTGACAACTAGATATAGTTGGATCCTTTGTTGTCGAGTGATCTTGATCTGTGTATCCATGATTTGATCATTGTTGTCTTGTTCCATGCATTTTGGGTTTAACTCTATTGGTGTGAGTTATTTTTCCATATTGGATATGTCTAGTAGAGGTGAAAAGTAGGGTCAAAGGCGGCCCACATTGAACACTGGGTGCAAAACAAGGAATGGTGGAATACTGAGCTTGAGGGAATTGTCCCCTACAGCCTTCGTGATGGTTTATGGCCCTTATTGGAGCTGGTGAAGCTTGCAGTGGGGTCTAGCAAGGTACTCCTTCTGCAAATGTAGCCACACTTTGTTGCCCACCTGAAACTTGTGTGGCACCCGATGTTGATCATGTTACTGCTTGTACTTGGTATTGGATTTCTCCAAGATGGCATCAACCTGTTGGTGGACGTTCTAGATGTGTTCAATAAATTTGGTTACTTTATCAGCCCCAGACATTACATGTGTGGATTATGTATGTGTGGTCGCATGAGGTATGGCAACATTAGGCAGCGATGCACCTGGGGTCAGATCAATGGAGTGCTTGACCTGATAGTGTAGAGGAACCTTTGCGGGTAAGGAGAAAATTTACTTGTATGGGCCTCCACGTCTTTTTTCATCTGTTGTTTTTGCGCAGGGGAGCCATATTTGGAGGTTGCATCCACAATCTTCTTTTTCCCTTGTGGGCGAATTGTAATGAAAACAAATTTCCTGGTTTGGGAAATAATCTTACTACATTGTTTTGCAGTAATCAAAGAGATGGAGGAAGGCGGTAACTACCTCTGGTATCTTGTACAACTTATATCCCAAATTAATAATAACATAACAAGGCATAGAATAATACAAAACATGTCGCTTCCACAAGTATGGTTGACCTAATAATACATCAGACACGTCAAGAGGAGCAACATCACACAGTACCTCATCCATTAAGGGTTTGATGTTGTACGGAAGGCGGCACTGCTGGCGAACGTGCAGATCTCTTCCTTGGTGAAGCCACCCAGTGGTATACGGTTGCCAGTGTGTTGTGGTCAGTAGGTCAAGCCGCTTCACAAACTCTACTGAAATGAGGTTATTTTGGCTTCTGCTATTGACAAGGAATTACAGTGGAGAACCCTTCACACACATCTAGGAATGGAAGAGGTGACCCCCCTCCTCTAGATCCTCAGGCTTCCCCCTTTGGAGCTTGGTGGTTGAAATGGTGGCATTGGGTTCTGCATCAATGATATGCTTCCCTTTGTCATTCCCCTTGTCTGATTCTGACTCAAAATCAGAACATGCATCTGATTCGGATGCCTTCATTTTGGTCACCAACGAATGTTTCCCTCAACACTCGCTTGTGTTGTGAGTGGAGCTATTATGAAATTCACACCACTTGCCAATGTCATTATTTGGCTTTGTGGTGTTTTTCTAAGTCACCCTGCTTTGGTTTTTCCCCTTGTTCTACGGTTCAGGGGCACCTTTCCCTGGCTTTGGATTCACAGATCCAAAGTCTCGCTTCTTTTACATAATCTTTTGCTCGATCTTGGAAGCATATCGATATGTCGTGCCAAGTGAGGTAATGTCGAGGAACTTCATTTCCTCCTGAATGTATCTATGAAAACAACTACAATACTTGAGCACCAAATGTTTCTCTGAATATTTAATACCCAAATTTGTGTGCAGGGTATGGAACAAATTCATCAGCTCGTGCACATCTTGATCCCTTTTTTGCCACAACATGGTCCATTGGATGTACTTGTCCTCATAGCTCCCCACGAGGTAATATTGTTCCTCTATGCCATCTTAGAATGAATTCCACGTTAGTGTGGTTGAGAATAGAGAGGGTTCCCTCTCGTCTTTTTTCTCACGGTAGGTTTCCCACCAATATTTGACATGGGGGGCAGCTTTGAGGAGTGAAAAATTAATATTTTCTCAGTCGGAGAAATCATGTACTAAGAAATACCCTTTGAGAAAATTCAACCATCTATCTATGACACCTGCATCTATCTAGCCTTCAATTACAAGAATTTCGAATTTTACTTGTGCCTTGAAAGGGGTGGTGCCTCCAAAGTGGTTGCTGGATGCAGATGTGTCGTCGATGGGCAATCGTTGAAGGATCTAGGAAAATTTATCCATCATCTCATTCCTTTGTTTCTCGAGGGCCTCTTCAATAAATATTTTTATAGGATCTCCTGCTCTCTCATCTTTATTTTCTTCCACCATGGGATGTCGTCAAGGTTTGCGAGGTTGATCTTGCAAAGGTTCAACAAGATCAATCCCTAACTCATACCTCGACCTCATTTGGTACATGCAAAGAAAGATCGAGAAAGAGAAAACCGCTCTAATTCCATTGATTTGGATTTATGTAGGAATGTAGTAAAATATAGAAATAAACATAAAAACAAAGATACAATAGAAATTAAACTTCATTTCATTAATATCAAATGACTGAAATATGCTTATAGACATAATGGACATAAACTAACTAGGGTGATGGTAGCTTATCTTTGAGAAGATATGTGGCGGCTACATGCCTCTGAACTGTGTTACAATGAAGCTCGAAGGCCTATTTATTATTGAGAAACAATGGAAACCCTAAACATCCAAAAACCTAACCTTAGGAGATGAAGCACCAAAACTATGTGCCTCGTTTGGTTAAATTGTTACATCAACTTCCCGGGGACGTAACTTTGGCATATGATCTCTGTTTGACGTGCACAATACCTTGTTAGAAAGATCTATCTAAGGAATACAAATTTAGAGTGACCAACACACAATTGTTGGTGTTGGTTTTCCCAAAAAAACTTTGTTTAGGGCCTCAAAACGACTGTAGAAGTTGAGGACACAAAAAAATGCCAAAATAGTAAATTGTTGTACAATCAAGGAAACTGAAATACTGAAAGAAACAATGGTGGGGGTCTAAGTGGAATATGCGGGTGCCCACCAATATCCACCTGAATCGTTCATCGAACTTGAATCTTGAGGGTCAAAATTTTGCAAACCTAAAAAAAACAATTGAGGTTAAAAAAATCTCATCTAGTCTAATGGCTAATGATTGATTCCATAGCTCAAATACGTAAATTTATGTAACAACTCAAGCTCACAATCTATTCTTGTAGTTTTCAATTCCATGACAAAAAATTTTATGTTTATTGATATTGATTTTTTATGACCTATGTTAAATTTCATTTTAAAGTCTCTATCTCTCTCTCTCTCTCTCTCTCTCTCTCTCTCTCTCTATATATATATATATATATATATATATATATATATATATATATATATAGAGAGAGAGAGAGAGAGAGAGAAACCAATGATGATTGTATGGCTATTGTTTTGACAACTAAATTATGATAGGTTTCCCCATTATGTACAGATACATACATTGGGGCTTCAATCTCAAATTGGACAAGCCTAAAGGCCATTGAATTAGATACTCTTTAAAGTTGGATGCATGGAGATTTAAAATTATCGAAGGATAACTAATGGAAATATCTTGACTTTGTTATTAAAATCCAAAAGGAAACATGTGTTCTAATGGAATTTATGGAATATTTCAAAATGAAAATACCGTTAGCCCACATTTATTGGGAGTAGGGTGGATACAATGAGGAAACTATTGGGTTCTCGATATATAATTTCATTGGAAATCAAAATCCATGTTACTATGTAACATTGAATGATGTGTCAGAATTGATACACATAATCCTAATATTAATGGAAACAATCGTATCTAATGATTCATATTAATACTTACTGAGCATACAATATGGGTGATGCATATCGATACTTACTCAACATTCAATACTATGTAATAACGTAAATAATTTTTTTCGTTAGATTGTTGGTATGGCCATGTGGTTTTACCCATATCATAGAGAACCTGACATCATGAAGGGAAAAACATTATCACACCCGAAATCATACATTTGAGTTAAGGTGTGTTGAGTCCTATTGGTGTGGGGCACCGACAAGGTGTATTACAATGGTTGTGACCAACTTACAATTACTACTTCCAAATTAAGCCTCTGAAACTTATACTTCTTAACATGTGAGATTGTTTTTGTTAGTGGAATTCACATTCAATCGTCAAACACAATTATAATGCCCAGATACACCCACATCAACATTCAACATCTAATGTAAATTTCAAAATATAAAATCACAATATGACATGTCACATCATAAAGACAACACGTGTGAGAAACTTATTATTTATAAAAGCCTTAGAATTAGTACGATAGAACTTTGGCTCATGGCCTAGTCTCACATTACATACCACAGAACTAGAACCTGTAGAAATTATGGTGTATAATTGCAACTGCTCATGAAATTTTAATCTAAATCACAAGACACGATCATAATCTATTTCTCTACATAATTCAATTCACATTTTAGAACATCAATCAAAAACATGCAATGATAAATAACGCACATGCACACAGTATTTTTCCAAACGAAAGAAATATTCTAAAAAACCCCTTTGCATGCTTGCATTAATCCAATGAATAGAGATGTATTATAATTGCTAACTCAATCTGAGCTCAGCCTGTATGTGAATAACCTATCTCTTTGCTCACTAAGAAACTATGACCTAGACTTAGTCAAAATATGCCTATGCTTGAGACCCTATTTCCTTGTGCAATCCCTCATCAATTAGGCCCCTATTATTTAAAAATTCCTCCAAAATGATTGTGTCATTCCCAAGGTTGATCATCTGACTGCATGCAACACCTGTACACTCAAGAATAGTCTACAACTTATGTTACACTGCTTGGGAATCTCCACCATAGCCAGGGAACTTGAATTATTTGCATGCACTATCCATTTTGGGTTGATTTATCAATTAACTATATTGTGACTGAGTTTGCCTGAAGTCCCACCGCACAATTGACCTTCCACTAGTTAGAACTAGTTTAACTGAAAACAACTTGAAATGAATGACCTTGATTGATCTGAAATGAATGTATTAGTTTTTTTGTGCTAAGTGTATTTTCAGTTTATAAACATGTGCATACTTGTCTCATTAGTTTGCTTAAGGATTGAGTTTTTTTTCCATGAAATGTAGATAATTTTTAGTGAATTAGACCCATGAAATAAGCACAAATAACACTGAAAAACAATGTAAAACAGAGAAATAATTCACCACATGAAATTTACACAGCAGGCATGATGAAGCAGTTCACCCCTCCTAGGCTACATCTGTTGGTCCAGCTCCCAATGGCATGTCCATCTTTCATTATGATCAAAATTTTGAAAATACATGTAGTTACAGTGCTCTAATGGTTTTTTTCTTTACACCAATGGCTCCAGAATGGTCCAGTTAGTCAAAAATGACTCTTCATTCACTCATAATGGGAGAAAATTGAGTCTCCTACTCTTTTGCTCAGTTACACCTAAAAAAGCTCCACTAAAACTGGAGAACTCCACTTAACTAGAGCTAAAATAGCACTTCCCGCCCAAAATAACGCACTGGCCAAAATTCTGTCAGATTTAACGGTGGAATTAACTGTTACGGTTTGGGGTGGCCACATGCCAACCCCAAAACCCGTGGTTATGCTAACGGTTGGGAGGAACTCCAAGCATAAACCGTGGTCAAAGGTTTAAATTGTGGGTTTAGTTGTGGTGGTTAGCGCTAACCGCTATGGAGATAACGTTTTAAAACGTGGCCATGTGACAACCTACGCGGAAATGCTAGCGGTATTTTGGGTTGGAGGTTAGCTAACTGTGGATTTTTGGTTACATTTTTATATGCCATATGAACAACACACGGGGACCGCTAGTGGGTTGGGACCGTTGACAATCCCCATCCCCCAATACAAATTGTAACAAAATTTAAATATAACTTGCAACCCAATATAGTTAAGAAACACTTGTAGCGCAGATGGTAGAGACCTGTGCATGCCCGCGGGAGGTTTGGGGTCGATTCCTGTGGCCTCCACAAAAATTTTAACACACCATTTAGGGGACACGTGGCAGCCTCAGGTCCAACCACGTGGCACCCTATTATTGGCCCTCCACAACGTACTTCCAACGAATAGCAGTGTGACACATGTCAACCCACGATTGGCTCTGAGGAAATGAATATTCTTCATAATATTCTTTTTTTTTTCTGACTATACCTCCACCTTGCTGATTGTGCATCCCAGTCAACCCTGGTCAAACTGTCGCAATTTTACTTGTTTGTCTTTTCGATCAGAACGTGATATCTCCCTCATACGACATCGGTTTTTCGAACCGTTCATGGCACCGGAATCAGGAAGACGAGATCTACACAACCATCCTGGTTTCAAGCCAATCATGTAACTTTGAATTTTGAGAAAAAATTATGAACTCCTGATCACTCCTCCCCATTGGGAAGCTTTTGGACCCCAAAATACTTGATTACATGTTCAGTAGATGAGGGTACAACTCCCTCACCTTTCCAACCTCCATCCATTTTTCCTTGCTTGGTTTAGTGCCTTTGAGCCCAACTCGAATGTAGCCAACACTTCCCCTCGTTGATGTTCTTGTCCTCCTGTCAATAATTGTATCTTCTTTGAGCTCATCCAGAAATTCTGGCGAGAAATCTTCAATAGAAGTTAGTTGAACATCACTTCCTTGATCATCGATCAAAGATGGCTCATACAAACGTAAGTTTTCAACATTAACAACTGAATACATTTTCATATAAGAAGGAAAGTCAAGTTGGAATGCATTGTTACCAACTTGCTTTATGACCTTGAAAGGACCATATCAAATGGGTTTGAGCCTTTTACCTTCCCCTTGCATCCTTTCTTTGCTAATGCTCAACCATACCTCATCTCCCTCTTGAAACTTGTGATCAACTCGATGTTGGTCATGCCTCTCTTTGTATTTGTTTTGACTTTTCTCAAGTTGTTCTTGAACTTGTTGATGTATAATATGAATTTTCTCAATGAACTTTCGAGCCTTGTCAATATCACTATGGCCATCTATTGCAACATCCTTCCCAAAGATGAATTTTAATGGCGATTTTGGAAAATACCCAAAGCATACTTCAAAAGGTGATGTTTGTGCAAAAGAGTGCTTTTCCCGGTTGTAAGTGTGTTGAATGTAATGTAGTTGTTCATCCCACAACTTAGGATGTTTGCTGCAATATCCTCTCAATAGATGCACAACGGTTCTGTTCACCACCTCGGTTTGTCCATATATTTGTGGATGAAAAGTAGTACTCTTTTGAAACTTTGTGTCCATCATTCCCCATAAATTTGACCAAAAATTCCCAATGAACCTGGAATCCCTATCACTAACAATAGAAGTTGGAAATCCAAAATGAACCCAAAGATGTTGAAAATAAAGTTAAGCAGTTTGTTCAATAGTAATGGTTTTCTTACATGGCATAAGTATACACATTTTACTGAATCTATCCACAACTACATAAAGATAATCATGTTGTTTTCTTGACATAGGTAGACCTCCAAAAAATTCCATGGTGACACTCTCCCATGGCCTTGATGGTATCGGTAGTGGCGTGTACAACCCAAGCTTCCTATTACTAGGATTACTTGTTGCACACATAGAAAAATCTCTTATAAAAAGTGATACACTATCTACCATGTGAGGCCAATAGCAATACCTCTGTAGATGCGCCACTATTTTGCTTACCCCAAAGTGTCCAGCAATAAGAGATGAATGAGCTTCTCTCATGACACTTAGCCTCTCTCCTTGTGGAATACACAACTTGCCCAAATGAAACAGAAAATTTGTATGCATGTGATAATATTTTTCTTCAACTTGATTCCCTTCACTCAAACTAGCATACACATCTTGAAAATCAATGCCATGCGCATATTGTTCTATGTAACTCTCATGTACAACAGAATCATTTTTTAGTAAATTAGATGCACTAATGATTTGTCTTGAAAGCATGTGAGAAACTTTATTGAAAATACCTTTCTTGTACCTTATAACCAAGTGAAACTATTGAAGAAATCCTATCCACCTGAAATGTCTTGATTCTAGCAATTTTGTTTGTGACTGCAAGTACTATAATGGTTGGTGATCGGTATGTACAATAGTCTCTTTACCCATCAAGTAGTGTTTCCACTTCTTGACACTTTGTACCAACGCATATAGTTCTTTTTCATATGTAGGATAATTAGTTACAACACCATTAAATGTTTCAGAATGAAAGGTGATAGGCTTACCATGTTGCAAAAGCACTGCGCCCATGACATAATCGCTAGCATTGGTTTGAATCTCGAATGGTTGCCTCAAATTTGGTAATGCAAGGACTGGAGCTGAATTTATCTTATATTTTAAAGATTTTAAAGCTTGATGTTCTTTGCCTCCCCATTGGAAGCCTTTCTTCACACTTTTCACTGCATGCATAGGAGTTGCGATGGAAGAAAAGTTAGCAATAAACTTTCTCCAATATTGAGCTACACCTAAGAAACTTCTTACCTTGGTTACTATTTTGGGTGTGGGCCAATTCAAAATGGCTTCCACTTTAGAAGTATCAATCCTAAATTATCCTCCTCCTACAATATGTCCCAAATAGACCATAGAATTCTTTCCAAACTCACATTTTGACATCTTAAAAAACAATTTCTCTTTCTTCAAAATATCAAGCACTCTATTCACATGGAAGACATGATCTTATCTTGTTTTTCTGAAAATCAATATGTCATCTAAGTACACAATCACAAATTAATCAAATAATGGACACAAAACACTATCCATAACATGCATGAAAGTTGTCGGTGCATTACACAAACCAAATGGCATAACTAACCACTAAAAGAGTCTTTGTTTGGTTTTATAATGCAGTTTTCCATATATCACTTTCTGCAATTCTTGCTTGATCATATCCACTTCTTAAATATAACTTAGTGAAAAAAAATTCTTCTTTCCGCTGATCAAGCAAATCATCTATTCTTGGGAGTGGGTAGCGATTTTTTACCGTAATCTTGTTCAAAGCTCGAAAATCTACACACATGCACCATGTCCCATCTTTATTTGGTATCAAGACTATGGGTGAACTGCATGGTGAGGTGCTTGGCCTTATGATTCCTTTGTCCAACATCTCTTTGATTTGCCTCTTTATTGCAGCATTCTCCATTATCTACATGCGATACATACCGATGTTTGGAAGAGGACAATATTTCTGCAACTAAATCTCATGTTGAATATCTCTTTTTGGAGGCAATCCTGTTGGCTCCTGAAACATCTCATGATGTGCAATAACTACATCATATAAATCTGATTTCAACTTAGGATCACATCTCTCAAATTATTCATGATTAACATTAGCTTTAGGCTTAATCATAAGGAGAACAAAATTCTTACTTGAATTTGCCAACCTCTTTACCTATCCAGCATTTGCCATAGCAATGTTTGTCTTCTTGCGATGTGCTCTAACAATGAACTCCTTGCCATCTTTGAATAAATGATACTTGTTATCATGGCAATAAAAGATCACTTTTCTGTCATACAAGTAAGGACTTCCCAACACTATACCTATTATGTCAAGCGGTACCACATCTAATTCAACTGTGTCCAAATATTTGTAGTGATTGCAAACCGCAATATACATTTCTTTGAAACCTGTAAAAATGCATCCTTACAAATCCAACCCAATGGATATGGTCTTGGATGTGGTATGTTTTCAAGGTTAATTTTCTTGACCAAGTCTTCAGATATTAAGTTTGCTTGTGACCCATTGTCAAACAACGTGTCAAACTTGGTATGCTTGGATATGACCCTCACATGAAACAATTCAATTCTTTATTCTTCATTAGGAGTATGTATGTGACAGTTTGATGTACTGGTACTGGGTTTAGTTTCAATTTCTTTTCCCTTCATGTTCTTCAATCCCATGGCTATAATCTTAGATTCATCTCCTGAATCATATCCTAAATCATGTTGAGTTGTAGCAGCAGTTTTCTGTTTCCCTTTGTTATTGGTTTTCTTCAGCTGCATTTCAGGATGTAATTTCCAACAATGAGTTTCATCATGGACTTCTTTTGAACAATTTTTACAAACTACTTTTTCTCCCTCTTTCTTAACATATGCATTCTTTTTGTTTTTACCTTTTGAGGTATTTTCTTTGGCCTTACCCTTAAAAGGTTTCTTCCTACCCTCTTCAGAAATGTTCTTCCCCTCTAGCTTCTAGATGTGTGGCCTAAACACATACTTCATCTAGAATGGTGGGGTTAAACATGAGAATAGTATGTAATCCTCCTATGTACTTGAGAAAAGTATCTTGGCTCTGCAAATCTACCCCTAATAAGAGAGCTCTTCTCCTAAATTCTTGGGTGTATTCTTTCACATCTTGTCCCTTTAATTGCCTAAATTTCTGCGAGTTCATTATGGCTTTCTGCATATGAGCTAATGGATAAAAAAAAAATTGTATAGCATTAATGAAATATGGCCATGATAGAATAATCTTACCATGTTTCTTGATTTCCTCCTTTGTCTTGGCTTCCCACCAATCAAGTGTTGCACCTTCCATTCTCATTGAAGCTAAATGGATTTTGGTATCATCATCTTGAAGGTTCTGGATTCTCAAATAGACCTCCAATTTCCTAATCCAATTATCAAGCTTTTCTACATTGACTTCACCATTAAACATTGGAAATTCGAACTTAACATCAATTTTTTAAAAAGGACTATTACCAGTGTTCTTTGACTTGTGTGGTTGATGTACTGAAGAAGAAGTAGAGGATGATTATGATGAGGGTGAGGATGATGGCTCTCCATTGCCTCCATTTCCTCCATTTCCCTTATTTGACTTATCTTCATCATGGTGACCTCTTGAATATCATTGTCCTTCCTTGTGAATTTTATATCCTTCTCCTTCTAGTCTCTCATTCCTTTCTTGATAAAGGATTCTAACCATCAAAGTCATGTCAATAAATGCTTTCCTGGACACTCTTTCTTCCTCCTTGGGATCAACTTCTTCATGGATTTCTCCTTCCTCTTGAGGCATGCTTAATGAAAATTCTTCTTCTTTAGGAGGTGAAATAGGTGGTGGAGATTGTGGAAATCTTGCTCTCCTTTGCTTTGGCTCTTATTGAGACCCTGCTGCTTCCACAAATTTTCCTTCTCCTCTCTTGATCTTGAGCCTTGTAAGCATCTAAAACTTGCAAACAGTTAAGCAATTATTTGCACTAAACAACACTAGAGAATAAACTCTATCTTTGATACCAATCTAATCTGAAATGATTGTATTATTTTTGTTGTGCTAAGTTTTTTTTCAGTTTATAAACATGTGCATACTTGTCTCATTAATTTTCTTAAGGATTGAGGTTTTTGTCCATGAAATGTAGATGATTTTTAGTGAATTAGAAGCATGAAATAAGCACAAATAACATTGAACAATAGTGTAAAACAGAGAAATAAGTCACTACATGAAATTTACACAGGCATGATGAAGCAGTTCACCCCTCCTGGGCTACATCTGCTGGTCCAGCTCCCAATGGCATGTCCATCTTTCATTATGCTCAAAATTTTGCAAATACATGTAGTTACAGTGCTCTAATGGTTGTTTTCTCTGCAACAATGCCTCTAGAATTCTCTAATGACTCTTCATTCACTCAAAATGGGCGAAAATTGAGTCTCCTACTCTTTTTCCCAGTTACACCTAGAAAAGCTCCACTAAAAGTGGAGAACTCCATTTAACTAAAGCTAAAATAGCACTTCCCACCCAAATAGGGCGTTGGCCAAAATTCTGTTGAATTTAACTGCGACATTAACTGTTGCGGTTTGGGGTGGCCACATGCCAACCCCAAAATCCGCATTTATGCTAACAGTTGGGCGGAAATCTAGGCATAAACCATGGTCGGAGGTTTAAACTGTGAGTTGAGTTGTGGTGGTTAGCGCTAACCGCTGTGGAGAAAACTTTTTAAAACTTGGCCATGTGACAACCTACGTGGAAATGTTGGCAGGATTGCGGGTTGGAGGTTAGCTGGCCGTGGAGTTTTAGTTACATTTTTATATTCCATGTGAACAACACGCAGGGACTGTTGGCAGGTTGGGACCGTCGGCGATCCCCAACCCCCAATACAAATTGTAACAAACTTTAAATATAACTTGCAACCCAATATAGTTAAGAACCACTTGTAGCGCGAATGGTGGAAACTTTTGCGTGCCCGCGAGAGGCCTGAGGGTCAATTCTTATGGCCTCCACAAAAATTTTAACACACCATTTAGGGGAAACGTGGCAGCCTCAGGGCCAGCCATGTGGCACCCTATTATTGGCCCTCCACAATGTACTTCCAACGAATATCAGTGTGACACATGTAAACCCATGATTGGCTCTGAGGAAAGGAGTATTCTTCGTAATATTCTTTTTTGCAGATTGTACCTCCACCTTGTTGACTGTGCATCCCAGTCAACCGTGGTCAAGCTGTCGCAATTTTACCTATTTTGATTTTCGATCAAAACACAATATCTCCTTCATCTGACATCAGTTTTTCGAACCATTCATGGCACCGGAATCAGAAAGATGAGATCTACGCAACCATCCTGGTTTCAAACCAATCCTGTAACTTTAAATTTTGAACAAAATTTATCAACCCCTGATCATTGATTGATACTAATTAGCAATCACACATTTTCAACTAAAATATAACTCTTCTAACTCAAATTTACTTAGCTAACTGAGTAACAAAATCCATGTCACCTTATTTAACTGCATCCAAGTTGTCTGTTGACGTGAAAATTTGAATTTTCCCAATTTGACCAAGGCAAAATCAAATTGAGAATTTCTTGCTGCATTTTTCAGTACTCCCTCTTAGCAAGAAAGGGATTATAAACCACCCCTTTCATGCACCTGTGGAACTCGAACTTCCCTCTTGACAAAGCTTTTGTCAAAATTTCATCATCTTGTTCTTCTGTCAGAATGTATTGTAGCAACATTATTTTCCTCTGCACACCGTCCCATAAATGGTGATACCGAATATATATATGCATAGATTGATCATGAAATACAATACTATTATATAGATTGATGCAACTCTGATTATCATAGTAGATCACATTCAGATCCATCATATGACCAAATAGTCCCACAAGTATCTTTCTCATCCAGATCACCTCACATTTTTCTTGACTTTCGTCCATGTATTATGCTTATGTCGAGCTGAGCACCACAAATATTTGCTTCATGTTGTACTAGGAAACCAATGTAGACCCAACACTGAAAATTCCACCTGATGTACTCTTTCGGTCTATTGGACTCCCTGCCAAATTTGCATCTGTGAATCCACACAACTTCACTCCCTCTATCCGTCTATATCATATTCCAAATGAGTTAGTTCCTTTGAGGTTCCGTAAAACATTCTTAGTTTCCTTCCAAAATAATTTGGTTGGTATAACCATATCTTGGGTCAACTAGTTGAATGCATAACACATATTTGGTCATGTGTTCACAATATGCATCAATGAACCCTATTATAGGCCATTTTTTCACATTCGGTCAATAGGCCTGTAAATCGGATCAATCAATATCCATGAACATGCTTTCATCATCCCTTCAAAAATCCCTAACCATGAATCCTCCATAAAGTGTGAGTTTTTGGAAGAAATTGCTCAAAATCGGTGTTCTTAGCCCCAACACTTCCTGCCATCTTGGTCACTTGCGTTCATCGTATGTTTCTCCCTTAGGAACCAACACTTCTCAACACTAGTTTCTCCCTCTTGCAGATGCACTAATTCTAGAAATTCGGGAAAATTAAAAAAATATTATGAAGCTTCCTCTTCTAGAATCTTCTAAGGTTGTTTTAACTATTTACCATGGATAAATAGCTTGAATCCTATCTTATCATATCTTGGAGACTTCACCTCTTATCCCTTGAGATCATCCTCCCATCATAAGTGGATCTCAAGCCCATAATGGAAAATTCTAAACTACCACTCTTCTCCTCTAAATTTACTGCCATCCATAGCATCAAGGTTAGATTTTGGATATTGATAGTGCTCTTATGTTTCTTCTTTGAATCTAAAGGATTCATCAGCTTCATTCATTAGTGTTGATCTTGAGGTGTGCACTGTGACAAGGAAGGGCAAGTCAACTTGGGGAGACATCTACAAAGTTAGCACCTATTTATGGTTGTAAACTCTCTCCTATTTCTATTAATACGAGTATATTTTTTTCCTATATTTGTTGTTTTATGTTTACACTCATGTATTTCAATGTCATGTTGATTTATTGAATAGATATTTTAGATTATGCTACGTGGATGATGTGGATCCTTTTCTTGTTTTAGTCGTGCGTGCAGGTTATAATTATAGCACTTGGAGGTACAATTGGAGCTTACAAGTGAGGAGGAAAGAGAAGCTTGCTACATATATGAGGTAGGCTTCATTCCCATACTCTAATTTATATAAGGGAAAATTTATATTCTTTTTATTCTATTATTCTAAACTAGGCCACTAGGTATAGGGAATTCACCTTTTTCGGAATCATAAATTCCACATAACAAATTGGCAACCATACTAGGGATGTTTCTTCTCTTAGTGGTTTATTTGACCTTAGCATATTTTTCACCTCTTAAATAAGCCTTAATTGACTCACTCAGACATTAATTGACCTTAGGAAATCACTTATTTGATCTTGGTTCATTTTCTTGTGTCGTTTTTTGACCGAAACTGCCCCAACACATCTCTATGTTCTAAGATAGGGCACCCTGGCACACCTATCCCTTTAGCCCACCTATGCTACAACGCACTTTCTCCTATTCTGTACATGCATTGATCCAATGTAGCTGCATTGTACCGCACTTGCTCCTATTTTTCACCTTCGTTGATCCAGTGTATCTACGTTGCAGTGCATTGTCTCTTGTTTTGTAAGTGCATTGCAACACACTTGCTCTTATTTTGCACCTGCTTTGATCCAATAGGATGAAAAAAAAAATCATTCATTGCCTTTCTCTTTGTTCTGATTTGGTCCAAAAAATTTCTTAAGTTTTCTGAAAATCCATCATAATGTTTTCATTTTGATTTATTAGCCTTTTGTAATAATTTATTTAGTTTTTTCATTTTTTTATCAAATTAGGTCTTTGTAAACATTTTTCTTGATTTTGATTAGATTGGAGGAATTTATATTAAAATCATATTATGTGTGATTTGTTTTATCAATAATCTTGTTGCATCTTAGTTTTCATTGCATTTGAAGATTAAGAGGAAATAAAAATAAAAATATCATCATTTTTCATTATTTTCATTGCATATAGGGCTTTGATTTTTATTGAAATAGTGAAGTTGAGGAGACCCAATTGTTGCATCACATGTTTGTTGCATTGTTGATTGATTTAATCTTCCCATACTTAGTTAGGAATTTCATTGTTAAAAGGAAAATGAAAAGAGTTCTTTTTGTCATATCAGTTGCATCATTGGTGTGTTCATGTGACATCGAGTTTTGAGCCTTGAAATCAAAACATAATTCAAGATAGACTTCTAAAATTCACTCAATCAACCTAAGGAGAGTTTGTCACATTAAAGCAAACATTTATAGGTCTAGGATAGAGATGTGTTACGACGTCTTTAAATGTAGGATTTGTCATTTTCTACCAGCGTTACATTTCGAGGGTGATATCTCATTCCACGTACGTAAGTGTATAGGATCGTTCTCCATGTACCTTCGGGTATATCGGATGGTGCTCCACACATGAAAAGTATATGAGAATGCTCTCATCATACGATTACACAATAGATAACACTACTATGAACTGCACGTACATATACTTTCGTGTATATTTTCGAAGTCCCCTATAGGTTGGTATCCCACCATAGGTAATCGAGTCAGCTGCCTTGTACATTGTCATACACCGAACACAAAATTCGGGGAGACTTTTTTCCTGTATGTAAATCCTTGGTTCACCAAGGTGGTATATTACAAAACACATTTACTTGGTAAATAAATTTTCCTAGTTACTCCTTTGTTTTATTTTGTGTCTTTAATTTATAAAATCGATTAATTATCCACGGAACAACATCCTTGCCATGGAAAAACTCCTTAGTGGATCTTAGGTTGAGACTAATGGCAACGGTTCCCGAGTCTACAAATCAAGGAAACCCCTCTAACAAGAATCTTGGTCCTTTTTCTTCTTTTTGAAATACTGGTACTCCTTATATGCAAACGTTGTCCCTTCCTGGATTTACCATTGGTTTGCTAGTTTATTTGTTTTCGACCTCATTGGTTTTGAATGTCTAAACTTCTCTTCAAGCAAGTTCTCTTCGACCTGAACAAAATCAACCTCAAGTTGATCCTAAAGTTGACCATTTTCCTTCTTCGCCTATTGTTTCTTCATCCCTTTTTTCCTCCTCACTTGGTGAAAGTATTGATTATAGTAACGAGGAAGCTAAGAAGGGGAATAAATGGATGAAGAAGAAGAAGCAAAATAAGCAGGAGGGAAACCAAGCAACCATTTCTACTAATGAAACTAGTATGGAGAAACCTTCCAATCAACCCTGCAAAGTTAAATTCCCTTACAACTTATGTAAGGGTGACCACCTTCTTAGAGATTTTCCTGGTATTCCCAAGGTATTAGAAGTGTAGTCGATAGGCTCACATCAACCTTTGTCGTCAGCCTTAGAGATCATGACAGCGACAAACTATCAACTAGTGATAGTAAGATCCATGGGGAAAAGGATAAAGTTATGTTTCCATCTATATTATATGAAGGGAATGATCTTATTCACCTTTGTCCTTATATGGATGAAGCCTCAAAAGTGTTGAAAAAAATTATAACTTCTTAGCCTCATGTTTTGGCTCATCATCGAAATATTTCTCCCAATCCTCCACTATTTGGTGAAGTGATTAATCATAATCTGAATCCAATCATCCCACTCTCTCTAAACGTGAATCCCATTAGTCTTTTCCCAACCAACCATTGGTTGAGGAAATGTTTGACTTGATTCACCCTTCATTGATCATAATTTTCCCTTAGAGAGTGAATCTTATATTTCTCAGGTTCTTCTCATTTCTTTAGGTTCCAACAAACTAGGGGACAATCCTCTTGTTCCAATGGCACAGGGGGATGATCCTCTAATTCAAATGGCACGGGTGGGAAATCCTCCCACTCCCAAAGTACAAGGGGGAAATCCTCTGGTTCCCACGTCACAGGGGGGAAATCCTCATGCGTTCCCATAGTACATAGGAGAAATTATGTTGTTCCCATGGCACAAGGGGGCAGTTCTTTCATTCCCACAACACCCCCACCAAGTAGTATAGTCACTTCCTTTGATAGCAGTCGACTAGCAGGATATCATATTCATCATGATGTTCCATTCTAGATCATAGTACCGGCTTATAATATGGTCATACATGACACATTCATAGACGAAGGTATGTCTGTTAGTATTATGTCCTAAATAGTTTGGAAAGCTTTCGGTTCTTCGTAGCTTGTGCCTGTTACCCATAATATGTTGGCCTTTAACAAAGGAACCAGTCAACCGTTAGGGATAATTCAGTATTTTCTTATTACTTTGTGAGGAAAGACTGTCTATATCAATGTGATGGTAGTCCAAGGCCCTTCAAATTTTAATTTACTCCATGGGCGTGACTATGTTTATGGCATGGGAGCTCTTGTCTCTTCACTCTTTTCTGTGATGTGTTTCCTACATGAAGGAATAATTTTCACCATTGACCAGCTTCCATAAATGGTCCTTATGTGTAAGTGGTATCTCCCCCACCATAGGTTAATTATGTTGCAACCTATTCCATGCACTTGTCTCCTGATGATCTAGTAGGTGATGTAGTATTGAGAGAACTAGCGCCTGATATTTCTTTTGGATCCTTTGATATGTATCCCTTCCATAGAATTTTTCTCCCATATGATGCAAGCTTCTTGGAATCCATGGTCTCTGGGGATCCATGGTTAATATAACTAGAGATCCCAGAGCATAGTTCATTTTCTTATGTCAAGCTCCTTAAAAAATGAAACAAGGTTTTCGAAGCAGAGTTTTGTTTCTTGTGTCAATCTCATTAAAAAATGAAACAAGGTTCCTAGAGAATATTTACTTTTCTTCTGTCAAGGTCGTTAAAAAATGAAACAAGGTCCTTTAAGCATAGTTATTTTCCTTTGTCAAGCTCGTTAAAAAATGAAACAAATCCCCTTCCAAATCGAGCCTTTCACTTGATATCATAAATGATCCTTCATTGCATCTGCCTGTTAGTAACCAATAGTCTACTTAGGCGAATGAAATGAAGCATGGGGGGAATGTA
This sequence comes from Pinus albicaulis, assembly GCA_034641835.2. Taxonomy (NCBI): domain Eukaryota; kingdom Viridiplantae; phylum Streptophyta; class Pinopsida; order Pinales; family Pinaceae; genus Pinus; species Pinus albicaulis. The sequence goes on from CM076579.1 coordinate 1,277,591,632, forward strand.
CCTAGAATTGAGTCATTATGTTGGGGGCATGAAAAATTATATCAAACATATTTTCCCATATTTCAAGCTTGTGTAAAAATGAAACCACTCTCATCCTATTTCTCGTTATTTTCATTTTCATCAGCTTGATTCTCCCAAATAAGCCTTGGTTTTCTCATTCCATCATCTCCATCTACATGGTTGATAATACACTTTCACTTGGTTTTAACCCTTGCTTAGGGAACCACTGCGATGGGTGGTATTATTAGCTAGCCTCTTAACCTCTATGTGTTTTGAGCAGTTCCATCATGACCGGAACTAGTTGATACCATTTATACGACTCCTTACTCTAGGAGGAGTCCTCTTTCATCTCTTTTTAGACTCCCTAAACATGAAAATATTTTTGAGCACTTTTCTTTTCAAACTTGTTAAAGTAAATGAAAATACATCTACTCAGTATAAGTTTAACCCTTTTCCGTACTTGGATAAACTATTTACGAAAAAGGAATACCTTAGTCAAACATGGATAAGAGGTTCTCCTAAGTATCATTTTCTTCCTTTTTGGACTCAAGAGACAATTTTACGAAAAAGGAACCTTTGGAGTTTTATTTTTCACCTATTTTTCAAACTCTCTAAACATGAAAAATTAGTCGAGTTATGCCTTCGCTAAATTCATAAAAGAATCAAACAAAGATGGACACAATGAGCATGATGGGACTAAACCACTCATTATCAAGGTTCGCTAAAAATAATCATAGGGATTCATCTGAAGGATGAAATTACATATCAAGCATATGTTAACCCCCTCAATCTTGTAAAAAATAAAGAGGTACTGGCCAAAAATGGTTGGGGAAATTGTGAAAATGGGATAATCCACCTATTATTGGCAGTGAGTCACTCTTGAACATGACACTCTTTCACTTCATCTTCGTGACTATTAGGTTAGGGATTCTTCTTGTCATTTTGGTTCAGCACACCATATCAAAGCCTCCACATTCGGTTTTGGGCCAATTATTCCAAATCCATCTAGTGTCGTTGATATGTTAAATATAATTCCTTCAATTGATATTTATTGCAATACTCTTAAGCCTTCATTCATGTTTTTCGTTCCTAATCTAGCTCTATATCAGCATCATTATGTCTCAAATATTGATACCCATTTCGTGGCTTTGATGGGGGACACATCAAGGCCCTCCTGTGACAAGTCGCTTCCTGTCGACATCAACTCATTATCAAATAATTTGACTTAGAAACTCCCTTTGGTACCTTGGATCTTGCATACATCAATGGAAATTTTCCTCACTCTCAACAATAAATTTTCATTATTGGCCTTCAACCGAAAAATTATGTGTGGTGTTCGACTTTAGCTCATCTATTCACACCATAAAAATTGTACAATGGTACCTTGAGATCCATTGACATCATCAGTGTTTTATCTCGCATCTATTAACGGATTACCTAAATGGACAGTAATCAGATGGTTTCTATCATGTTCGACTCCAACTCCTTTACTCACATGGTTAGACTTGTACATTGAATGATCGAGCGAATGAGATAAAGGACCTCGGATCTATTTTCATCCATCAAAGTTGTGATTTCATGATCAACACAAGATTACAAAGTATGGTGGATATGAATATACAAACAGTCATCTGAGCATGGGTATGCACTCTATCATCAGTGGACGCAACTTCTTTATCATTTCATATGTAATGTTAGCTTATTTTTTGAGCATGGGTATGCCTCCCTCAACAAAGATATCCTAGGAAAAATGTATTGTAATAGATGATGACCTAGACCAAGTGTTCTTGATCCGAACTTGTCACAAGGTAAGGCACATCAGTTGCCTCTTCTCACTTTGTACTTTAGGGGGAAATCTGTTATAGGTAATTTTGTCACATCTGGTCAATAGTCCTATAAATTAGATCAATCAATATCTGTGAACATGTTGTCATCATCCCTTCACAAAGCCCTCAGCATGAATCCTCCAAAAAGTTTGAGTTTCTAGAAGAAATTTCTCAAAATCAGTATTTTTAGCCCCAACGCTCCCTGTTGTGTAGGTAAATCCCCTCTACGGACAGAGGCAATCCCTTTAGCCCTAGGGTGGGTCTAGAAACAAGGGAACATGCTGGAATTTTAGAATCCTAGCATATAAATGAAAACTGAGTTGGGATATATGACCTACCTTGGTCCAACACTTCTGTCGTGGTTGTAAATAATGATCTGTTGATCCTCACCTTTGAGCATCGCGGCCCTTCAACGATGAAATCGGTGTTCCTGTATGAAGATAAAGTAGAAAGTAATGAAATATGAAAGAATATTTTCACTTATATCTATTTGATCAGTCAAGGAGGATCAAAACATCTTGCATGAAACTAAACACATTAAATGCGTGATTGGAACCAAAAAACTAGTCATGTATTAACAAGTAGATAAAATGAGTTTACAACCATAATGCCTTGACATTGCACGCTCATTTGACAGGTTCAGTTGGGCGCGTCTCAAGCATTCGTCGGAGATCGGACTTGATGAAGCTATGGAGCTAAACTCTCTCTCAACAATGGATTCCTCTTTGCCTTATTTTTCACACCAACTATAGTAAGGATTGTTCAGCTAGCTGAAACCATGTGAAAAGGGTGTATTTATAGGAGAGGACAAGGTGGTATAGGATCCCTCATCAGGTGGAAGAGAGGTCCTATCCCTTTGGGGAGTTTCACAAATGTAGGAAACAGGAAGCCAAAGGGAGGAATTCGATGTTATTCAGTTGAAAAACCATGATGGCTCCGCCCAGGAAGTGGTTGGAATGGAAACTTTGATTCTATATTTAAAAAACTTTCCATAAACAGATCGGTTGGCATCCCACTGAGACAGAGCGCCAATGGGCGCGAGGCTCAGTGTAAATTTTCTTATTGCCGCGAGGCCATAACTGCCCACCAGCGTCGACCCAGAATTGTGTGTTTTTGAGAGTCTTCTCAAGGAATGGCCAATGGAAGAAAATTTATTCACATGCCAAGAGATGAAATGAAACTTTTTGCAAATTATGACACCACACAGAAGTCACTGAAATGGCCCTCCAATGTGCGAGATGGGGATTACAGGAATGGTGACAAAATAATGTGTAACAGATTCCCCCTAAAGCGTGAGGTTTGAGAGAGAAGGAGGGGTGAAATGCTTTATGAGAGCGTGCTAAAACAAAACATCGTCGTCGGTATACCTGCAAGAACAAGTACAAATGATATCTTTGATACATGAATACGTGGCATGGGCATAGCCATCCATAATAGAGTACATATAAAAATGAGATCTGAGGTATGGACGCAGTCATCCAATTAGAAGAGTCATGCATATATTCATGATAAACCAAATTGTCTCGCAGCCTAGATTTTAGCAAACAAATCCCAGGGTCTTGCGCTCCATCTCAACCCAAACAAGTGAAAATTCAAGCATGCGAATGAGTGAGTTGACGTCGAACATGCGAGAAAATAGTTTGATTACCAGCCAACGATGAGAGTTGTTAATGGACGCGAGAGAAACCACTAATAATGAAAATGGATCTCAAGGTACAACTAGTAAAATTCGCGGAGTGTGAACAGTGAGCTGGAGTTGAACACCCGCGAAATCATTCGACCAAAGGCCAATGATGAAGACCTATTGCTGAATGTGAAGAAATTTCCATTGAGGCATGCAAGCTCCAAGGTATCGAAAGGGAGTCTCTAGACCAGATTCCTGGATAATGAGCTGAAGTCGAAAGGAAGGGATCGGTTGAAGGAGGGCCATAATGTTTCCCACATCATCGACATGAGATAGAGGAATAATATGATGGTGAATCAAAACTATAAAAAGGATCAGGAGTTGAAAACTGCCGAAAGAAAACTTCTCTTGAACATCTGGATGACACGACTCCGATATCTGGTAGTATTTGACATCAAGAGATCTGAGGTCATGATGACGTGGAAAAGAGCAGATGAGAGGCAAAAACAGATTACCCAAACTCATGGAGGCAGAAAATGATGAAATGAGATGTCCCCAACCTGACATGAAACTGCAGACAAGTGTCATGTTCAAGAGCGACATACTACCGACATGACTAAGAATTGGTTCCATTTCCCCCCACCATTTCTGGAGAGTACCCCAATTATTTTTTAAAACAAGCTTGAAGGAGATATCATATTCTTTTCATATAAGTTTGTCCTTTGGAAAAATCCATCCTAGTATATTTTACGAGCCCTAGGAAGGAGGAACTCGATCACGTCATGGTGACGATTTCCGATGTCATTAAATTTTAACGAGTCTAAAAAAGGAAGAACTCGACATCTTTTCATGTTTAGAGAGTCTGAAAAGAAGTGAAAAATAAAAATCCAACAAGTCCCTTTTCGTAGGTAGTCTCACAGATCTGAAAAGGTAGAAAACAAAATCTAAGAGAACCTCTTGGTCGCGATAGGCTAAGGTATTCCTTTTTCGTAAATAATCTATCCCAACCCGAAAAAGGGGTAAACGTATACTTGTCAAATATCGCTTTGCAGCCTTTAACGAGTTCAAAACGATAAGAGTCTAGGAAATATTTTCAATTTCGAGAGTCAGAAAAGAGCTGAAAGATGACTCTAGGGGGTGAGTTTTTCGTGTTTTTACTGAGTCCGAAAAAGTATAAAATACAACTCGTCGCTTCATCGTCATCACGGAAAGGACCTGTTGTTGCACAAGAGATGCACGTAAAACCCATTTTTCGAGATAAAATATTAAAATAATCAAAATGACAAAAGCATAATTAGGGTTTTGAAAAGTTTATAAAATGCCAAAAATAGTAAAAATGAATTAATTTTCACTTTTACCTCTTGTGAGCACTTTTTACCCTTTTTTTACTATGATTTTGTGGAACTGGCAACGGGCAATCCAGGGGACTAATCGTGAATCCGTCTTTTCCAGGTAAAAGCTCATATCCTTGCCTGCATTTTGATATAATTTTCATTGCCTGCAATCCATTTTTAAGATATGTGGAGGGTTTTTTGTTTAAATGAGGGCGTGGCGGTCGACGCGAGTTTCGGGCATGGACTCGCGCCAACCTGCCTTGAATCCAAACGGGGGCGCGCCACTTGGCACGACTTTTTTTAAAACAGTCGCGCCAACCACGGCCAATAATTTTGTGCTTAGAATTCAACTAATTAGCCCATTTTAAACACTTCAATAGCAAATATTTTGACTAAAGACCATCACATGGATGTTTTTGTAGGTGTGAAAGAACAAAATGTTGATCGAATGGAAGGAAAGAGAAGATAGTTTTTCGAGGGGCAAGGAAAGGATCCAAATTATTCCCGATTTGGCACTAAAGGTAGTGTTGTACACCATCACTCGAGCTGTGGGATCGCAAGCTCCCCATGAAGCCACAAAGACATAGTTACTTCTTACAGTAGATTGTATGGCACCAACTCTCTACAACTGGGCAGAGGCGATAACGATCAATATGAAACACCAATTAACAAAAGACAAGAATGGGAAGCTAAAATAGTTCAGCTATGGTTCCATCTTGATACCATTCATCCTGGAATGGTTACCAATTTTTCAGCGTCAGGAAGTGATAATTCCTACACCACCAGTCCAAGAGCCATGGATGGTCCGTTGGGCAACTTTGATTCCGAGATCAGGGGGCGGTCAACAGATGTCCTGGAGACCGGAATTCTTTAATTGGCTTTGATAACAACCGGTTGTCATGGAGGACTGGCCCTATTCTGGCATAGACTTTACAGGTGATCCGGATATTCCACTCCCAGCAGGAGAGGATTGGGACGAAGCGTTGGGTAAGACTAATCATTTTTAACTTTGACGAGTATTATGATTTTTTTTATTATATATTTTCTGATGTTAATCTATGTATGTGCATATGTTGGCCCAAAAATACCTAGAGGAATGTCTCCAACAGCATGGAGAGTTCCTCATGATTTTGATGTAGCCCCTCATGGTGAAGGTAGCGAGGAGGATGGAATCATACGCAACCTGGAGGGACTCACCAGCAGAATCCCAGACTATGTGAGATTTTATGATGTTCCTCAAGCATACCAAAGGCACACTGCAGGGGTATCAAACCTTGCTCACCGCTTATTGAGGTGGCTTGTACGGGCAGTGACATGCTACCATGAGCATCACGTCGGCTAGACACCTATACTTTTACTTCTGCATATTTTTTGAGAGACATGATGTCTCAGGATGTAACCAAAACATACATATTTTTTGAACTTATGATGCACATGGATGCAAACACTCGATATATATATATATATATATATATATATATATATATATATATATATATATATATGCCTATTTCCCTGTATGAATCTTATCATGTGATGATGATGTTTTACAAATTACGAAAATGTCTATCTAATACAAGATTGGCTACTGTATCAATTAACGCATTCATTCTTTTGGACATATGCTGATATGTGATGTAATCAAAATTCCATTCTAATAAACAAACACGCAAATATGGCCTTAAGATTTGAGGATTTCTAACATAATAATACCCATTAAGCTGAAGAACAACAAGCTGAAAATCTAGGTTAAAAATTAATGCACAAATGTCGAGAGCAATGGCCTCGGTTAAGAGTTCAATGACAGCACTATATTCAGCGACATTGTTTGTGGTTCATCCTAGACAAATACCTTTAAGGTCTATCAACTCACCATCAGGATTATAAATCACCTAGGATGCAGAAGACAGATTCCGGGTACTGCGGGAGGCACCTTCCATGAAACCAACATAAGAAGTGACAGATATTTGCACAATAAGTAATGACACAATAAGAAAGAAAAAACATCTGCAGAGCACACCAACCCAAAGCGTACAAAAATGAGAAACACACTTATGTACACAAGAAAATGCATGAAAAATTCATGCATAATAATTTTTGAGATACAACCCATTTCTAGGTTGATTCAATCGACAACCTTCATAATCAGTCAGCTCATAAGCCTCGTTCTATAAAACGTGCTTAACGACATAGGGCCCATGCCACATAAGTTCGAATTTTCCTACCCCCAGATTATCGTGAGCTTGGTCATACAAGAGGATGAAGTCTCCTTCTACAAAGGAACGAAGGGAAACTAACTGGTCAATTTGGGCTTTGATCCGCTTTTTCTGTGCTTCTATGACGAGAGCAGAAAAGTGGCAAGCTTCATCAAGCCTCTCTAAATAGAGAAGAATCTCTTCTTCCGGTGAGGTATTAGGCAACAATTCAACAGCTAACTTGAGGGAAGGGATTTCACATTCAATTGGAAGGGTAGCTTCCAGACCATAAACAAGCTGAAAAGGTGTGAATTCGATCGCATCCTTCACCGAGGTTCGATGGGACCAAAGAGCTGAAAACAACATGAGATGCCAGTTGGATTTGTGCATCCTAGTCGTACTTTTTAAGCATAGTGACTAGAACTTTTTTGACGGCTTCAACCTGGTCATTGGCTTGATGGTAGTACAGTGTTGAGTTGTCGTGACGTAGGCCCAAATTAGAAGTCAACTCAGCCATCATGTAATGATGAAAACGAGAACCATGATCGGTAACAATGGCTTGAGGGACACCAAACCTAGTAACGAAATGATTGGACAGAAATTGTACAGCTGTCTTACCGTCAACTGTAAGTATAGGCATTTCTTTGGCCCATTTCGTGAAGTAGTCAATGGCTACAATAATATAAGCATGCCCCCTAGTTGTGTGAGGGTTATACGTTATAAAATCAATGCCCCACTTCGCAAAGGTACAATCGGTAATGACAGGATGGAGGTGAGCAAGCAGTGCACGCATCTTGCGTTGGTAAATCTGAAAATCATGACACTTACAGACAACAACAATGCAGTCCTTAAAGATAGTGGGCCAGAAATAACCAGCACGAAGAATATTTTGTGCAGTATTATATTCAGACATGTGACCACAACAAGCGCCAGAGTGGAAATCATTAAGGACCTTTTCAGCCTCCTCGAGAGTCAAACACCGGCAGAGAACATAATCATCTCTGATGCGGTATAGAGTATCTTTTACTATGCGATAGGGTTGCGAATGATGGCAGATGTGTCGACAGACATCCTTCATCAACATTGATCAAAAGGTGGAATTATGAAGATATACAATGATATCATCGTACCAAGGATCGAGGGTGCTAATAAGAAAAAGTGTGTTTTCCGGAATGCGTTCCTCGAAACCAGATGGAGCAGAATCAGAATGGAGAGAGAAAATCAAATCGGTGAAAACCAATGATTTCTTCGATTTGGCGGTAGTAAACTCCAAATTGAACTCTTGGAGGATAGCAATCCACTTCGAGTATTTTCCCCCCAGCAATTGACGAGTCAATATGTAGGTCATGGGGTTGCAATCAGAAATCACGGTCACTGTGCGCAAGAGAATGTAATGATGAAAACTTTGAACAGCAGCCAATGCCAACTTCTCGACATGTCTGTAACATGTTTCTTTATTGAGAATATTGCGACTCAGATAGTAAATGACATGCTCATCACCATCATCATCGTCTTGTATGAGAACCATGGAAATAGTGCTAAACGCAGTAGCAAAATAGAGGGAGTAATCGCGATGGTAATTGGGAGGACCCAACAGAGGAGCATTGATCAACAATGTCTTTATTGCATCAAAGGATTTTTGGGTGATCTCATCCTAAAGGAACCAGATGCCTTGCTTAAGTAATCGCCTAAATCCTTTTTCCACTTCAACATAGTTCGGTATAAAACGGCGCAGGAAATTAGATTTCCCTTGCAGACTCTGTAGCTGATGTAAAGAGGAGGGGGAGGGGAGATTGACAATAGCTTCAACCATGAGGGCGTTGAGACGAATCCTGTCTTTGGAGACGATAAACCTGAGGAGTCTACTGGAACCAACGCAGAAGATTCACTTATGCGGATTAAGTCGAATGTTATAGCGTCGGCAGTAAAGAAATATTTGACGGAGATGATCGGGATGGTCTTTAAGCTTAACAGAATGAGCCGGAAGGTCATCCAAATAAGGTTGAACAATGCACTTGATATGATGGAAATCATATGACATTTCTCGCTAAAATGTGGCCCTAGAATTATTGAGACCAAAAGGGAGCTTCTTATAGGCGAAGGTACCCCAAGGACAGATAAAGGCGGTCTTGTGTTGATCAGTAGTAGAAATATTAATCTGATTGTATCCAAAAAAACCATCCATAAGAGAAAATATCTCACTCCCAGCACATTCATCAATGATATGGTCAATAAAAGGAGTGGGATAGTCATCTTTAGGACAGGCACGGTTGATATCACGGTAATCAACGCAGACGCGAATAGGGCCCTTATTTCTTATCTACAGGAACAATATTAGAAACCCATTCTTTCAATGGAATCGGATAAATAAAAACAATGTTAAGAATTTTTTCAACTTCCCCATTTATAGCGGCCACCTTTCTAGGTGCACGGGATGAAGACATTTGCAAACAGGCTTCGCACCAGGATAAGTAGGAATCTCATGCACAACTATACTCAGATCGATACCGGGAATTTCTTTGTAAGACCAAGTGAAAACGTCGTGAAACTTGCAGAAGGGACTAGTATAGACCTCGATCTCATCAGGAGAATAGGTCAGCCCAATGTGAATGTTATCGATAATCCCCAGGTTAACAGAGATGTCAATAGGCATCATTTGTGTGATGTTTCCCAAGTTACCTTTCGTAAAGACTTCGTGTGTCAATATGGGCATTTGAAGCGGATGAGAAGGGACTTGGGAAGCGAACTTATCAAGACAAGTAGACATGGCCCTAAGGCCAGGCATGAAAGAGGAACAATGATGAATATCATCCCAAGGAGGATTCTCAAGAGACATAGTTTCCACAATGACCTCATCGGTGGGAAATATCTCATTTAAGGGATTGGGAAAATCCGAATTGTCGAGCCAAGGGAATTGAGAATAAGTGTCAAGGGACATACTCAAAGGAGCATGATCAGAGGGTGGAAAAGCCGAAGCCGAAATAAGTTCACAATAATCAATCTCTATTGGGCTTAACGACATCGAGTCGCCAAACGAATCAATCTGCTCGGATGAAGGGATGACCCATGGATCAGAAGACCTGGAGATCATGTTAACCTGAGCAGTGTTTGGTGGAGGAAGAGGAAAAAGACCCGTCATGGCAGGATCCTTGAAAATACCCTGCCCTATGCTCTCATAAGGCATAGGAATATGATCTACATATGGGACGTTGCTCTCGGAAGACAAAGAAGTGAAAAAGGTTAACTGATCGATAGTGATAATCATTCCTTCGGGCAGAAATCAAAGAACACGAAAGAGAGTGGATGGAACGCACAGCATGGCTTGAGTCCAACTGCGACAGAGGAGAATATTATAGTTGAGCTTGGCATCAACCACTTCAACCTCAACGTTAACTATTTTCCCGTCTAACATAATGGGTAAACTAGTGAGAACACCAAGAGGGGAAGATTCCCTTCCATCAAAAGCTTCTAGAGCGTTTGGAGATGAATTGAGGGCTAGAGAACCCATGGTTTTCCAATAGGAATATTACATGATGCACTTAGATTCACCCTCGTCCACAACCGCTCGGTGGATATTCTTTCCATTAATCCCAACTTGGATAATCAGTGCAAGCTGGTGAGGGAGATGTGGGATGAAATTTTCCAAATCAAAATTGATAAGGCTCAAATCGGCGAGATCAATCCCCCCGATAGCAGATAACAAATCCTTCCGTTGAGACAAACAACTCTGAAGTACATCCAATGCAGACATAGCAGAGGGTGCCTGAGCCAAATCCTCAACAATACTATAATGTTGAGCAGCACGAGCGTTGGGGTTGGAGGAAGGCTTTCAGAGTACACCTTTGGAAGGTGGCCATATAATGGGCTCAATACTGGGGGTTTCAATCCGAAGAGGGCCAGAAGTAGGCGGGGGAGGAGGACCATCAGAGATTTCCTTCCCTGCTACCTAACGTCGTTCATTGTAATATTTCGATCAGGTAGCAATAGAGACAGATGCAAGACCGTTCATCATGAAAACCTGAGAGCCAAATGGGGCGGAGGGCTAAGGTTGCTCCACCAACTGAGTTTTCTACGATGGGAATGGTTCTTTGAGAACAACCAGAGTGCTCTGAGTGGCTTTGAGCAGTCGACTCACCTCAGCCCATCATGGATAGTCCTTGGTGTAATGATCTTCGTCACAAATCAAACAAGGGTACTTTGGTTTGCGTTGTGAACCATCATCAGCACGATATTTCTGAGAATCCTATTTTGGGGTATCGTCTTTGGCCTTACCTTTACCTTTTTTTTTACCCGTGGAATTTTTATCTGTCAAATTTGACTAGACGGCATTCACTTCCGCAGTTTTTCCAAAATTCGAAGGTGGATGAGAAGCAATATCATTGGAAGGAGTAGAATTTCGCTTCGCGGGATTTGGAGAAGACTTCTGAGAAGCCTAAGACACGGAACCTATGATTTCGTCGATGGATGGCATTTCTGGTGCTTTGGAAGTTCCAGGTCGTGGAGCATCAGGAAAAAGAGCATACAACGTGCCAGATTGTGAGTACAAATATCAAGGTACTAGGGACAGACGATGGCCTGTTCTTTGGTTACACATGTCCCCATGGTGATGTCCTTAGCAATAGGACTGATGAAAGAGGTAGTGAACCAATCAGTCAGAATTTGATCAGGAATATCAAACTTGATCAAACGACAACGTCGCCTCCACTCATGAATATGATCAGAAATATGAGTAGCCCAATCTTGCTTCAAGGATGTAAGGAGGTGAGTCCCAGTTTCATAATGAACTAGTAACTGAAAATGGGTGAGAAAGGCCATAGTTAAAGAGTTGTGATCTTGAAAAACATCACGAGACAGCTCGTTGTACCACTTTACAGCGGCACTGGTGAGAGTCTGTTGGAAAAGACAGAGTCAAATTGAATCGTCAAGCCAAGAATTGGCAGAACACCAAAGATGGTATGTCATAACATGGGCTTGGGGGTCTTCTCTGAAATTTCCTTCAAACTCGAGACAATCGCCTAGGATTTTAGTTGGAATCGAAGGCCAATATGGATTATGGAGGATAGGATCATTTTTTAACCTCGACACATCGGGCAATTCCAACATAGCGATAAAAGGTAATTGCGGGTTGAAAGGCATGGCTAGACTTTGATAAAAACCAGCATTGGGATTCCAACCAGGTTGGGAAAAATTCTGCCCCCATATGTTCTGTCCTGAGGGGTTTTTTCCATAGGAGTTATAAGTCTGATAAGTTTTCCCATACACCGGTTGAGGACGAGGATATTGATTATGTGCGTACCATTGAGGTTTTGTTTGAGGAACATATGGATTTTGTTGCGAAACGTAAGCAGTCCCTTGAGGCACATGGTATACCATCTAAGACTGACCTTGAGGGATATAAGCAGGACCTTGAGGCTGTGTGGGTTTCCCCTGGGGTACAGGTTGACCCGGATGCTGAGATGGGACAAGCTGTCCTTGTGGAGTAGGTTGGCCCGGATACTGTGAGCCACCAGATTTTTCCTCGTGGAAGAGGTTGGCCTGATGGTTGGGATGGGCCAGGTTGCCCCTGAAAACTAGGGTGAACATGTTGAGCAATAGAGGAACATGTTGAGCAATAGAAGGTTGACCTTTTTGTACAAAATTTGGGCCTTGCTAAGCGTAAGGCTGGTGTTGTTGCACAAAAGGTAGTCCCTGTTGTGGATGGATTTTCCCCCCGGGAACGTAAGATGAACCCTGTTGAACATATGGTTGGCCATCAGAAACATAGGGTTATCCTTGTTGGACCAAAGGTTGTCCCTGTAAGGGTTGTCCTTGTGGACCATAAGGTTGTCCTTGTAAACCATGGGGTTGTCCTTGTTGGACCAAAGGTTGTCCCTAAGAGGGTTTTCCTTGTTGGACCGAAGGTTGTCCCGGTTGGTAAATGAACTGATTAGGGTCAATTGTAGGAAAACAGACGGGGTTTGTGTATACATCATAATGATGCAGAGGATTAATAGGAGCTTGTGTTTGCTGAGAACCCTGAAGGGCGTCGTTCTGTTGCTAAATGGCGAACATGTATTGATTGAACGTCAAACCTCTAGGAATGGAAGTAGAAGCAATGGGTGCACTACTAGCAGGTTGGATTCCTGAAATATGAGGCTATGATCCACTCACGACAGTCCTAGGGGGAAATGTGGGAGTGATGGAAATTGGCCTACGAAAAGGAGAATATTGCGACTGAGTCGTACTAACAACCAGTGCTGAAGAAGCCACACAGACAGTGGGTCAGACCAAGACATATGTAAAAATGTTCGACGTCATGGGCATCAAGGGTGATGCCCTCGATATAGTGAAAGAAGAGATTTCTGAGGGAGTCAGTGCAATTGACCGTGTCAGGTTTTGATACATAGATGCGATACCAGAAATGATCTGACTGAAAGTGCGATAACCGGGTGGGAGAGATATCGGCTGCGAGGAAGGTTGGCTCGAGACATAAGGAAAATCTTCCAAGAAGACTTGATAATTCCCTGTAGAAACATGAATCTCTTCACTACTGACGGGACTCGAAGAATCCATGTCAAATGAAGCCATGGTATCATCGAAAAGATGACGATCAGTGGCTAGTAAATTAGTGGCAAGTAAAGAAGTTTTTGAAGTAAGCGGGGGAAACTCTTCTTCGTTTCCAAAACCAGCCCAAGTGTCCAGAGGTTGCCAATTGATATCAAATGGCTCCTCAAGAGGATATAAAGTAGCAAGGGGTAAGATACTCAGAATAAAATCACGCCAGTAATCAAAATGTCTAGTAAGCCTCCAAAGAAACTTCAAGAGAAGGATCTCCACTAGGAGTTGTTAAAGGAGATTATGAACTGGTGGTTCCGCCATCGTGACTCTATCTCAAAAGAGGAGAGAAATGAGATGACCAATTCGAGGCTTCAAGACCAAACACTAAGGAATTAAAAAAAATCCAAGAAAATACCTTTAATGGGCGTGTGACAGTAGGCAATTAATTTTATGACATTGAACCAAAAATATTCCTTTTCATATTTTAAGAGTCAAGAAAATAGGCAAAAGATGACTCTAGTCACTTTTAGGTTGAAATGAGCGCGAAAGGACAAGTGCTTGATGATATTTTCAGTTTTAGAGAGTCACGAAAAGACCAAAATGACTACTCAGGAAATCTAAGCAAGAGGGTGTACCAAGTTTTCGAGAACTGCAATATACACCTTGGTGATCAAATGAAAGAGTAATAACCAAGGACTTAAAGTACATGCAGGCAGTCTCCCCGAATGTTGTGTTCGGTGTATCATAGTTACAGGGTGGCAGACTCGGCTTCCTATGGATAAAGGATTGCAACCTATGAGGGTCTCCCTTTATATACTCGACGATACGTGGAGCACAAGTCCGTGCTAACACTGTCTAATGCCATATGGTGAGTGACAGCTACTAGGTTTTATGATGCCGGTACACATCACTAGCCTAGACCTCTAAATGTGAGCATTAGGCTTCAATGATTCCTTAGGTTTATTGAATTCATTTTAAAGTTGACCTTGAATTAATGTTGCAATTTCAAGGCCTTACCAAATGTGATCTCAAATTCTTAATGCAGAACTATATGCGAAAGAAAATCATTCCAATTCAATGAAGAGCTAGATAAGAGAGGGATGGCAATTCATGTCAAAGCAACAATCAATCAAATACAAGATAAAATCTCCTTAATGCATCTAAGACAACGAAAGCAGAAAAACATTAGGGGAGTTTTGAGGTCTAAATTGGGCCTCCTAAGGAAATAATAAAATACTAGCTAAACCAATAAAATAATATTTATGAATTTTCAATTCACTTTTTGCTCCACAATCCATGTAACCATAGTTAAACTCAATTCAAAAGTTGTACCAAAATAAAATTAATAAAAAATTGTATTGATGTGACTATAAATAAGAATGAGCTTTTCAAGAAAAAGTCATTATCATTGAACAACTAATGCATTTGTCCTTTGTACTTAAATAACTTAAAATAAAATATAAATATAAATTTATAAATTCTTAATTATATTATATGTTATTAATTAAAATATATATTATTTAAATTGTATAATAACATGTAATTAATATACTATATAAAATAAAATAATATAATATAATAAATGTATAGGGATATGCATTGTTTCTTTCAAGAAATATGAAATGAAAATAATATATTTTTATTCAAAAAGTGTGAAATGACATTTATTATGAGTACTTTACTTTGACTTTAAAAGTACTTAGAGTACTACCATGGTTAACTATAAGTTTTTATCCACCATTGAGAATGTGACAAGTAAGTACCTTTAACTCAAGCAATGTCACCTCAACCATTAGGGATGATGTCATCCCCTAAAATGTGATTGGTTCTCATAAAGTGAATTTTGATTGTACATTTTCCTTAGGAGGCCCATTTTAGACCTCAAAATTCCCCTAATGAAAGCTCTTTCCTTGTTCACGAAAAAGCTACTAATGTAAAAGAACGCTTTTCATTTTCCAATTAAAAGAAAGAATGCAAATTTTGCCTTTTTAAATGAATGGGAAGCAATGTGCACTACTTACACTAAATGAAAAAATAGATACTAGTTTTGAGAAATTTAAACGAAACAATCTAAAGTAAAGAGATCAATCGAATATGAACATCAAACATTTTCAAAACCAAGATGCACTCTTCCAAGAAAACAGGGCTTTCAAACTGGTTCAGTGAACAATGTAATCTATGCCCAAGGTGATAGATGGAGAGCTAAATGAACACAAAGATGATCATTCAACGACTCAATGAAACAAGGAACCAAAAGAAAAGCTAAAATAATCAGTCAACAAACCAAAATGGCAAAGACCAACTTGACTCAAACTCAGAAGGTTTAGTGATGAGGTAGTCGAGCCAGCGGCAAAAAGTACCTAGAAATCCTAGGGTGACAAACTTCACTAATCAGATAAAGGTAAAACAACTGAGAAGAACGAGACAAGAGAGTCAAGACAATCTCAGTGGACCAACTAAAAGATTAAAATCCAACGCAGAGGCAAGAGAAACTAACAAAGCTCATGAAAAAGGTTGAAATTTTAACCTACGGATTCGGCGCGTTTGTGAGGTTGTAATCAGCGCCAAACAGAGGATGGTGTGCCTGTGACAAAGGCAACAAGCGACAATTGGCACGACTGTTTAAGCCATAGTAGCACCGAGCTAGAAAACTATGGAAAAAATAAAAAACCACTGAGAAGAATTCAGATCTGACACTCTGAGGCTGAATGTGATGGATGAAAATAGTCAAACAGGTGAAACAAAGCAGAAATACAATCAAACAACCAAAGTCGAACAGACAAGAAAAACACTAGACGAAAAATGAAAGATGAAAAACAAACTAATCCCCAGCGAAGTTTCCAACTTTTTTTGCAGGTAAATACCCTCTGTGGATAGAGGCGATCCCTCTAGCCCTAGGGTGGGTCTAGCAACAAGGGAACATGATATACTTTTCAAATCCTACCATATAAATGAAAACTGAGTTGGGATAGATGACCTACCTTGGTCCAACTCTTTTGTCGTTGTTGTAAATAACGATCTGATGATCCTCGCCTTCGAGCCTCGCACCCTTCAACGATGAAATCGCGTTCCTGTACGAAGATAAAGTAGAAAGTAACAACATACAAAATAATATTTTCACTTATAGCTATTTTATCAGCCAAGGAAGATCAAAACATCTTGCATGAAACTAAACACATTAAACGCGAGATTGGAACCAAAAAACCAATCATGTATTAACAAGTAGAGAAAAGGATTATACAACCATAATGACTTGACATTGCAGGATCCTTCGACGGGTTCAGTCGGGCGCATCTCAAGTATTCGTTGGAGATCGGACTTGATGAAGTAATGGACCTAAACTCTCTCTCGACAATGGATTCCTCTCTTCCTTATTGTTCACACCAACTATAGTAAGGATTGTTCAGCTAGCTGAAACCATGTGAAAAGGGTGTATTTATAGGAGAGGAGAAGGTGGTTTAGGATCCCTCATAAGGTGGAAGAGAGGTCCTATCCCTTTGGGAGTTGCACAAATGTAGGAAAAAAGAAGCCAAAGGGAGGAATTCGACGTTATTCAGTCAAATAACCATGATGACTCTGCCCAGGAAGTGGTTGGAATGGAAATTTCGCTTCTATATTTAAAATACTTCCATAAATAGCTCAGCGCGGGCAGCCCAATGATACCAAGTGCCAATGGGCATGATGCTCTGTGTGAATTTTCTTATTGGCGCAGGGCCATAACTGTCCACCAGCGCTGACCCAGAATCATGTGTTTTTGAGAGCCTTCTCAAGGAATGACCAACGGAAGAAAAGTTCTTAACATGCCAAGGGATGCAATGACACTTTTTGCAAGATATGAAACCACACAGAAGTCACTGAAATGGCCCTCCAATGTGCAAGATGGGGATTTCAGGGATGGTGAAAAAACATTTTGTAATACTCCCTTCCCTCTTAGTCACATGTGTTAAGTGCATGTTTCTCTCTTAGGCACCAGAACTGGCCAGCACTAGTAGCTCCCTTTTGCAAGTGTGTTGATTCTAGAAATTTAGGAAAATTAAAAAATATTTTGAATCTTCCTCTTCTAGAAGCTTCCAAGGTTGCTTTAACTACTTACCATGGATAAGGAGCTTGAATCCTATATGATCCTATCCTGGAGACTTCACCTCTTATCCCTTGAGCTCATCCTCCCATCATATGTAGATCTCAAGCCCATAATGTTAATTCATAAACCACCACTCCTCTCCTATAAATTTACTGACATCCATAGCATTAGGGTTTTATTTTAGAGATTGATAGTTCCCTTATGATGTTTCCTTGAATCTAAAGGAGTCATCATCTTCTTGCATTAGGGTTGATCTTGAGGTGTTCATTATGACAAGGAAGGACAAGTCAACTTTTGGAGACATATATCAATTCAACACCTATTTATGGTTGTAAATTATCTCATGTTTATATTAATAAAAAGAGTATATTTTTTTCCTATATTTTTTGTGTTATGTTTACCCTCATGTATTTTTAATTCCATGTTGATTCATTGAATAGAGGTTTTAGATTATGCTACGTGGATGTTGTGGATCATTTTATTGTTTTAGTCATGTGTGCAGGTTCTAATTATATCATTTGGAGCTACAATTAGAGCTTACAAGCAAGGAGGAAATATAAGCTTGTTATAGATCCGAGGTAGGATTCATTCCCATACTCTAATTTCTCTAAGGTAAAAATCATATTCTTTGTCTTTTGTTGTTCTAGACTAGGGCACTAGGTCTATGGAATTGACCTTTGTCTGGAAATATAAATTCCACATAATAAACCCACTAACTATCGATAAATGGTAGCATCCACTTCTTCACCTGAAGTGGCATCCTCCTTCCTCTAGATTGTCACTAGAGGTGTTTCCATGTGTTTACAACTCTCCATGCAAAATCTCTACAATATATCATTTGCATACTTAGTGTGAGATAATGGGGATCCTCTTGCATTGAATATATGAATTTTCTAATGTATATCTGAGATGGATGGATGATCAAGATTCCTTCTTGATAATATGGTTCGGCCATTGATGAGTTGGGGTGGTTAAAATTGTCAACTATTTTGGAAATTGTCGACATTTTCATTAAAACTTTGTTCGGAACTATATGCATTTGATTTTCACCTTTAATTATTTATACAGGTGTATTTCCTCCTAACTTGCATTAATAAATGAAGTATATGTTTATTTATTTTTAATAACATATTCAAATTGGTAGAATATCTACTAGGTATTCAATGTTTCCTTTTTTAGAGATTTTTGGACTGGTTAATACTCCAATAAGAATTATCTTATTGTAATATTCCTATTTAGGAACAGCTCATGAATCATGCACTTAAAAATGCATTTTCAGAAAAATATGCTTTAGAACAGGAAAATAACTCTTGGATCCTTTATATCAGACAATATACAAACTAAATCCAAGATTTGAGCTGAAACAAATAAGACTAGGTGGGTTAAACAGATCTCCCGCACCTAGTTATCTTCAAGAGAAGGTCCAATGAGGGGCTGCAGCAACGTAAAACGCTCTACTGAAAGTGCAGAGAGATATCAATGCATAAAATTTTCTGATAGACACTCAACAACTAATTTCAAGTACATCAGCAACTTAGATCTGAATTTAGGATCCAAAAAGTGAGGAAAAGCAGTGATTTCGACCCTAAAATAGATGTATTCAGAAATCTGCGTAAATTTAAAGGAAATTACAGGATGTTATGTTATATCATGTCATGAGGGACCTATGCTCCAAATTTCAGCTCAAACAAAGCATTCTAGCTATGTTAAACAGTTCCTCCATTCCTGAATAAGCTTAAAAATTCGGATTTCCCATGACTTGGAGTATGCAGAAAATGGTTGAAGCTTACATTGCGTGATTTCTGAAGACATTAGAAAAAATATGTCTGAAACATCAGATATAAATTTTATTATAACTGAGCATGAAGAAAAATGGAGATTCAGCTCCTTTTATACATCAAATAGATCACCCGACAAGGGGATTTCATGAAAGAACCAATACAAGTATCAGATCTATAGTATATGGATCTGGAAAATGTAGAATCACTGAAAATCTGAGTATATGAGCTGAAATATACAAAATTAAAGAAGAGGACTGAAATAAAAACTTTCCGGAAGAAGGGATGGCCCTTCCTCAAGGAAATACGCACCAAACTAGGGCAGAAACCCTGCTACAAGAATGCACTGGAAAAATGACGCAGTTTCTGAAGTATAATGCACAGATGATGTTGGAAGGTCCTTTGGCCTGATGCCAAGATCTGAATATGAAGCTCAAGGCTTCCTCACTAATCTTCCAGAGAAAGGAATGCTCCCTTTTCTGCAAAACTAGATCTGGAAGTGGCGTTGAAAACCCCTCACTGCAACACCCTGCAACACAAAAATTCCTGCCCAACAGAAATAATGCTATGATGGAGGAGGAAGCTTGGCCTCAAGCCTAGATGTGAGGCATTTTATAACATACTCCTTCAAGATCTCCTCAATGAAGGAGGAGGAATTCCTAAACAGGAAATTCCTCTCTCTCTAGCTAAACAACCAAGAGAGTTTGAATTGCTTAAGCAAGCTCAAAATCGAATTATCTTCAACAACCTTTTCCTTGAGCCTTCTCCTTCCTTTTATAATATGAGGATGTGCCAAACCCTAAACCACCTTGAATCACTTAACCCTTTTCACATGTGGTCCTCCTTCTAGAACTGCGCTATCCTTTTAAGAGATACATTGAACCTAGACAGCTTGTAGATTTGGTCCTGTTGACCCAGTCAAATAGCTCAAACCTGTTTCACACACAAGTGGATTTTATGTAACTCGCTCAGATATAGCTTTTTTCACATTGATCATTGATTTATTCATTGATATAAAGAGTTTTACATGTCCTCCATTAGTCATTTATTCACAAATGGGAAAATAAAACAAAGTTTAAATATTCCTATTAGCTTGGGCTAATTAGGAATATTACAGTCCTCCCCTCCCAAATTTTTCTTGTCCTCAAGAAACTGCAAGGATAGAACTAAAGGATATCCCCTCCTCCTACTGTAGCATCCACATATGATTATCTCCCCCAAATAATGAGATGTTGTGTCAAAAATGAATCTCCATATTGCCTCTCCCAAGCATGCAACAACACACAAATGCAGACAAGTAGAGTACTCAAGAAGGCAATAAGGTGCTACCTAGAGGCTCCCTTGAGGCATGGAATCTGAAATGTATTGGGAAACAACATTCCCATGTGGATCCTCCATCCCCAAGCAATCATCCACACAAAATGAGTCACCTCCCAACATGGCAACTCTTGAAAATGTTCCTCCACCTTAAGCTCCCGCAAAATAGGTGGGCTGAAAATCTGCACATTGTAGACAAGATAGCCTACCCCATGCTATTCTCCTCTCCACTTAAGATAAGTGTAGAGTGCAAACTGATCTTTGGCTACAAGGATATTGCCCTCAAGTGGCATCAAGAAGATTAGATCTGCAAAGATCCTCCCTCCAACGTTGTAAAACCAATTAGCCCAAAATGTTCCATATGTGATGGATATAAGGGTATCATCATAAGGTATTCCATCACACACATGGCCCACCTCCAAGAGAAACAAGTGTTTGGTCATGGTGGCCACAACTCTTCCCATGTTCCCATTAGAACATGTACTGCGTAAAATGTGGGAACCTACTTCCCAAAAGGACACATCCAAACCATGTGCCTCACTCAACATCATGTCTCCCATCAAGATAAAAGAAATATCTGCAACTGAGAACATGATCATCATCATCACGAAGGAAATACTGAAGGTTCTATGTGATGCAAGAGAGTACCAACAGTTCCCCAAGTCTTCACAGCGCAATTTTACAAACTGCTGCTTCATAAGAATACATGGAAAATTGTTTCTTGCTACATGGTTAATCATATGAATCAAATGAACATACATGTAAAAAAAGCATCTTTGCCCGAGGCCACATAAGAGATGGTTGTCTCCATCATATAATTTGGCCCACTATAGATCATGGAGCTCAATGAATAGCTTGCCCTCTTGTGGAGCAATGCACTGCCAAAAGATGGTAAGAGGATGCAATCAAAAGCTCTCACCATATGTTGGAAGCAAGAAGATACATGGACCCATGAATGAATCCTCAATAATAGTTTGGCACACTCCCATGAAGGGGAATGAACCAAGTGCTACATGAAAGTCCTTCTCCTCATGCTTGGAAACCCAAGTCAAGAAAAGCACACCACAGTAATAGATGTCTCCATCTACCACTTCATCTTCTTCACCTCCTCTTTGCTCACCAAGTGCATCGAATGAGAAGTGATCCTAGGAATACTCCATCAGTAAATCCCAGCTCCAAAGTGACAACGCTGTTGGCCTATGCAAATAGGCTCCCATCAAAACATAGCTCCAATATTTGACATGCAGATTGTCAAAGGCATCTCCCATAATGTTGCTACATATGAGAAGTCCTTCCCATGAAGAAAGTCCTTCTTGAATATCTAAGGCCAAGGAGTAAACCCTTTGCACTATGATAGTGCCATCTTCTACTCCTGTAACATCATGAAAACTGTGAGAAAAAATCTGCCCTTGCTCTCTCAAGAATATCCCAAGCAACAAAATCTTTTGTTCCCTCCTCATACTTCCATCATCCAAATCAAGTACTGACAACATGGTGTTTGACATGAAGAATTTTATGCCAACACAATGTGCCCATACTCTTTTCTGCCCCATGATGCAAGTATTCTTCCACATACCCTTAGAAAGAGAGTGATGACCAAACTCTTTCAAGAGCAACCGATGCAGCCAAGCCTCCTGCTACCCCATGTCATAGATCTCCAAGTATCTCTCCAGATTCTTGCTCTCCATCCACATCCACTCAACCAATTTTGGATGTCTCCTTCCACCCTTCATCCTGGTACTCCTCCCATGAGGGCTACCATCATCCCAAATCAAATTCCTGCATTTCATGGGATCTTGAAATGCAATCTTCCCGAGGATCAATTTGACCCTATGAGGACCCAAATAGGTGGTAGGAAAAAAAATACCATCATTATGTGCATGGTTCAAGAAATTTCTGACACAGTCATGAGAGATGTTATCCATCCGAAGATGCCCTCCATCTATTATCTGCTCCTGTGAGAAGGGAATATCCTCCTCAAACTGTTGAAGAACTTTGCACTCCATGATGTGCTGGAGTGCACCTCCAATGAATTCTTCCCATGAGGTCTTCTCCTCATGCATGGCCTTCCAAAACCAAAGGGACCTTGGATTTTCTGCAAGTATAAGTTTCTCTTTGAGCAGGGGTGTGCTCATTGAGAAAGGGTCATCTAGAAGGGAGAAAGGGTTTCTCACTTCAAGATGTCTACCATCCATCATTCCATCCTCTATTGCTTCATAAATGAAGCTTCCATGTGAATGCTACAATGAGGAATGGTTCCTCTCTTCTTCCTTACTGCATTTTCACAGCAAAGTGCAACTCTGTTGCTCTAAATCAACAACATGCAAAGATGTAGATCTCTTCATACAATGTGCTGAAATGACAATAGATGGATTTTTAATCATACCTTGGTGAGATGTAGAAGCAAGAGCTTCTTCCTCAACTGTGTTTTCCTCCTCCATTGGACATGAAGGATGCTCCTCCAAGGTTGTGCCAGCGCTGGTACAATTCTCCACCCTTTCAATCTCCTTGAGATCTTCTTTAATACCCTTCATGGTCTGGAAAAGGAGCAGGGAGATCTCCTCTTCTGTCATTCTTCCAAGTGGTGGAGCCATGCTCTTGTTTTCTCTGTACAATTCATCTTCTTTTTAAGGGTAGGAAGTGCATGGGTCTTCCTCTCCTTTTTGAAACCTTTTATAGGTCTCACTGCAACGTTCTTCTTCTTGAAACCCTCTAGGATTTTCATTGCATCTTTATTCTTTCAATTGTTCAACCTCCTTGGAAAGGCTCTTCTTAGATCTGAATATTGATGAGAGTGATCTCATCCTCTCCATCACTTTGGTCTCTGCTTATTCTCTTTACTCCTCTGATAGCTTGATCTCACAGGCTGTGCCAGAGATCATGCTCTGATACCACTATAATATTCCTATTTAGGAACAGCTCATGAATCATGCACTTAAAAATGAATTTTCAGAAAAATATGCTTTAGAACAGGAAAATAACTCTTGTATCCTTTATATCAGACAATATACAAACTAAATCCAATATTTTAGCTGAAACAAATAAGTCTAGGTGGGTTAAACAGATCTCCCGCACCTAGTTATCTTCAAGAGAAGGCCCAGTGAGGGGCTGCAGCAAAGTAAAACGCTCTACTGAAAGTGTATAGATATATCAATGCATAAAATGTGCTGATAGACACTCATCAACTGATTTCAAGTACATCAGCAACTTAGATCTGAATTTAGGATCCAAAAAGTGGGGAAAAGCAGTGATTTCGACCCTAAAATAGATGTATTCAAAAATATGCGTAGATTTAAGGGAAATGACGAGAGGTTATTTTATATTATGTGATGAGGGACCTATGCTCCAAATTTAATCTCAAACAAAGCATTCTAGCTATGTTAAACAGTTCCTCCATTCCCGAATAAGCTTAAAAATGTTGATTTCCCATGACTTGGAGTATGCAGAAAATGGCTGAAGCATAAATTGCGTGATTTCTGAAGAAATTAGACAAAATATGTCTAAAATATCAGATCTGAATTTTATTATAACTGAGCATGAAGAAAAAATTAGATTCATCTCCTTTTATACATCAAATAGATCACCCGGCAAGGGGATTTCATGAAAGAACCAATACAAGTATCAGATCTGCAGAATATGGATCTGGAAAATATAGAATCACTGAAACTCTGATTATATGAGCTGAAATATACAAAATTACAGAAGAGGACTGAAATACAAACTTTCCGGAAGAAGGGATGGCCCTTCCTCAAGGAAATAAGCACCAAACTAGGGTAGAAACCCCGCTGCAGCAATGCACTGGAAAAATGACGCAGATTCTAAAGTATACTGCGCGGATGATGTTGGAAGGTCCTTTGGCCTGATACCAATATCTAGAACTAAAGCTCAATTCTTCATCACTAATCTCCCAGAGAAAGGAATGCTCCCTTTTCTGCAAAACTAGATCTGGAAGTGGTGTTGAAAACCCCTCACTGCAACACCCTGCAACACAACAATTCCTGCCCAACAGAAATAATGCTATGATGGAGGAGGAAGCTTGGCCTCAAGCCTAGATGTGAGGCATTTTATAACATACTCCTTCAAGATCTCCTCAATGAAGGAGGAGGAATTCCTAAACAGGAAATTCCTCTCTCTCTAGCTAAACAACCAAGAGAGTTTGAATTGCTTAAGCAAGCTCAAAATCGAATTATCTTCAACAACCTTTTCCTTGAGCCTTCTCCTTCCTTTTATAATATGAGGATGTGCCAAACCCTAAACCACCTTGAATCACTTAACCCTTTTCACATGTGGTCCTCCTTCTAGAACTGCGCTATCCTTTTAAGAGATACATTGAACCTAGACAGCTTGTAGATTTGGTCCTGTTGACCCAGTCAAATAGCTCAAACCTGTTTCACACACAAGTGGATTTTATGTAACTCGCTCAGATATAGCTTTTTTCACATTGATCATTGATTTATTCATTGATATAAAGAGTTTTACATGTCCTCCATTAGTCATTTATTCACAAATGGGAAAATAAAACAAAGTTTAAATATTCCTATTAGCTTGGGCTAATTAGGAATATTACAGTCCTCCCCTCCCAAATTTTTCTTGTCCTCAAGAAACTGCAAGGATAGAACTAAAGGATATCCCCTCCTCCTACTGTAGCATCCACATATGATTATCTCCCCCAAATAATGAGATGTTGTGTCAAAAATGAATCTCCATATTGCCTCTCCCAAGCATGCAAATTAGCTGAATAGCTATCATCATGAATAAGTAGAGTACTCAAGAAGGAAATAAGGTGTTTCCTAGAGGCTCCCTTGAGGCATAGAATCTGAAATTTATTGGGAAACAACATTCCCATGTGTATCCTCCATCCCCAAGAAATCATCCACACAAAATGAGTCACCTCCCAACATGGCAACTCCTGAAAATGTTCCTCCACCTTGAGCTCCCGCAAAATAGGTGGGCTGAAAATCTACACATGGTAGACAAGATAGCCTACCCCACGTTGTTCTCCTATCCACTTAAGATAAGTGTAGAGTGCAAACTGATCTTGGGCTGCAAGGATGTTTCCCTCAAGTGGCATCATGAATATTAGATCTGCAAAGATCCTCCTTCCAACGCTGTAAAACCAGTTAGCCCAAAATGTTAAATATGTGATGGACAGAAGGGTATCATCATAAGGTATTCCATCACACACATGGCCCACCTCCAATAGAAACAAGTGTTTGGTCATGGTGGCCACAACTCTTCCCATGTTCCCATTAGAACATGTACTGCATAAAATGTGGGAACCTACTTCCCAAAAGGACACATCCAACCCATGTGCCTCACTCAACATCATGTCTCCCATCAAGATAAAAGCAATATCAGAAATTGAGAACATGATCATCATCATCATGAAGGAAATACTGAAGGTTCTATGTGATGCAAGAGAGTACCAACAGTTCCCCAAGTCTTCACAGCGCAGTTTTACAAACTGTTGCTTCAGAAGAATACATGGAAAATTGTTTCTTGTTACATGGTTAATCATATGAATCAAATGAACATACATGTAAGAAAAACATCTTTTCCCAAGGCCACATAAGAGATGGCTGTCTCCATCATATAATTTTGCCCACTGTAGATCATGGAGCTCAATGAATAGCTTGCCCTTTTGTGGAGAAATGCACTGCTAAAAGATGGTAAGAGGATGCAAGCAAAAGCTCTCACCATATGTTGGAAGAAAGAAGATACATGGACCCATGAATGAATCCTCAGTAATAGTTTGGCACACTCCCATGAAGGGGAATGAACCAAGTGCTACATGAAAGTCCTTCTCCTCATGCTTGGAAACCCAAGTCAAGAAAAGCACACCACAGTAATAGATGTCTCCATCTACCACTTCATCTTCTTCACCTCCTCTTTGCTCACCAAGTGCATCGAATGAGAAGTGATCATGGGAATAATCCATCAATAAATCCCAGATCCAAAGTGACAACGTTGTTGGCCTATGCAAATAGGCTCCCATCAACACATAGCTCCAATCTTTGACATGCAGACTATCAAAGGCATCTCCCATAATTCTGCTACATATGAGAAGTCCCTCCCATGAAGAAATTCCTTCTTGAACATCTAAGGCCAAGGAGTAACCCCTTTTCACTATGATAATGCCATCTCCTACTCCTCCAACATCATGAAAACTGTGAGATCAAATCTTCCCTTGCTCTCTCAAGAACATCCCAAGCAACAAAATCTTTTGTTGCCTCCTCATACTTTCATCATCCAAATCATGTAGTGACAACATGGTGTTTGACATGAAGAATGCTATGCAAACACAATGTGCCCATACTCTTTTCTGCCCCATGATGCAAGTATTCTACCACATACCCTTAGAAAGAGAGTGATGACCAAACTCTTTCAAGAGCAACCAACGCAGCCAAGCCTCCTGCTGCCCAGTTTCATAGATCTGCAAGTAGCTCTCCAGCTTCTTTCTCTCCATCCACATCCACTCAACCAATTGTAGATGTCTCCTTCCACCCTTCATCCTGGTACTCCTCCCATGAGGGCTACCATCATCCCAAATCAAATTCCTACATTTCATGGGATCTTGAAATGCAATCTTCCCGAGGATCAATTTGACCGTATGAGGACCCAAATAGGTGGTAGGAAAAAACCTCCCATCATGATGTGCATGGCTCAAGAAATGTCCAACACAGTCATGAGAGATGTTATCCATCCGAAGATGTCCTCCATCCACTATCTTCTCCTGTGAGAAGGGAAGATCCTCCTCAAACTGTTGAAGAACTTTGCACTCCATGATGTGCTGAAGTGCACCTCCAATGAATTCTTCCCATGAGGTCTTCTCCTCATGCATGGCCTTCCAAAACCAAAGGGGCCTTGGATTTGCTGCAAGTAGAAGTTTCTCTTTGAGCAGGGGTGTGCTCATTGAGAAAGGGTCATCTAGAAGGGAGAAAGGGTTTCTCACTTCAAGATGTCTACCATCCATCATTCCATCCTCTATTGCTTCATAAATGAAGCTTCCATGTGAATGCTCCAATGAGGAATGGTTCCTCTCTTCTTCCTTACTGCCTTTTCACAGCACAGTGCAACTCTGTTGCTCTAAATCAGCAACATGCAAAGATGTAGAACTCTTCATACAATGTGCTGAAATGACAATAGATGGATTTTTAATCATACCTTGGTGAGATGTAGAAGCAAGAGCTTCTTTCTCAACTGTGTTTTCCTCCTCCATTGGACATGAAGGCTTCTCCTCCAAGGTTGTTCTAGCACTGGTACAAGTCTCCACGCTTTCAATCTCCTTGAGATCTTCTTCAATACCCTTCATGGTCTGGAAAAGGAGCAGGGAGATCTCCTCTTCTGTCATTCTTCCAAGTGGTGGAGCCATGCTCTTGTTTTCTATGTAAAAATTAATCTTCTTTGTAAGGGTAGGAAGTGCATGGGTCTTCCTCTCCTTTTTGAAACCTTCTGTAGGTCTCACTGCAACATTCTTCTTCTTGAAACCCTCTAGGAGTTTCATTGCATCTTTCTTCTTTCAACTGTTCAACCTCCTTGGAGAGGCTCTTCTTAGATCTGAATATTGATGAGAGTGATCTCATCCTCTCCATAATTATGGTCTCTAATTCTTCTCTTTACTCATCTGATAGCTTTATCTCACAGGCTGTGCTAGAGATCATGCTCTGATACCACTGTAATATTCCTATTTAGGAACAGCTCATGAATCATGCACTTAAAAATGCATTTTCAGAAAAATATGCTTTAGGACAGGAAAATAACTCTTTTATCCTTTATATCAGAAAATATAAAAACTAAATCCAAGTTTTGAGCTGAAACAAATAAGACTAGGTGGGTTAAACAGATCTCCCGCACCTAGTTATCTTCAAAAGAAGGCCCAATGAGGGGCTGTAGTAAATTAAAAAATTCTACTTAAAGTGAAGAGAGCTATAAATGCATAAAATGTGATGATAGACACTCAGAAACTAATTTCAAGTACAGCAGCAACTTAGATCTGAATTTAGGATCCAAAAAGTGGGGAAAAGCAGTGATTTCGACCCTAAAATAGATGTATTCAGAAATATGCATAACTTTAAGGGAAATTATGGGAGGTTATTTAGATTAGGTCATGAGGGACCTATGCTCAGAATTTCAGCTCAAACAAAGCATTCTAGCTATGTTAAAAAGTTCCTCCATTCTCGAATAAGCTTAAAAATGTTGATTTCCCATAACTTGGAGTATGCAAAAAATGGCTGAAGCATACATTGCGTGATTTCTGAAGAAATTAGACAAAATATGTCTAAAAAATCAGATATGAAGTTTATTATAACTGAGCATGAAGAAAAATGGAGATTCAGCTCCTTTTATACATCAAATAGATCACCCGGCAAGGGGATTTCATGAAAGAACCAATACAAGTATCAGATCTGCAGAATATGGATCTGGAAGACGCAGAATCACTGAAATTTGATTATATGAGCTGAAATATACAAAATTACAGAAGAGCACTGAAATACAAACTTTCTGGAAGAAGGGATGGCCCTTCATCAAGGAAATAAGCACCAAACTAGGGTAGAAACCCTGTTGCAGCAATGCATTGGAAAAATGACACAGTTTCTGAAGTATACTGTGCAGATGATATTGTAAGGTCCTTTGGATGGATGCCAATATCTGTAACTGAAGCTCAATGCTTCCTCACTAATCTCCCAGAGAAAGGAATGTTCCCTTTTCTGCAAAACTAGATCTAGAAGTGGTGTTGAAAACCCCTCACTGCAACACCCTGCAACACAACAATTCCTTCCCAAAAAAAATAACGTTGTGATGGAGGAGGAAGCTTGGAATCAAACCTAAATTTGAGGCATTTTAGAACATACTCCTTCAAGAGCTCCTCAATGAAGGAGGAGGAATTCCTAAACAAGAAATTCCTCTCTCTCTAGCTAAACAGCCAAGAGAGTTTGAGTTGCTTAAGCAAGCTCAAAATCGAATTATCTTCAACAACCTTTTCCTTGAGCCTTCTCCTTCCTTTTATAAGATGAGGATGTGCCAAAACCTAAACCACCTTGAAACACTTAACCCTTTTCACATGTTCTCCTCCTTCTAGAATTGTGTTGTCCTTTTAAGAGATACATTGAACCTAGACAGCTTGTAGATTTGGTCCTGTTGACCCAGTCAAATAGCTCAAACCTGTTTCACACACAAGTTGATTTTATGTAACTGGCTCAAATATAGCTTTGTTCACATTGAGAATTGATTTATTCATTGATTTAAGGATTTTACATGTCCTCCATTAGTCATTTATTCACAAATGGGAAAATAAATCAAAATTTAAATATTCCTATTAGCTTGGGCTAATTAGGAATATTACACTTATTTCTTTTGGTTTGTTTTATTCATGAGGTTTAAATATGTGCAGCAATAAATGAAGACAATAAGGAGGGCCGTGAGCAGTATCATGACAAGAACAACAACCTTCTTCCAATCACGATTCAAGGTTGTGAACACACTATTTGTTACACTTGTCCAAACAACCAAACAAAGAAAATGGTGTGCATCACATGAATGAGATTCTAAGAATTGCTATGTCTAGACGTATGAATCCCATGATCATATCCAAAGTAATAAATTTTATATTAGTTACATTCAAAAAATATTCTTTTGTGAATTTCTCCACATAACACCATTCTTTGTGTCTTGATTCTGAATGCCCTCCATCTTATAGATTTTGGGTTCTGTGCAGGCAATGTGTGTGGATTCCTTACCTTTTCATTAGGTGTAGTGAGAAGAAATTTGACTCTCTTCATATCAGCTGTAAAAATCCTTTAAATCACATTTCTCTCCACAATATTATTAATGTATGTGAAAGCCTCTTTGGTGCTCTATCCTTTAGAATTTGGGTGGCTTGACCAAACAAGATTTACAAATATCATTACAAGGAAAATTCAATAAAGCAAAACTTGGAGGCTCTCTTTGAATAAATATTTTGTAACATTAGTATCATGATTCCCATTCATGTCTTGGAAATTTTGTTTTATGGTTTTGTTCCCTGCATTACGTTCTTCTTCCTACTCATTTTCCATAGATGTTATTACTTTTCCACAATGTATTTCCATACCAGGCTCAGGAGAAAATTGACCATCCATAACACTAGACCTTAAGGGCTTAAAAATACACTATTTCCTATGAGAAGGTGGATATTGATGGTAGTAACCACACAAAAAATGGTAGTGTCCCCACATCCCACTGGCCAATAATTTTCGCATGGGATTTTCCACCAATCCTAATCAAAGTTGAAGGATAGAATATAAACAAGGACTACAAAACACTTGACAACAACCATCTTGCCAATAGTTACCATATGAAATATAAATCGTCAAAGTCAAATTTATAAATATACCATTTCTTCTACTTCTTTGTTTGTTTTCATCAGTAATAGTAATAGCAGCGATGATTTGTGGCTCAAAAATTTTTTATATCGTTGCTCAAATGGCTACTGAAAATTTGAAAGGAACCAATGTTGAATTACTTTCCATAAGAGTTGACTACATCAAATGCAATGGTAAAATTATAATCAAGTTGTGTCAATCACTATAGGAGAAAGGATAGCAGGTTGTATTATTGGAGGGGGTATTATGACCATAATAATTGATCATTGTTTTCCTTATTTTTCCCAGACTTGATTAACCTCTTATGTGGGAACATTTAGAAGAAAATTTCTTACACCTTCATCAAGTAAATTTATCTTGTCAACATACATGATTCCTCTATGAGCCTCAGGAAGAAGAGCAGTCTATAATATTATTATTCCAGATTCGACTAAATCCTTTACCTCCACTAAACCTAAAAACCTATCCTCTGTTATCCAAGAGCAAGCAAAGAAACTATTGAGATGGTGGAAAATATGTGTTGATTTATGGTAGCATCGGATCTACTCTAAGTCTCAAATTTTGCAGGGAGGCTTAGACACATGTATTCCAAAATACCCATAAAGTGATTTGGTAAATTCCACCTGGATGAGGTTTTATTAAATAATTAATTATTTTTAATGGCAGCCTAAGTCTAAACTTGGGTAATTAAAATAATTAAAGTGTATTAATTGAACTGGGTGTGAATCTTCTAGAAAGAGATGAAGATCAAGTCAAGTCAATCTTAGCCCTTGATTATGTTTTAATGTGGGTATTTGATTTCTAAGTGAGAAGATTATAAGAAGGACTTTGATGGGAATTCGGAAACACACTAGGCAGATACTCATTTTCCCGAGTAGATCAATTTTCTCACTGGTTGAATTTCATCAAGAGAAAATCGAATCAGAGGGAGAGTTACAAGTTGGAGAGAGAGGGCATCAGTAGGATCATATCGGAAGAAACAACATAGAGGAGGGATAGCGTAGAGGCTGTGACACTAGGACTATGCAATTATTGCGCAGAGGGTGACACAGTGAGATGCAATTAAGGCCGCATGTCCTCTACAGAGTCAAAATTTCATTGTGAAGTGTGATAAAATTATCTGTAAAATTCTCACATAAATTCCTCTTCTATTCTTCTAGTTGTATTTTGTACATGATATTTTTCTGAAGAATAATAAAGAAACCCTCATCTTCTGCACCGATTTTCCCACATTGGGTTTTTCCAGGGACAATTGTCAAAAAATAACTGTCATTGTGATTGTACTTGTTCTAGAATTTTTCCTTGCATTTACTTTCCACAGTAATTTAATCGTGAAGGTTGCAGCACAATTTATTTTGATATTTACTGTGTAACACCGTAAATAACATGTTTATGAATTAATAAGTAGAATAAATAATATCAGTTACTGCAGTTGGGGTTCTATTTAGGAATTTTCACATGGTATCAGAGCTAAGGTGAAGCAAGAGAGTAGAGCCATAAGAGCTAGCTCTGAACAGAAGAGGGAGATCGAAGATCTACGTAGGAAGAAAATTGAATCCCCAGAGGTATTTCACAGTCTAGACTAGCAGGGAAAAATTTTCATGGGAAAATCTCTCTCTAAGTGAGTCAATAGAGAGAAATATTTCCAGATTCTAGTGACATAGGGAGCATCATAGTAGTTTCAGCGCAGAGTAATCTTTAGGTAAGACGCAGTTTTGCTAGGAAAAAAAAGTGTTATAAATCTAAAGGAAATATAGCACAGATAAGTATGGAATATCTAGATGTCTTTGAGTTATTTTCTATATTGGAAGAATACTCCGCATGTTTTTCAATTTCAGCATCAAAAGGTGTTTGGTATATTGATAGTGGGGCCTCATCTCACATGACTAGAGTACGATAATAATTCTCGAGCTATCAAGAAGAGCATATGGAATTCCATATCACTATGGGAAACAAAACAAAGTGTACTCTAGTAGGGAGAGGTACCTGTTGAGTCCCAAACTTGCATCTTTCCTATACACCTTTCTAGACTTTTTCCATTTACCTAGACCTCCTAAGTCATCAACATCATTTCATATTAATCATAAAAGAGCATTTAAAGTGGTTTTTAACTATGTTTTGTGTCTGCTGTTTGAATTAGATTTTTGCTCATTGAGCTGCGGAATCTTGTCACTTTCCGCAGCTGCTTCAACTTTCCGCAGCCATTTTGTTAAAGTCTATATTGTAGGTGTCTTCAGGCAAATCAAGCCACATGGGCAAGTTGGAAATGACATGGATATGGACCGAGTCCTATTGGCTCAATTGAATTCACCAAAGAAGGTCGTGGTCAAAGGTAGTTAAGCGGTGGTCAACCTACGAGTCCTATGGTGACAGAACTCTGTTTTTCACCACGTGAAGACTTGCGTGGCCGTTCCTAAATCTCAGGGGACATATCAACACCTGTGAACTACTCCATAAGCCGAATCCAACGACCACCCTCCATAGATTTAATCTTCACGGCAGCCATAATGCTAGATTTCTGGACGTGGTTGTTCACGTGTCTTTTATCAGCGTAGATTGTAGGAAAGTAGTTATGTCATCCTCTATTATAAATAATGCGTTCTCATACGCATAGTGGCTAGCTTCTGTAATGTAATTTTGCTGAAAAGAAAGCCCACTGTGCCGTGACATTATTTCCTTGTTATGACTGCGTTTTGAATACATGAGAAGACTCTGTTCATAAGCATAATTCGTGGTTGATAGCTGTTGCCCGAGGATTGTGCAGAGGGCCCCTGCACACGCCGAGGTTTTGTTTATTGCTATATAGTTTCATGCTTTATTTCCTTACGTTCATTATGCCATAGTTATTCATGTGTATATATTACATCTCTTATGGTATTAACGTTTTATTTCTGTCCATAATTTTTCATGCTTTATACTGATGTTAACTGATCAGTGTTTTTGTTCTAGATTATAGTAGGCAGCCCAGGCATTTGCACATAGTTTTACAATGACTAATGACATGGAATCAGTCTTGTCCTTCTGCTGATTTATTTTTCTTAGCTTTTAATTCCAGCACTGTTTTATTTATTTCAGTTTTGTACATTTGCTTTATTAGTTAGATTAGATATTAAATTACTCATGTCATTATCAGTTAACTCCGAAAACCATAGCGAGACTAATGGTGAGGGATTGAAGTATGAGTGTGTAGTTTGATATTATTTTATTTTTCTGCAAGTTAGATATTAAATTGCTCATGTCATTATCAGTTACCTCCGAAAGCCATAGCGAGACTAATGGTGAGGGATTGAAGTATGAGTGTGTAATTTAATATTAGTTTATTTTTCTGAAAATTAGATATCAGATTGCTCAAGTTGTTTATGATTACCTCCGAAAGCCATAGCGAGACTAATGGTGAGGGGTCAGAATATGAGTTGATGTAATTTGATTTTAGCTTTACTTTTCTTGCAATTCTTGGGTTTCTTTGAGCACAGTTTCTTTTGTATTTAGAAAGCAGCAAGGGTAATGGGTTTCATGATCAATAATTCACTGTTTGTTTGACTAGTATAGTGGCACATTTTCATTTTCTTTTAGGAATTAATTTTGTCATTGCATGTTTTAAAACCCTTTTGAAGTTTGAAGTTTGGGAAATCATTATAAAGGACATCATTGCCTTGAACATTTATATCCATACTTGTCTTTTATAATTTCCATCTCACATTAGGAAATCAACAAAGATAAAAACCCCCAAGATAAATAAAAAACCCAAAAACGACAAAAAGTAAGAGATAGGTTATCTTGCACATATAGTGTGCCACACTTCGTCAGCTTACGAATCCCGGATTGACATATTAATGTAGCAATTTAGGACACACTAAATTGACCAAACAGTACCATAGAGTTTCAAACGGAAGCAAGAACCAACATCAGATCCACTAAAGTGTTGTATGTGCTTGCATTAGGAATGAATCTAATTTCAGTGTCCCAATTACAAGAAAAGGGATACGATGTATACTTCTTTGGAAGGAAGGTGTACGTCAAACATAACATCCAAGTTGGAAGAAAATGAGACAAATTTGAGCTTGAAGAAACAGACCGTATAGATTGCATCTCGACTCTCCAATGGCACTAATAGGTAGCAATATTAATGGTGAAAATGAACTAATTGAACTATGGTATAGGCGAATGGGACACTTACACCATGGAGCACTTAGGATGCTCAGAGAGATTGTTACACAAGTTCTAGTCCTAAGTATTGAGCATGGTGATGTATGCAGAGGATGAGTACTAGGGAAGTATGCTAAGGCAGCTTTTCCTAGAAGTGGCAACAGAGCGAAAGGAATATTAGGATTGATACACTCATATATTTGTGGCCCAATGTCCACAATAGCTCTTAGCAGTGGTGAATAATTTTTCACCTGTTATCACCAAACTAGGACTAATTGGGTTGTTCAACAGTAAATTTGATGTAACTATTTCAAACCACTTGGGGTTGGAAGTTATCCATTCCAACCAAAGAGGGTTATCTCAAGAAAAAAGGTAAGATATTCGATAAACAAGCTTATAATGAAAATGGCTAACTCTTATATGTTTTTAGATGATTTTTTGCAGGTGGAAGATGAGTGAGGGCTACCATTGGGCATCGATTCAACATGGAAATTCAATTACAAAAAATTATCATTCATGGAAATTGAGGCACATAAGCTCTTACAAAATTATTCTGATAGGAAACATAATACATAAAGGAAATTGGAGCATAAGGTTTTATTAAATCCAAGTAATTATGTATGAGCAAGTTGAATTAACATTCAAAAGATAAAGGACACAAACACATAAAATATCAGTCAGAATCTCAGGTCTGAACAAAACACTAGTGCAACTGTCTATTAACTGAGTGAAAACATATTACATAATATCTTTGGTCATTACATCCATAAACCCTCTCTAATTCTAAAAATCTACTATTTATAGAGTGAAATCCATTTTACATAGTTCTGCCACCTGGGCTAGACTCTCGAACCTGATCTAGAGATCTAATCCAAAAATGAATTCATTACATTGAGAAAAAATAGAGATAATTTTGTTTGAAAGAGTTTGTATTAAAAAAGGACTCTATATCTATTAACTTCATCAACAAGAACTATTAATAACCCATGCTAATGATGCCTATTGAACCAACCAACCTTGTTTAGGTGGAAAACAACCATGTTCCCATGGAAAACTGTCATACTATATTTCAGGTCCTTATATAGCAAATTTGATGATGAGTTGTCCATTGGTGAGGTGGCAAAAGTGATGTGATGTCAACCATGTCAACCTTATGAAGTGTATCGCTGAGTTATCTTCATCAAAATATGTCCTAATGACACTTAAAAATCTCTTTTGATGACTCATATCCTTCTTTAAATGCATTAAATGCCTCAGAAGACCAAAACTTTAGCATGCTGGAAAAACAGAGTATTTAGGCAAGTTCGTATCGTAGTTTTCGTAGCATTCTCATAACACCACCTTCTACAAATTTTTTGACTTTTCTGCCTGTGAGAGGGACTTCATTGGGTATAATAAGGTAATCGCATGCCTTCATTTACCCATGGCATGATATTTTCTGGAAATTTTTACCTCAAAAATTTCTATAGAGAGTTTGTAGCGAAAACTCGACTTCAAGCCTGGAGCTCGCTACGAACTTGCCTAATTTAACCAGATTTTGCAATTTTTCTCCTTAACTCAAAAAACATGCTTGATGCCCTGTAAATGACTTGATATGATATCCTAAGACAAAAATTGGCCAAAAAAGGTGTGTCTTACCATCTTTTAAGGAGTAGCGGGGTCATCTTCCATCACAATCATCTTTAAACCTTTTTTCCTCAACTCTGCTTGCACCATCTCCATTTGTATTTACAATTCTATGAATTAGCTTTGTAACTTCCTTCTTTCTGATCACAACCACTTGTTCCTCCTGAAGATATGTTTCATCATTTTTTTCAGAGGCAATTTCCTCTTCAACATATTCCTTGAC
Organism: Pinus albicaulis; assembly: GCA_034641835.2. NCBI lineage: Eukaryota > Viridiplantae > Streptophyta > Pinopsida > Pinales > Pinaceae > Pinus > Pinus albicaulis. Next base: position 1,277,628,680 of record CM076579.1, read on the forward strand.
CCCTCTACAACATCATCATAAAAATCTACCTGTTTGTTCACTTATTTTTTAAAGTATGTGAGCTCCTACCTCTCTTGTTTAAATTCTGCTAACTCTAGCTTAGTTTCCAAAATCTCTTCTCTAGCTTAATTAAGTTGTTCTTTTAAAAGCTCTAGGTCATATTTTTCTTGCACTTTTTCCTTGCCCTTCCTTTCCCTGCTCACCTCTGCCTTTGTTGGAGATAACTCTATTATTTCTTCCCTTGTTGGATGTTTCTTCTTTTCTGGTTCCTTATGCAGCTTCTCATATTTTTCTCCCTTTGATAATTGTTACCTAATGAATGGATTCCTACGTTTAAAAACAAAACCTAAGTCTTCTTTGGAAAAGTCTATTTTCTTAGCTTTAAGACTCTTTTTCTTGGTTTTTTCTCCTTTAGCTTCTACAGGCTTCACAACAGGAGATTCCTCAATGTAAATTTCTTGTAAGTTATCTTCTAGTTTTCCTTTCCCTTCTGTCTAACTTCTAGTGATTCTTCTATGGGTTCTTACATCAGTTTTGACTTTACTCCTAGTAGGGGTTTTTTGAGGCACCAATGTCTCCTGCAATTGATCAATTTCTACCTCCATAGGCTCCACCATGGTCTGCACCTCTATCTGCACTTCCACCTCATGTTCAACCTCTGTTTGAGCCCTAGATTATTTATCTTTCCTTGGAGTATTTTTCTTTGATATAGGTGTCTTTCTAGGAGTGAGGACATCCACCTCATACCCACTCAAGAACAAAAAAGTGGACCAATCCCTGTTTAACTTCTTTAACTCCTCCATCACTAACAATTTTATCAAGCCATGGTGAAAAATAGAAGTGTCACTACTTTCAGGTTTAGCTTGAACCTTATCATCCATTTCACCTAAACTCCTAAACAGAAAAAATGGTAAATCCAGAGGTTGTTTACCTGTGAAATGAAGCAACAATCTAAAGTGGTATTGATAGATCATGTGAAATCTACCTTCACAAGTAAATTATTTCTAAATCACCGTCAGTAGTTTTGAAAAATTTTCCTTGAGACAATTCCTGGAGATGTCTAAGCTCATGTTTGTGCCTATGTGCTCCTCCTTTAGAAATTCATTACAGTTTTGAAGCTTACATTTTGTTTCTTTAAACAACTCCTCTCCAGACCTTGGAATATTGGTTTCCTGTGCAATTGTCTCAGGAGACATATTAAAATTGAGGATGCCCGCCTTTGAACCTGTACCGATGAAGTTAATAGCAAAGTATTTAGACACTTTTGCATGATATCCTTGCAGTTTTTGGCAGAACCGTATGAAACCTGCATTTGTAAAAGCTTCTGAGAAGCTGGGGTCTTTTTCAATTAGCCTCATATCCATAGGCTCATTTATGACCACATTTCCACCCTTGTTTCGCTTTTTATATGAATCCATACCTTCAAAGACAACGATGATCAACTTCTTCTTTGAAACTTGCAGAATTGTTTTGAGACAGCAAGCACCTCTCTTGACACAGGTAACACCTAGACTAGGAAAACTATTGGACAAAAATCAAGACTCTAGACTGCTGGAAAAATTGTTTAAACATCTTACAAGGATGAAGGTAAGGTGATGCTTTTCGAATTAGGGATCAAGCTAAATTAGGAAAGAGGAAATGAGTGGGAAAGATGAAATGATGTGAGGAATAATGATTACCACAAATGCACATGACATATGATGACTGAATAGTACCATGATGACCAAGTGTGCATTGACCACTAAAATTATGACAAGACACAGCTTATCCCACTGTTATCATAAAAAACAAAGTTCATAGCATTTCCAGTACTCGGGAGGGAAAATTCGCCACGGAACTTTCAGGCACTTATGTAGCGAAATTAGATTGTTTTACACTGACTACACTACGAAATTCAAAAACAGTTTCCAAGTCTCACAAAATGACCTTTATTACCCATGCAGTCATATTTTTTTGAAATTTACCTTGATAAGACCTCTATTGCATGACCAATGACCATTTAGACCCCTTAAAATATGTACAAGATTTGAAATTCAATGAATTTCATGACCTTATTCCATCCTAATGACCTAACCTAAATTAACTAAGACCAACCTAGACAAACCTATTTTTTATCAAGGATAACATCACCTTTATTGATGATCACTCTAGAAAAAACTAGATATATTTCTTAAAGACCAAGGATGAGGTCTTTGATCGATTCAGAGAGTTTAAGGCTCTCGTAGAGAACATGACAAGGAAAAAGAAAAAGGTATTGAATTCAGATAATGGTGGAGATTATATGGAAAACGACTTCACATATTTCTACACAAATGAGGGCATCAAAAGAGAGTGAACAACTCCATATAATCCACAGCAGAATGGAGTAGTGTATCAAAATAATAGAAATATTCTTGGGGCGGCAAAGGCTATGTTATATGACCAGGACTTTCCTAGATTCTTATGGGCAGAGGCATGCAACACAACAGTGTATATTCATAATAAAACTCCTCGCAGAGCGTTGGAGAAGAAAATGCATGAAGGGGTCTTCATTGGGAGAAAGCCGAAAGTGAGTCATCTCAGGATATTTGGAAGTGTGGCATATTGTCACATTCCATATGAGAAGCGTAGTAAGTTGGACCAGACTGCAGAAATGGGTATCTCGTAGGGTATAGCGAGACCTCAAAAGCATACATGATCTACATTCCTAGAAACAGGAAAATTGTAGTAAGACGAGATGCCAAGTTCATGGAAGATAGAGCTTTAAAGAAATCTCGTGAGATGCCAATAGAGGATCAGTCAGCGGATGTTCCATTAGTCCAATATCAGTAGGGTCTGCATGGAAGACAAGCAGGGTGACATACATCAGGATCGAGTACTGTGACCAGTACCATTATTTCCTCAGGAGTAGGAGATCCTAACCGTTCTCAGCAGATAAAACAATAGGAATAGGAGTAGGATTTTAGTGAGCCTCATACCACCAGTGGTAGAACCAGTAGGGAAGTACATCAGACACTAAAAGACATAGAAGAGTTTGTTGGAGCTCCCATAACTGAAAAAAGGTAGTTGCATAAGCAACCTGATAGATACCAAGCCTTGGTAGCATGGGTTGAAAAACCTTCCAGTTTTTAGGAAGTCGTACAGCACCAAATATGGGTGGATTCCATGGTAGAAGAATACAGTTCTATCATGATGAATGATATCTGGGAAGTGGTACTTAGACTGGAGAATAGATCATTTGTATGATCAAGGTGGATCTAAAATATCAAGTACATTGCAGATGGCGATATAAATAAGTATAAGGATAGGTTCATGGAAAAGGGGTATGCAAAAAATGAAGGAATAGAATATGAGGAGACCTTCGCCCCTGTAGCTAGATATACCACTATAAACTTTGTTATATCCCTAGCAGCTCAGATGGGATGGGATATTCACCAGATGGATGTCAAGATATCATTCTTGAATGGGGTGATACAAGAGGAGATGTATATAAAACAACCTGGAGGCTTCGAGACTCATGAGAAGATAACTCATGTATGCAAGTTAAAGAAAGCCCTATATGGGCTCAAGCAGGCAGCCAGAGTGTTACATCATTTTTTGGTCATCTAACCTACTATCATTAGATGGACCCAAGTACACCATGTAAGACCAATTTTACCCTAAGTAAAATTGCTTTCACTATGTAAAATAACTTAATAAAACACATTTATTAGGTTGTTTATGGTCTAAACAGAAAACCCCAAAAGGAAATATTAAACAAACCTATATTTGTTTGATTTTCCTCAAGGAATAATTAATTAAACAATAATTTAATTATTATTCCCGGTCATGTTTAACCCAAAACAAAGAAATTAATTAGATAAATCCTTATTTATCTTATTATTTTCTAGCAATAATTGTTTAAATCTTATTTAAATAATATTCCTTGTTAAATATGACTAAAACACCCATAAATAATTAAATAAATCATTATTTATTTGATTATCTTTTAACCACCTCCTTAAAATGATAAATAAATCATTTATTTATTTATTATTCACAAATAAAGGTATTTGACCCAAGTCAAATACTTTTTCCCTCCAACAAATATAATAAAATATTCCATAAAAGGTGGATCTAGATTTGGTTAATGTTATTTTAATCATGCACCAAGATCTAGAATGATCCAATATTTTGTTATAAATAGGAGGGTTTCTCCTACCATTCTTCACCTTTTGTTGCCTATTAGATCACTCTGGATCTATACTCTTGGTCTAACTTTGAGCCATTATCATTGTCATATTTTCCATTATTTGTTGTGTGAGCTCCCTTTGAGTTCTATCTTTGTCTGGGTTTTCTACACCAACAGGAGAGAGAAATGCTAGATCTGAAGTGCCGAGGACTTCCAAGAACCCATCCCATTGAGGAGAATTGGAAACACCTTCTTGTTTTCCTCCCAGGTGCCCTTAATACAAAAAATTCTTTCAAAAAATATTGTTCTTGTCTTGTCTATTGGATGTATGGAGCAAAACCTTATTTTTACTGCTTAATGTCTCTTTATGCATAGATCTGGTTTTTTGTAGCACTTGTCTTGATCAACTAACTGCAGATCTGAAGATATTGGTAGCCATATTTGATGTTAGGGCTATAAGTTATGCGTAGCTAAAGTGGTATTTTTTCGTACACTTCGACAAAATATTCATACTAACAACTGGCGACTCCACATGGGTTTTCAATTACGACCGCTGTCGTTTTTCATATTCCTGCATATCCAGCTACTTCAAACCCTAGGTTTTCTCTTTAGCTTTTTTTTTTCCTATTTTTATGTTGTTTTTCACCCTTAAAACCCTAAAACATTAAAATTTTTAACTTCCGTGTGTTTCTGGCCCTATTGCGCAGGTGACACACATCAGTCGTAGCTGAGACGAAATTTTTTTTCTGAAATCTGCCGCCGAGAGTGATGGAAGTGCAGGTCGCACTTTTTGGCACAAAAAATGCGTCCTGGGTAGCGGAAAACAGCCCAAAAACTACGACCTAAGCGAAAAACAAGTCAAAAACTACGACCTGGACTTTTTTTTGGAAATTTTCTGAAATTTTTCTGGGTTTTGTCTGAACCTCTGTCAGGGTTGTCTGACCTTCGTCTCCACCCGTTTAGGCCTATTATTGCTCTGTTTTACTCAACTAAGTGGGAACATAGCCCCCTAGGGCTTCAGTACCCTCCACTTTTTGTGGAAGAGTTTTAGCTGTTTCAAGTGTCTGAATTTTTCAGAGTTTCAGCCTTTTCTTTTCAGATCTGCTACCTCCTTCTCAGATCCCTTTCAATCAGCTCTTCTCCCTTTCAAATCACCTCTTGTAGTTTTTTTTGGACCTTCCTTTAGGGCCTCCTCCTTGTCGCTTCTAATTTTTGCTGATTTCCTCCTTTTTCCCAGCCACCTTGCCTCTGTCTCTCGGCTGTGTTCTGCACCTCTTTTCAGCAGTTTTCTCCTTTAGATCCCTGTCCCTCCCGACCTTAGATCTATTGGCCTCTTTTTAGTGTGTTTTGACTAGATTTTTTCCCTCTTTTAAACTAGTTTTGAGAGACCCGCCTTTTTGGGTTAGATCGATGCACTGTTAGCTATTAATTTTCTGTTATTTCAGCATTATATACTGTTCTCTGCAGATTTATTCTCAGTTACGCAGCACACTTTTTCATTTTCTCTCAAAACGTCTGGGTTTAAAAATTAAAATTAACGCACGCCACACACTCACCCTAAGCGAAGAAGAGCTTGGTTAACACCGTCAGGAAAAGACTTTAAAACATTGTAAAATCAATTGACACTGCACCTTTTTTGCCCTTGTTTCGACATTGTAATCACTTGATTCTGCACCTCCCTGCCCTTGTTGGTCGTTCTTCTTCCCCTTGTGCCGTGTTTTTGTTATCATCATTGCGCCCCCAAAGTGCACATCCCGGAGACTTCTTGGCCTTCACCCTCAGTTTTCCGGTCGGTCGACCTACTCCTTCCCGTCGTCGTCGAGTTAGTCCACCTCCAAGTCTGCACTCCGACTCCTCTTTTGGTTCATTGGGTTCTCCTTTTACTTCCGGTTCTCCCCCTGTCACCTTCACTATGTCTGGTCCAGGGCCTAACGCTAGCAGTAATCCTGGCCCTAATGCCAGGACTGCTACTAGTGGAACCGCCATAGGAACTACCTCGGTTGCGCCCTTGCTCCCCTTCATGGAAGGCCTCAGCCTCCCCGATTTGGACCGGTTGACAAATGACCCTATACACCATGACGCTAGTTGGCCTGCTATGCCGACAAAGCTCCCTTCTGACATCCCAAAGTTTGAAGGCCTTGCTGGAGAAGATCCTTCAAATCATGTTCGATCTTTCCACATGTGGTGTTCATCTACCTCCATTACCGATGACTTTGTCCGTCTTCGGTTATTCCAACGAACGCTTACAGGCGCGGCTTCTAAGTGGTATGTTGATCAGCCCACTTCCTCTCATACCACCTTTGCGACTCTTGCCCGGGCTTTTTTATCTTACTTCCAGCTTCCCCTTCGTTATGACACTGGTATCGAACTTTTGACTTCTTTCTGTCAATCATCTGCAACCCACCTCTTTGATCATGTCCAGGAATGGCGGAGAAGAAAGAGCCTATGTCAATCCCCTACTTTCAAAGACCGTGTCTACATGGACTGGTTCCTTAGATCTCTTTTGCCTCCTATCGGGAAAGATGTCGCATCGCATTTTCCCCAAACCAAAGAAGCCGCCCTCCAACTGGCGTTAAAATATGACTTGATCTACACTCAGACAGGTTATGTTTATACCGTTCTACCTGATCTCCCCAGACCTGGTGGTGTCAACGCACAGGGGGCACCTCATGCCGCCGACGGTATCGTTGGAGCTCTCTCTCATCCATATGCCCAACCTCCCATGGGTTATGGTTTTCCTGGGGGAGGGGGCAGCACCTCCCACACTTGTCCCCCTCCTAGTAGCACGTATCCAGGATACAACATACCTCCTCTTTTGGCCCAACCTCCTGCTCACCATACTGTTACCCAACCCCCTTATTATTCGTATCCGCAGTTTGGTGCTCCAGCTCCTCCAGCATCAGCACCTCCGCCTCCCTTGCCTTCTCAACCCCTGCAACAGAAGTCACCACCCCCTCAAGCGCAGGTGGATGCACAGCAGGGATTCGTGGCTACCCAACCACCTGACGGACAGGTGGCCACTCAACCTTCCCCTTCTGGTTCCTCCAATTACCAGATCCTCATGATGAACTCTGATCCACCTCTAACCGTCGACCTTAACCTTCAAACTCGGTCCCATCAGTACCCCAAGCCTCCCGCTCCGTCTGTCCCCGAGTCACCTTCTTCAGGGTCTACAGAGCCTCTTTCGACATCTAATGGTCCCTTGCATATCCCTCTACCCAAAGTCGAGGTTCATACCAAGATTCCTAAGGGACCATTATGCCGAAATGCTGCTTCTGGTCAAGTTGCTCATTCATATAGCATCGTAGATGATTTGGCACAATCTCCTGCTGTCATTTCAACACTGGAACTCCTCCAGTCGTGCCCTTCTCAAAAGAAGGCTCTACTATCTGCCATGGGTGCTGTAGATCCTGTTGATGACCAATTGATTGTTTTCGACACCCATCAATCAGAACATCCTCCTCTTCCTGCTTCCGTAGCCTTCCAAATCCCAGTCAAAATCTGGAACGCTAATGTTTCTCGATGCATCATTGATGAGGGGGCATCCACCTGTGTGATGTCTGCTTCGGTTTGGAAACAACTCGGATCTCCTGAATTGGCCCCTTCCACAATCACCCTCCGTGCGTGGGATGGCCATGCCTCCCAGCCCATTGGCTTATTCCGTAATTGTCCTATCACTCTTGCGAGCAAGACTATTTGCGTTGACGTTGAAGTCATCGACGCCCCTCTTGATTATAACATTCTCTTGGGGCGTAGCTACACTTATGCTATGTCTGCTGTCCCATCCACGGTCCACCGCAAGATGTTTTTTCCTCATAATGGAAAGATAGTCACCATTGACCAGTTGACGTATCATGAGCCAAAATCTCAGGCTTCCCCTGAGTCGACCATCTCTTCTGTAGCCAATCAAAAAACTGTCGATTCTTTGACCAGTGTCTCTCCCGGCGTCTACAAAGACTCCTCTTTTCTTGGAACCTTCCCTGGTCTTCCTCCTCCTCCTGTCTCTGACCCCAGCTCATCGAATGTTTGCATGATGCAATCGTCTCAGGATGCTCTCAAGCAACCTGCTTTGGCTAGTCAGCAATCGCGCTCTCCGCAACCTGCTCCTAGCCCTTCACCTGCAGCTGGTAATCATGAGCCTCTTTATCCTCCTGAAATGGTTCCTCCAAGCCTTAGCCATTTAGGAGCTATCCCACTTGGCCACTACCCCTCTGGTCAGATACCGTTCCTAGCTCCTCCACCAAGAGTGTCCACGGTACCTGTCATGGCCACCCTCTCTCTTCCTAACCTGACCCTTGGGATTCCTGTCTGGTACCTTGATCCTCCAGCCCCAACCTTGCCTGTTCAACCCAAACCCTATCTTTCTTTGACCCCGGTTCAACCGGTCCCCAAGACTTCTCCCGCTGCAATAGTTCCTCAGTCACCTCAACAGGAACCACCTCCTGTTGCGACCGCTTCGGGTAAGAAGGGAAAATCTCGCAAAGGGGCATCAAAGGACAAGGCTACCCCAACAAACCCTGCCCCTCCTCGGCCTCCAAAGCATACCATCCAGTGTGCTTTGTGTGATGTTGTCAGTCACACCACCCATTCCTGTCCTAACTTGCCTCATCTCAAGCCCATGGTTAATGTCGCGTTCCCTGAGTCCACGGTCCCGGAAGCCTCTATTCCTTCTGCAACCGTGATCAAGAACCCCAAGACTATTCACACCAACCACCCCTGTGCTTTGTGTGATCTCCATGGCCATTACACCCATCTTTGTCCCCGCCTCGAGGACTTCCGCACCTCTCTAGCCACGGTCCACCAATTCGAGGCCAAGCGCAATGAGTCCACCTCTCCCCTATTTGTGTGTTTTTCTTCGGCAGAACTACCAGACACAACTGCTCCCATTGACATTCACCCTCATGATGTCGAGATGATGGAGCCTTCATCCACCATTTTCTACCTATCATCATCCATGAGACCCTCGGGGAAAATTCCCTCTGAATCCTCCCCTGTTGTTTCGCTTGACCTTCCTTCAGCGATCACCCTGGGCTCAACATCGGTAGATCCTTTATCTGCTTACTTTTCCGTCACTCCTTGTGACGATGCACATGTGAACCTCTCTTCTCATGATGATGAGTCAAGTAGCTTCGCCACGTCAGGTGGTCTTTCTTCCACTAGTCACCCCATCTTCTATCACGATGACGACATTATGGATGAAATCCCCACCCCTGACTTTATCTATTCCCCCTTACATCGAACCCATGCGTTCGAACCACATGCACCTTGTGGCCATTACATCGAAACCCAATATTTGGGTAAGGGGGCACCCATATTCGAGAGACCAGGAGAAGAAATTCTCCAAAACTCTCCTAGTGTATCTGGTCGTGTTGACTTTAGTACCACTATTCTTCCACATTTCGAAGAACCTCTAGAGTCCCATATCACTTCAGATCACTCTAGGGATGATACCCCTTATCGTTCCCTCATCTTCCATCAGCAACCCAATCTCTTAGACATTGTTGTTGACCAACCTATGGGTTTTCTAGGAGAGCATCAGTTCATTATCTCCAAATCCTCTCTTTGGGATAGTGACACTAGGTATGCCAACCCGAAAACTTAAAGTCCATTTGCTTCATATATGCAGTACTAAAAGAGATTGGTAATCCTCCATTTCCTTTCTCAAACTGCATAACCATAACGAAAACAAATGGCACACCACATCATTAAAATGTGTTTAGATTCCCTTTTTTCTAAATACATTTTGGCATGACCACACCATGCTTGGGGGCACCTATGCCCCTCAACCATAACCCTCCTCAAAATCGAATTTCTTCACTTGCAACACTCATACTAGGGGCATCATTTGGCCTCCATACTTATCCATGCTCGTGTTGATGTTCGTCGTGAGTTACCATCTTGTACTCATGTTTTCATGGTCCCCCATTGGACCTTTACTGTGTGGCAGCACCATCGAGTCGCCCTTGTTTAGAGCATCCAAGTGGAGTCATCATCGCATTCATGGAGTCTATCCCGAGTCCCTTTGTACCTCGCTATAGTCCTCCATCCCTCATTGCTTGGTTTCTCTCTTGTGTCGCACATTATGGCCTTCAGTCCCACTGTCCCTTATCCCTGATGATATTGTGTCAGTCGCTGCCATGTCATTCATGCCCTTTATGCTCTAGCAAGGGAAGTCATCCATTCACTACTCAGTCCCCTCCATTCCACCATCATCATTGGTATTAGTCTGTCCGTCGCTCTACTATTTTCTCTCGTGCCTTAGTTGAGGATCTCTCATTGCCTCACCTATGGCGAACCTCCTTCTGTCGACATCAACTCCTTCATTCCAGAAGACAGGTCTAGAGGGCGGTGTACCTTGGTTCCAGCTTCCACTCTTGTTCGGTGCCTCGGATCAGGCAAAGGGATCTCTCATTTCCCTTTGACTTGATTGTTTCTCCACTCCAGCTCCTTTTAGCATGATCGAGATCCGTATACTTGATGGTTCAGTGATGCAGCAGCAGCTCTTGGTGATTCCCGGGTGTGTGTGAGATGTCTCAGCCCTCATGAGGGGGTGGCCCTGCAGGTAGCCCCCCACATGCCCGGATGACCTCTTCATTGCAGCCTTCGATGCAGCTCCATATATTTGATGATGTTGGCCTTAGCCGCTTGCAGCGCCTCTTTGATTTGCATGTATCAGTCAGATTTTGTGAGCCCTTCCCCGCTTATAGGGGGCATTTGGGTTGTATTTGTATCTCATGTACTCAGATATTATTGTATAAGTCCTGGCTGTTATCCCAGGCACAACATGTATGTGGGATCCCTCATTGTATTTTTATCTGGCTCATGTTTATGCCGGTTGTACTTTATGGTTCGGTCCCTTGTTTACTGGACACACTATTCTTTTGTACTTTGTCTCGGCGGGCATAGGTATGCCTCCCCCACCGCCTTTAGCACAGGTACCCTCTCATAAAAAGAGACTTGTTGCACCTGTAAGTCTCGTCTCCTCAGGGTCTAGTTCTTCAACACATTAGTCTACCTTACATTTCTCTCTCTGACTTCCCTTTTGATGTATGGTAATTGAGTTCTTACAACGTACTTCGGTCATACGATTTGCTCCTAACACTCGCACGTTGGGGGTTAATCTGTTACACCATTTTTTGGTCATCTAACCTACTATCATTAGATGGACCCAAGTACACCATGTAAGACCAATTTTACCCTAAGTAAAATTGCTTTCACTATGTAAAATAACTTAATAAAACACATTTATTAGGGTTTTTATGGTCTAAACAGGAAACCCCAAAAGGAAATATTAAACAAACCTATATTTGTTTGATTTTCCTCAAGGAATAATTAATTAAACAATAATTTAATTATTATTCCTGGTCATGTTTAACCCAAAAAAAAGAAATTAATTAGATAAATCTTTATTTATCTTATTATTTTCTAGGAATAATTATTTAAATCTTATTTAAATAATATTCCTTGTTAAAAATGACTAAATCACCCATAAATAATTAAATAAATCATTATTTATTTGATTATCTTTCAACCACTTCCTTAAAATGATAAATAAATCATTTATTTATTTATTATTCACAAATAAAGGGATTTGACCCAAGTCAAATACTTTTTCCTCCAACAAATATAATAAAATATTCCATAAAAGGTGGATCTAGATTTGGTTAATGTTATTTTAATCATGCACCAAGATCTAGAATGACCCAATATTTTGTTACAAATAGGAGGGTTTTTCCTACCATTCTTCACCTTTTGTTGCCTATTAGATCACTCTGGATCTAAACTCTTGGTCTGACTTTGAGCCATTATCATTGTCATATTTTCCATTATTTGTTGTGTGAGCTCCCTTTGAGTTCTATCTTTGTCTGGGTTTTCTACACCAACAAGAGAGAGAAATGTTAGATCTGAAGTGCTGAGGACTTCCAAGAACCCATCCCATTGAGGAGAATTGGAAACACCTTCTTGTTTTCCTCCCAGGTGCCCTTAATACAAAATTTCTTTCAAAAAAAATATTTTTCTTGTCTTGTTTATTGGATGTATGGAGCAAAACCTTATTTTTACAACTTAATGTCTCTTTATGCATAGATCTGGTTTTTTGCAGCACTTGTCTTGATCAACTAACTACAGATCTGAAGATATTGGCAGCCATATTTGATGTTAGGGCTATAAGTTATGCGTAGCTAAAGTGGTATTTTTTCGTACACTTCGACAAAAGATTCATACTAACACAGAGCATGGTATAGTTGGATTGATAGTTACTTGCAGTAATTGGGATTCATCAAGAGTGATGTTGATCCCAATCTCTACTATCTGATGGTGGATAATGAGACACATATTCTGGTATTATACGTAGATGACTTATTTCTTACAGGGTTATCTAGGATTATAAAGGACTGCAAGAAGAATCTTGAAGTAGAATTCGACATGAATTATTTTCTAGGGTTGGAATTTTGGCAAAAAAAAGCGGAAATCCTCCTTGGGAAAGGAAGATATGCTACATAAATTCATAATGCAGGATTGTCTACCCACAATGACACCTATGATCTCCAACTCGAAGAAAATAGATGCATCAGGAGACAGGGAACTAGACCCCACCTCGGACAGACAACTCATTGGTCACTCATGTATCTGGTCAACACTAGGCCAGACATTTGTTTCGCTGTCAACACCCTTAGTCAGATCATGGTGGAACCGAAAAGGGTACATTGGACAGCAACTAGGCACATTCTCATATATGTGCATGGAATAGTCAGATATGGGTTGAAATACACCTGAGGAGATGATATCAGATTGAGTAGATACAAAGATGTCGATTGGGCAGGTAGTTCAGCAGATCGAAAAAGTACCTTTGGGTACTACTTTAGCGTTGGATTAGGAATGATCTTTTGGTGCAACAAGAAGCATAATTCGGTAGCTCTGAGCTCAGAAAAAAATAGAATATATGGCATCCAACACAACAATGTACGAAGCTATATGGCTTAGAAATTTTCTTATGAGCTTGTTCAAAGAGAGGATGGAAGCGAACAATGTTTACTGTGATAATTAGAGTTATATCAAACTCTCTAAGAATCCATTATTTCATGATCGATCGAAACAAATAGATATCAGAAGTCACTTTATCAGAGACTGTGTCTAGCGTGGGGAAGTATAGTTGCAGTATGTCCCCACATGAGATAAAGTAGCAAGCATACTCACAAAGGCTCTAGAAAGAGCTAAGTTCATTTAGTTCATGGAGCATATGGGTATGGTAGAAAACCCACTTCAGTAGCAGAAATAGATGGGTCCTCAGTTTTAGCAGCAGCAGATGAGAGGGAGTTGTAGTGCAGATGTAGTAGTTGGCAGAAGTATGCAGGGTCAGCAGTAGCATAGATGCAACACCACAGTAGTTGGTGGAGATTAGCGTCAGACATCAGCAGTGCAGAGGGAGATGTTATAGAGTCAGGGTGATGCTTCAGCAGGTTACATTACTATAGCACATTCCTCGCCAATATGGAGTGTTTATTTTTGGTAGCATCGGATGTGCTCTAAGTCTCAAATTTTTCAGGGAGGCTTAGCCACATGTATTCGAAAATACCCAAAAATATTTTTTGGGAAATCCCACCCAGATGAGGTTTTATTAAAATAATTAATTATTTTTAATGGGATCCTAAGTCTAAACTTAGGGAATTAAAATAATTAAAGTGTTTTAATAGAACTAGGTGTGAATCTTCAATGAGAAGATTATAAGAATGAATTCGATGGGAATTTGGAAACACACCAGGAAAATATTCAGTTGCCCAACCAGATCGATTTTCTCACTGGCTGAAGTTCGGCAAGAGAAAATCGAATCAGAGGGAGAGTTGTAGGTTAGAGAGAGAGGGCATTAGCAATATTCAGGAGTGCAGGATCAGACCAGAAGAAGCAACGCAGAGGCTACGACATTGGGACTGCGCAGTCACTGCACAGAGGGTGATACAAGGAGATGCAGTGAGGGCAGCAGGTCCTCTCCAAAGTCAGAATTTCACTGTGAGGCATCAAAACATTGTCTGTACAATTACTCATATAAATTCCTCTTCTATCCTACTAGTTGTATTTTGTACATCATATTCTGCTGAAGAATAATAAAGAAACCCTCATCCACTGCACTGGTTTTCCCACATTTGGTTTTTCTGGGGACATGTGTCCAAAAATAATTGTCATTGTGATTGTACTTATTCTATTATTTTTCCTTGCATTTACTTTCTGTAGTATTTTAATCATGAAGGTTGCAGTAGAATTTATTTCGATATTTACTTTATAACACTGTAACTAAATTTTTTCTGAATTAATAAGTAGAAGAAATAATATCAGTTACTGCAGTTAGGGTTATATTTAGGAATGTTCACAATACGAACATCACACCCACCATTATTCTCACAAATTTTTTTTGTCTTTTTTTATAGTGTATCTTATAAATAGACACCATAATGATTTTGACGCCATTGATAGTCAACGACAAGATGTTTTCTATACCATTACTTATCAGAGGCAAGCCATATCGTGTGTTGAGCAGAGAATTTAGCAGGAGTTTCCCATATGGGAACCCTGAGGAACTTTCTATCAATTTGTTTCTTATCAATGTCCTAAATGTGACCATTGGCACCCCATACAATAATGATGGCATGTTTCCTATAATGCCAACCATAAAACATTGATAGATACTCATTTTCTATGAATTTTTCCATTAATAAGACGACAACCAAAATGCAAAACACCAAGAAAAATATGACGACACCATCAGGCACAAAAATGAGATACATCAAGCATTTTAATGTCGCATTCTTTGTCAAGCTTCTCATGTTCATTATTTATGTTGACCTCATGGTCGGGCTCGCCTTCAATGTTTTATATATATACTACCACCATTGTTCACTTGTTTGATAATGGCGAAATCCAGTGGGTGGCCTTGGGACCTTGACTTAATTGTTTGCATAGTGTATGAGCCCACATATTCAATAATACACATTGGTATTTGAAAATAATTTACCATGGACACTAAAGGGTTCGAGAGCTTAATGAGGGAGGGACATTAATTTTTACAAAAGACACATATGCACATATGGTTTAGTAAAAGAAATTTGAAAATTTTTATTTTAACCTAAAATATCGATCTTTCTTTTTTGAGAACCTGATGTAGTCAATTGTTTATTTAAAAAAAAAAAGAATAGGCTCTTTTTGTTTTAGGTAAAAATAACTCTAACTATTTTTATTTTGATTCTATGTAGACTAAGCTACTTTTCTTGCTTTGGAGTGAAGGAACGAGCCTCTTTTTCTTCAATCTCATGAAAACTCGTAGGACATGTTAATTCATATTTATACAAGCGCAACTGGGAGACATAGGTGTGCAAGAGTGCTATGAGGTGCAAAGGCATATATTTCAAGAATGGGTGAAAGAAGAAATTTAGTTGAGCTTGAAAAAACATATTTTGACGAAACTTTCATCAACACAATCCATTTGCTAGACTATGGCTAAAGGAACCTGGCTCTAATACCAATTGTTGGAATTATGATTACACTATGAGGGGGGTTTGAATCAGTCAATTTCAAATTTAACTAATTTAACGGATTTCACAATTTATCATAATTAAAACAAAAACAGTGAATCAATAAAATAAATCATCACATCAATGTACATGAACACCAGAAATATGTGGAAACCTTGTGGGAGAAAACCATAAATATTCTTATATTCTTCAATCTTTAATTACGTCAATATGTAGGCACCAAACTCCAAATATATGCAAGCATAAATTTGTTCTAGGCTTCAACCTCATGTAGGAACCGACCTATGAAATTTTCAAGCATCAACTTGTTGTAGGCTCCAACTTGATTGAGGCACCAACCTCTAATAAAGGCATCCGTCTCCTTCACCAAAACATAGTGGACCACTTTTCACAATATTTCAAACTGCATCCACAAGCTCAAAACACAACAAATGCCCTTGACAAATTTGATCATATGAATGAAACACCAACCCATTCCTCAATCATAAATAGTAGCATCCTCTTGATTTCTTGTTTTGATCACCAAAACCATACTTTTTCATGAGCCCTACAACATTTTGACAACTACAAAATAACTAGCCTCTTGCCATATAAAACAATCTCCATGAATTTTCATGTCCCCCTTTCAAATTACAGAAAAAATTCTTATAATTTTCCCCTTTTTCCCCTTTTGTAAAATCAATTCAGATTTCAAAATGACCCACAAAACATTATAAAAATTAACAATCCAACAAAATGACCTTAATGTATCGACATAATGCACCTTTCTAGTTTTTTTTTCTACAGAATGCACTTCCTGGTGTGTACTTGATCGAATGTACCATGTTAGTTCGACAAAGTGCATTACTAAGGTTCGACAATGATTCCCTTCTCTTTACACTTTCAAAATACCAAAAAAAAAAAATTTGACTTCAGACTCGAACCTTTGATCACCATTGTGCTACGCACCACCGCCATTATCTGTGTTATATATTGTTGCTCAATATATTATGGTTTCCACGTCATTTTGATATGAATTTTATTGATCAAAAATCCAACATGACACTACTTCACTACATGTGTTCCTTATATGGAACCATAATACAATAATATGTTAAACTTGAATGTTATCATGGATCCATAACAAAACAATAGTCTAGGACATGAACCTTATACCTCCTGCCTAATAAAAAAGCCCGACACCAATCACGCTACATTACACATTCAAACCTTTGGGAAGAAAAATTTCACCTTATGGAGCCACAAGAAAGCTACACAAACAAAACCCAATTAAATTGAAACTCACGCTAATCAAACTGTAACCATTTCAACGCTCTGTGTTGGCCACATGCATAAATCATATGTGCTACAATAACCATGTCTCATGAAACTCCATATTCCCATACTTCTATATACATAGCACTAAATATTCACACCCTTTGGGGAATGGGGCCGACCCATGTGACCTCATCAATGTGGCCCAAACTTGATCACACTCCAAATGATTATTCCCTTTGGGGCTTGGGGCTGACTCTTGCAACCTCGTTCATTTGACCCAAACTTGATTAGGTTGACCCTAAGGGCTGAGGGGATAATCCATTTTTCTTCATATGACCATGTTCTAAGATTTGGGAATTAAAATTCCATATACAAATAGATGTTGATGTTAGCATAACATCACCATTCCACATGTAATCCTTTAAGTGGTACCATGTTTCACCCGAGTATGGCCCACTAGGCCACCCAAATTTCCAAATCAACCTATCATGTGGCACCCTTATCATGTTTGCAAATCATAAACCACGTGTACGTCCACATCATTAGTCATGTGTACCTGTGCATCGGTCTCATGTTGCTACCTATGACCAATTTGGTGCCACCACATGTGCATCCATGTTAGAGGGCCATGTCATCATTCACATGCGTAGGGTCCACTTGGAATTTGGTTTAAAAGTACATCTATCACCTTCCATGTGTTGACATTTCACTGGAAAGAGGAGACCCACGTGGTGAAGGTTGGATGGCATGGGGGGTGTTACCTCCATTAACTATCACGCAATTCTATGCACAATCCACCATTTATCAACTATAATACATTCATAGCCATCAGATTTTCCTGGAGTTGCACAAATGTTAACCTGTTAAACAACACACATGTTTGTGTGCCAATGGTCACTGATTTCCCATAGAAAAATGATCCACCCTTGAAGTTGCACGATATTTAGTAAATTTTGGGTTTGACCCCTTTTTTCCCTTGTTGATTTTCAAACTGACTTTTCTCCTCATTATATATGAGTTAGACCAAGTTCAGTATACCTATGGAAAGTAGGTGAAGAGAGGTAAACACAACCAAACCATTTGTATATCCATAAATGATAAAAAAAAACTCCAATATATCATTCCTCTTATAACACTAGTTGTCATTAAAAAAAAAAATCTCATATATCTTTAGGATGTCATACCTCCTTTAACAATAATGATATTAGTTTTCCTTCAACAAGTGATTGGGATATCATAACTACTCTGACATCAATGACATTGGTTTTTCATCAAACATGTGTTTGGGATACCATACCTCCTTTGACATCAGTGACATTGATTATCGTCAATGAAAACATTGTTCCTAACATAAAATGCCCAAGACCCTGCCATTTGGTACATCTACATGAATTCAATAGATTTCATGCTACAAATCCATCATTGAGACTATGGTCCTCCTCTAGAACCGAATCCCTCATCGACAGAGGTGATACAATATACCTTTACCACCTACTTAAAAATCCCACATCCACTCATCAATCCAATTTTGAAATTGACCAAAGGACCACTAAGGTTTGCATCCCATAATGCTATGGTGGTTCATAGCTACAAAAACATCGATGACCTAGCCCTACCACCTATTTCCTTTTCAGAATTAGAAGTGCTCCAAATTTTCACAATGCAATGGAAATATTTTCTCTCTATGTTATGTGTCATTGACCCTTCTGATTCTCATTTTATTAACTTTGACCAAGATAATTTAGAACTAAAACTCCCGCCGTTAGTCACTTTCCACATTCTAGTCACCATATGCAATGTTACCATACATCATTGTATTATTAATGAGGGTGCTTCCACATGCATCATGTCAAATACTATGTAGTATAAAATTGGATCCCCTAAACTCATAACCTCATCCATTACCTTAAGGGTGTACGAAGTCACCCTTCGTATCCAATAGTACTATTTTAGAATGAGTAGAATGTGTTGGAAAAACAATTCTCATTGAAATAAAGGTCCCTAATTATCCCTTGGATTATAATATCTTATTTATACAAAGTTACATGTACACCATGAAGGTTATGGCATCGTCAATATTTTAGACTATGAGATTTCTTAATAATTAAAATATCATGACCATTGACCAACTTTCACACTACAATACAAGAGGCTCTCCGTCACCTGATAGTGTGTTACGATTTGTGCGATTCCAAGGACTATGTCCTTCCTTCACCAAATTTGGGCCTATCATCTTCAAGGATTCCAATTGTTAGAAAATTAAATATTATGGAGCAATGCAACACATAAAATATGCGGAAAATAAAAGCACACAAAAAAAAAACACATAAAACCAGAGAGACACATATATACGTGGTTCACCCAGTTTGGGCTACGTCCACCCAGAACATCCAGTCCTTCCTTTCTATTATCCAGCAAAAATGAAGAGACAAAACCTATATCAGATTCGTTTTAATATCCTCTGTTCTCTCTCACAGTCTCCCTCTTTGTTTCTCGCTCTGAGAATACACATACCATGCACAGCCGCAATACAATTCCCTGATAAAAGTGAGGGGTTGCCTTCTAGGGAAAAAAACCCTAATCTAAACATAACTTCTACCGTCAGATCATTTTCCTAATGAACGGCCCAGATTGACTAGAAATTACTATACTTTTACAACGCAATTTTACATCTGTTTTTAGCTTCGGGGGCGCTGCCCCCGAAAACCCCCGCCAGGGGGGGGCTCCGAAAAGCGCTACCGCCACCCCCCCCCCCCCCCGGACCCCCCACGGCAGCGATTAATTACAGGTGGCATTGCCGCCCCTTTTAAGGTACAGGGGTCCAATGTTGTGATACAAAGTAAACAAGATAATCAGGCTCCACACCCAACAATCTCCCACTTGGAGACTGATTGTAGCAACTCCACCGCTGCTTCATTTGCTAGACAATGACTGCTCTTTGGACCTGGCTATTCCTCATCTTCATTGTCATCCTTGAAGACCAATTGAAACTGAGCACATTCTCAGTTTCTCCCTGGTTACAACTTTTGTTAGCATATCTGCAGGATTCTGGCTAGTGTGTATCTTTTCCAGCTTCAACTCTCCATCTTCCAATACTGACCGTATGAAATGGTACTTGAGATGTATGTCTTTAGTCCTCGAATGAAATGCTGAGTTCTTTGCAAGATGAATAGCACTTTGGCTATCACTGTATAGTGTGCCCATATCATGCTTCTTACCCAATTCATCCATAAACCTTTGTAACCAAATCATTTCTTTACTAGCCTCTGTAGCAGCAACATATTCGGCTTCTGTTGTTGAAAGTGCAACAACACTTTGGATTTTTGAAACCCAACTGACAGCTGTTCCACCTACAGTAAATACATATCATGTAGTGCTCCTCATGTTATCTCTGTCACCTGCCATATCTGCATCAACATATCCCTGTAGAGCAATGTTTGAACCACCAAAGCATAATGCTTGATTTGTGGTACCTCTCAAATATCCGAGAATCCATTTTACTGCCATCCAATGTTCTTTTCCTGGATTATTCATGTACTTGCTTACAACTCCCACTGCATGTGCAATATCAGGCCTTGTGCAGACCATTGCATACATTAAGCTTCCAACTGCAGATGCATATGGAACTTTAGACATATAATCCATGTCTTCTTGGGTATTTGGGCACATCTCCTTACTAAGTTTGAAATGGCTAGCAAAAGGTGTACTAACTGGTTTTGCATTCTACATATTAAATCTTTTCAACACCTTCTCTATGTACTCATTTTGAGACAGTGTTAATTTGCGATTTTTCCTGTCTCTAGTTATCCTCATACCAAGGATTTGTTTTGCAGCTCCCAAATCCTTCATTGCAAATGAATTTGCCAATTTTCTTTTGAGCACATTTATTTCCTGCATGTTAGATCCCGCAACAAGCATGTCATCTACATACAATAACAATATAATATAGCTGCCATCATTTTGCCTTTTTAGATAAACACAATGATCAGAGTGACATCTAGTATAACCTTGTTCAGACATAAACTTGTCAAATTTTAGATACCATTGCCTTAGAGCCTGTTTTAAGCCATACAAGATCTTCTTTAACCTGCACACCAATTTTTCTTTCCCTTTTACCTCATATCCTTCTGGTTGCTGCATGTATATCTCTTCCTCCAAATCTCCATGGAGAAATGTTGTCTTTACATCTAACTATTCAAGATGTAAATCTTCCGCTGCTACAAGACTTAAGATAGTTCTGATTGAATTCATCTTAACAATAGGAGAAAATATTTCATCAAAATCAATACCTTTCTTTTGTGAAAACCCCTTCACCACAAGTCTAGCTTTGTACCTCTGTTTTCCTCCATCTTCTTCCTTCAGCCTGTAAACCCATTTATTCTACAATGTAGTTTTACCTGCAGGAAACTTGACTAAGTCCCAAGTCTGGTTATGCATTAAGGAGTCCATCTCTTCTTCCATGGCTATCTCCCACTTCTTCCTACTTTCAATCTGCATTGCTTCTTCTTAACATTCAGGTTCACCAGAATCAGTCAGCAATAAATAATATAATGAAGGAGAGTATCATTCAAGGGGTCTACTTATCCTGGTAGATATTCTAACACCACTTTCAGGTGTTTGAGGTGCCTATTGCTGTTGTGGTGGTTGCTGCTGCTGTGACTGTTGATTATTATTATTTTCAGGAACCTTTACTTTTTCAGTTATCTCATCAAGAACCGTGTATTCCTTGCTTTCTTTTTCCTGTTTCTTTTCCTGCAACTGTTTCTTATACAAGACCTTTTCATTGAATATTACATCTCTGCTCCTAATGATTTTTTTATTTTCATAATCATATAAGCGATAACCAAAATCATTAGCACCATATCCAATAAAGGTACATTTCTTTGATTTTGCCTCAAGCTTTGTTCTGTTTTCTTTATTAATATGAACAAAGGCCTCACAACCAAAAGGCTTTAAAAAAGAGTAGTTTACCTTTTTACCTGTCCATGCTTCCTCTGGAATACCACCATCCAAGGAACTTGAAGGCCCTCTGTTTATTAGATAAACAGCAGTATCTACAACATCTGCCCAAAATTGTAAAGGCAATCTTGCATGCAATCTCATGCACCTTGCACGCTCCATGATTGTTCTGTTCATCCTTTCTGACACACCATTTTCTTGTGGTGTTCTTGGAACTGTCTTCTCTCTACGAATTCCATGCTCTGAACAGTACCTATCAAACTCTTTGTTGCAATATTCACCTCCATTGTCTGATCTGAGACACTTCAACTTCTTTCCTGTCTCAATCTCAACTAAAGCTTTCCATTTCTTGAAAGTATCAAATACATCAGATTTATTTTGAATACAATAAATCCAAGTTTTTCTAGTTGCATCATCAATAAAGGTAACATAATAGCGAGAGCCACCGAGAGATGATACCTGAGCAGGTCCCCATACATCTGTATGCACAAGCTCCAATTTTTCACTCTTCTTTTCTTTCCCAACTCTGAGAAATCTGACTCTCTTTTGTTTTCCATAAATGAAATTCTCACAGAAATCCAAATCAACATTCTTCAAACCTGGCAGCAAATTTCTTGAGTGAAGAATTTTCATCCCCTTCTCACTCATGTGTCCGAGCCTATGATGCCATAATGCCGCATCTGCTCCTTTGGAAGTTAAAGCATTAACAGAGTTAGAAATACCATTGCATAAATACAATGTACCAACCTTTTCACCTTTTGCTATTACCAGGGCTCCTTTGGTGACCTTCCAAGTTTTATCCATGAAAGTTGTCACACAACCTTCACCGCCTAATTGCCCCGTTGAAATCAGATTTTTCTTCAGATCTGGAACATGCCTTACCTCCTTTAGTAGCCATTGGTTTCCATTCTGTTGTTTTACAAGAACTTTACCCATTCCAACAATTTTACAGGGTTTATCATCACCCAAACTAACTTGTCCAAAATCTCCTTGAACATAGTCATGAAAATATTTCTTATCAGGTGTGGCATGGAATGAAGCCCCTGAATCTACAACCCAAGAATCGGTAACATTTTCGAAAGAAAGAATCAAAGCATCTTGTAACACATCACCTGTCACATTTGCTTCATGATTGTTTTCTTGCTGTGTGTCTCCTTCTTTTTCCTTCCGAGATCTACAGTCTTTCTTTAGGTGTCCTTTCTTTCCGCAATTCCAGCACACTATCCCCGATCTGGACTTGGATCTGCCTTTCCTTGATTTACTGCGATATCCCGAGCTCTTTCCTCTTTCCATTCTTCTTCCCCTAGATTCTGCACTCAAATCATTACCTGATGTCTCACCGGAGATTTTCCATCGCATTTCCTCACTAAGGATAGCACCAACAACATCATCAAACTTTAAAGTACTAGATCCAGAGACAGAGTTACTAATGGCCATTATTAAACCATTCCAACTCTCTGGCAATGAGAACAAGAATAACAGAGCTCTAACTTCATCATCAAAATTTACCCCTACAGAACTTAAATGACTGGTAACTGTATTAAATTCATTTAAATGGTCTGCAACAGATACACCTTCCGACATCTTCATATTAAATAGTCGTTTCATAAGAAATACCTTGTTTGAGGCCGAGGGTGTTTCATATAGTTTCGCCAACGTCTGCATCAAACCCTCTGTTGTTGTTTCCTTCGAAATATTGAAGGCGACTGACGCCGCAAGACACAACCGTACTGTTCCGAGTGCCTTTCTATCAGGAATGTTCCATTCCGTGTCTGTCATGGCCGCCGGCTTCTTTGTTTTTCCGCTCAATGGTAGGTATAGATCTTTCTGATACAGATAATCTTCCATCTGCATCTTCCACAGCGGGAAGTTTTGGTCGTTAAATTTCTCGACCCTAAACTTACCATCGTCCGCCATTGCTCCCACTCGAACTAGGAACCCTTCTTTCCTGCGAGTTTATCAACCAAATATACCTTTGGCTCTGATACCAGTTGTTAGAAAATTAAATATTATGGAGAAATGCAACACATAAAATATGCGGAAAATAAAATCACACAAAAAAAACACATAAAACCAGAGAGACACAGATATACGTGGTTCACCCAGTTTGGGCTACGTCCACCCCAAACAGCCAGTCCTTCCTTTCTATTATCCAGCAAAAATGAAGAGACAAAACCTACAGCAGATCCGCTGTAATATCCTCTGTTCTCTCTCACAGTCTCCCTCTCTGTTTCTCGCTCCGAGAATACACATACCATGCACAGCCTCAATACAATGCCCTCATAAAAGCGAGGGGTTGCCTTATAGGGAAAAAAACCCTAATCTAAACATAACTTCTACCGTCAGATCATTTGCCTAATGAACGGCCCAGATTGACTAGAAATTACTATACTTTTACAAGGAAATTTTACATCTGTTTTTAGCTTCAGGGGCGCTGCCCCTGAAAACCCCCGCCAGGGGGGGGGGGCTCCGAAAAGCGCTACCGCCCCCCCTGGACCCCCCACGGCAGCGATTAATTACAGGTGGCGTTGCTGCCCCTTTTAAGGTACAGGGGTCCAATGTTGTGATACAAAGTAAACAAGATAATCAGGCTCCACACCCAACACCAATCTCTTAGGTACATATCGTAGTGACCCCCCTTTCATTCCTATATCTGGATTGAAGTCTATTTGCATAGTAATCATCTCTTATGATGAATCATCTCAAACCAATCAACCAACCACAACCACCTTAAATATGGCTCTCATGAATGATATGATATTTATACCATATAAAATCACTCAAACTCCCTTCCTGTACCTACCACTTAGTTTTGTCTCACATCAAGTGATGGTTACACTCACCTTGTAAAGCATGGCTCAGGAATTTCCCATATAGTATTTGGCACCACTTTCCATGTTGGATATGCTAGTTGTTTTTCTCATTGAATAGATTACCTATTCCTCATATTCAGAGGAATATGCTACTTTAAAACCACCAACCAGTGTAAAGACACCAGAGGGTACCAAAAAGTAGGTAGGGGCCAAACATAAAAAGAATATGGATGGTTCAACACCACCTATTCCTATTGTGAGTCCCCCATGCATCCTCTGTGATAAAAATGGGCACCCTAATAATTTTTTGCATGCTCTTCAAATTTGAAGGATATCTTGCATGCCCCTTAGGATCCACCTTTAATTCCCACCCTTGCAGCTAATGGAAGTACTCCTCCACATAATAATACTTTCCGCACTAACTACTCATGTTCCATTTGTGCACAACACAAGAATTACATTCATCATTTTCATGATCTCCCTTGATATTTGGATGTGTTAATCTTTATCCTTCATGTGGCTATTATTACACCATCACTTCCCCAAACCCTAGATGTTGATGACGCACCATCTACCATGTATTATGTCGCTACTATGATTAATCAATGGGTGACACTCCCTTATGCATTGTCTGGTGAGGACACTCATCTCATCTATATTTTTCCTCTCATCATCACATATCTTCAATCCCGTATGGCTTAGGTGAAATATCCATCTCATCAAGAGCATAATCTGCTTTAGGTTTAGGCCAATATTAACACCTAAATTACCTCATTCACCTCAAGAAACGATCCCACTCCTAGTGTCGTTTTTACCACATCACTGCGACTAGTGGAGGTTCAAACTACCCCACCACTTGGACCACGACAATAGATTTTTTTTCCACCTAGTGCTAATGACACACATAATCATAAGAATATATACTATATTTATTCCTATATGGTAGCAATGATACCAACCATTTCCTCATTGTTCCATAGTGTCAATATTGTTTCATCCAAAATGAAGGTAGCTCCAACTAGGATAGTGTGGACCCACCCTATCTATGTTATGTATTCCTCCATTCTTCCTATGGGATATAGCATGATATTACATACATGTATGACCACTAGTACTTCCATGTGTCAACCACTACTTCAATATTCGTTAATGAAACCACCACATTTCTTGGGTATCTTCCACTCTGATGAAGAAATCCTTGAATTCATGATAGCACCAGATTGTCCCTAGGATTTCATGCACCAATATTAGTAGAATGGGAATTCATCCTTCTCGCACCACCTATAATTGATGTATCTACAATAAAAACAAAGGATTTCATTCCCTCATTCCATGTTTATTGGTTCAAAATACCCATTTCTACACCATTTTCCTTCGAATAAGGAAATATGGCTAACATATCTCCTACCATTGAGGTCGATATTTCGGCTAATCCTAGTGTTATTGAGGAGATAGTAGTAGGGGCATCCTAGTCACTTGAAGAGGTTGTCGCTTATGAGACCCTATTCTAGGAATTTCATGACATATTCACCTGGTCATATGTAAGCATGCTTGGTCTTAGTCCTACCATTATAAAATACCACATCGAAATTTGGCTTGACGCTTCTCATGTTCACCAAAAGAAACGTCCTCTAAACCCATCAAAAGTTGTGGTTATCAGAGGGAGATTGAATAATTGCATCAATTTGGGTTAATTTACTCTATTTCTTACACCTCATGGGTGTCCAACCCTATTTTTGTCATGAAGAAACATGGTACCATTCACATATTTACTAATTTCCACAATTTGAACAAAGCATGTCCATGGGACCATTTTCCCACACCATTCATTGAAAAATTCATTGATGTGTGTTCCAAGATTGAAGCTCTATTATTCATGGATGGCTTCTCAAGTTATAATCCGATTTAGATTCATTATATATATTAGTACAATACCACCTTTTCTTCCCCTTGGGGAACCTTTGCTTATTGCATGATGCCTTTAAGCATAAAAAATACTAGTGGCACCTTCCACTGAGCCATTTATTATATCTTCCATGATCTAGCTCATATTATCCTTGCCTACCTGGACGATCTCACTGCTCATTCCTAGTAGCACCCTCAACACCTCAAATATCAACCTATACTTTTTTAGAGACATCATCAATATAACCTCCATTTGAACCCTCTCAAGTGTGTATTTTGTGTCTCTACTAGACACTTTCTTGGATTCATTGTTTCTCAGCAAGGAATTACGATGGAATCACTCAAGGTACGAGCCATTCATGAGATCCATCCACCCATAATTTGCTCCAATTGTGTTCGTAAATACAAGGCCAACTCCTTGTGATGTTTTGTCCCAAACTATGCCACTTGCGCTCATAGGTGTCTCTGTCTCCTTCATTAGGATATCACTTTCTAATGGGATTCACAAGTGCAACAATATTTTGACACTTTAAAAAATTCATTATCAAAAGCACCATTCAATAAGTCCTCGTGATTACAAAAAATATTGTGTGATTTACATATCAACCTATGAGGTTGTTGTAGTGGGGTGTTAGTCCATGAAGGGGATGAAAATAGAGCACATGGCATCTATTGTGTGAGTGAAAAATAGATTGGTCCAAATATTAGTTATGAACTAGATGGAAAAATATCCTTTGTGTTAGTTACTTCAATCCAAAAACGACAACCCTACATTATCCTCAAGACTATGAAAGTGGTTTCAAGTTCGAATCCCATGCGATACTTGCTTACATGTATAATGATGAACCACATATTTTCTTGATGGATGATCATTATTCAAGAATTTGACCTCAAGTTTTCCACACCCAAGAGTAAGAAACCCCTAATAATTATGGAATTCATCACTAATTTACCTTTACATACCAAATATCCACTAATTTACAATGCATTTACCAACAAACACCTCTTCGTTATTTCATCATATGATCCTTGGTATGGTGATACTCTCATCTACCTACGAACCCAAAAATTTGGTCCTCGCCTCTTGCGAGATGCTTGGTGATGTATTTTCCATCAATCACCTTGAGATATCCTTATTTGATATGTATTCTACTGATGTGGCATCGATGCCATTTTACATCGTTACCTCACCTTCAAAGAAGCTAAGAAACTCTTAAATTATTGATCCATAGATTGTTGTGGATATTCCGCTAGACGATTCATCACAACAAATCTACTAAAATACATTAGAAAATCCAAAATCTATATTATAAGGGTTTATTTCTCCATATATTTATGGATTTCTTAATTATTGTTTATTGTGTATGCATGAAAATTAAATTTATGCGGAAAATAGAGAACATCGAAATAAAAACTCACAAACCACAATTGACACAAGATATGTCCTAAGGAAACCCTTTTGAGAGAAAACTCAACTGAAAGGTGAGCCTGCTCTACTGTCTTTCTTTGAATAAAAAATGGATGCAATTATAAATAAGTAAGGCATATGGCCCATGGGATATTATAGTGCACAAATATTTTGTGTCCTCCTTCCCTATCCTTCTTGGATACTCTGCTCGTCTATGGAACAAAATGCACTTGAAAAGAATGGAACCCCTTTTCCTTCTAGTGGACCAATTCTAGCACAACATGATAGCCTACTATTGGTTAAGTTTGACTCATTAGACTCTTAACTAGAGTTAAAATATGGAAACTTATATATTCTTCTTCATCATGATCATGTGGATAGCTTCGTTTTCATAAATAATGGGTCCCGATGTGCCATTGTCTGGAATTATGGTGGTCAAAATAGGAAGGTCAACTTCTTAGTGGCTTAACTTTGGTATATAGACTTTGATTGAGGAAATTATTCCACCGTTGGAAATATATTTGTATATATGATATCATAGAAAGGTGAGTGGAAACATTTTATCCCCAAAAAAATTATTTGATGCCTCAAACTACTCCTAGAAGGTTTCAAACCCTTATTTTCTAAATTGGGTCCTACCGGTAAAAAAGGTCATGTAAGATTATTCCTCATTTTTTCCACTCTGAAAGTTTTGATATGGATGAATATTAAAATAATTATCCAATCCATATCATAAACCCCCATTTTTGGAGGATTTTCATCCCCAAAAGCTTCTACTAATTGAGGTGAGGAAATTTTTCCTTCACCTTCTCTCGAGTGTACCATTTAGCTTTGCTTGGAAATTGTCCTTTCAATCCAATTTTCCAAAGGCCATGCTTCCCATGTATCATATTTATATACCTCTTATGAAAAAATGTATCTTCTTTCAACTCTTCCTGAGCATCTTGTGCTTAATCCTCTACAGAATGTAGGACATAGTCCTCTTTCTAATCTAACATGGAAGGATTGTAGAGTTTCAAATTCGTTGCATTCACCACTGAGTAAATATGCATGTATGGGGGTAGACTAAGTCTATAGATGTTATATCCAACCTTTCTAGTATCTCAAAGGGACCATATCATAGAGAATTGTTTTTTATTTCCAGTAGCATATAGCCTCTCCTTGTTCAATTGTAACCCTATTATGTCTCCCACCTTGAATGACTTCTATGTTCTGTGTTGATCATACAAGGCATTATATTTTCTTGTGACTTCTATATTTTATTTTGTACCTATATATGGATTTTATCGATATCTTATACAAATATTTATTCCCTTAAGGCATCCCATGTAATTTCCTCCCTCACTTCTCTTTGCTTCCCATATTCAATATCCAAAGTTGAAGGTGGAAAAAATACAACACAAGTTTTAAATGGGGATTTACCTATTGTCTGAGACACCAGGAAAATACTGACTTTTGAATGAGTGTCCACACCTCTTCATAATTCTTCCATTGAACCCTTGCATCAGTTATACAATCAATTTGGATAATAGAAATGGCACGGAGCAATGCTTCCACATCCTCGTCCTTTCTTGAGAGTGCATTTGCAAAAACATTTTTCTTCCCTTTCTTGTGACTTATATATTTTCTTGTGTACCTATATATGGATTTTTTTTATATTTTACACAAATATGTATCCCCTTAAGGAATCCCATGTAAGATCCTCCCTCACTTCTCTTTGTTTCCCATATGCAATATCCAAAGTTGAAGGTGGAAAACATCCAACACAAGTTTCAAATGGTGATTTACCTATTGTTAGACACCAGGAAAATATTGAATTTTGAATGAGTATCCACACATCTTCATCATTATTGCATTCAACCCTTGCTTCATTTATCCAATCAAGTCGGATAGTATAAATTTCATAGAGCAATGCTTCCACATCCCCATCCCTTCTTGAGAGTGCATTTTCAAAAACATTTTTCTTCCATTTTTTTGTAGATGATTTCAAAGAAATAACCCAACATCTTTGTGACCCATTTTTTCTACTCTTATGAATATAATATTTGTTCCAATAAGTATTTAATACTATCATGATATTTTTTTAACTTGAATTGTCTTCCCATTAGGTAAGGGATCCATTTCTTTAGAGCATGTAGTATTTCCAGCATTTCCTTCTCATAACTAGGCTTGTGTAAATAATTTCCCTTGATTGGACGACTTTCAAAATCAGTGGGTCTTCCTTTTTGCATTAAAACAACACCAATGCCATTTATAGAGGCATCAGATTCCACAACAAAGGTTTTTGTGAAGTCTGGAGTAGCTAAGATCGGAGCTCGGCACATTGCCTCTTTAGGATGTTCAAAGGCCTTAGTTCCATCTAGAGTCCAAAAAAATGCATCTTTCTTCAGTAATGTTGTTAGTGGTGTTGTTATTTTCCCATAATTATTAACAAACTTGCGATAATACTTTGTCAACACAGGAAATCCTCGAATATGCCTTGAGGTTGTGGGGATTTTCCATTCTTTTATGGCTTTAATTTTTTTAAGGTCTACCTTAATACTCTCATGAGATACACAATGACCCAAATATTCCACTTCTTGTACCCCAAAGAAACATTTGGAGGGTTTTGCATACAATTGTTTCTCCTCCAATAGTTTGAGCACCCTGTCAACATTTTGAACATGATTTTTCCAAGACTTTTGTAGATTATTATATCATCAAAAAATAATAACACAAATTTTATAATGGTTTGAAAATGGAATGCATCATGCCTTGAAATCTGAAAGGTGCATTAGTAAGGTTGAAATGCATGACAAAAAATTCATAATGACCTTCATGAGTTCTGAATGTTGTTTTTGGAATTTCTTCTGTCTTCATTATAATTTGATGATATCCTGAGTGATGATCCAGCTTAGTGAAGTAAATTTATCCATGTAGCTCATCCAAAAATACATCAATTATAGGAATAGGAAATTTATCTTTAATATTGAGTTTATTGAGCTCTTTATAATCCGTATAGATACATCAGTCCATCCTTCTTATGCACCAATATGACTGTAGAAGAGAAATAACTTATGCTAGGTTGAATTATACTTGCCTCTAGAATTTTTACAACCATACATTCAATTTCACTCATATGTGCATAAGGATATCTTTAAGGTATAATTTTTGGAGGAACACTTCCTAGAATCAAGTGAATAGCATGATCATGATCACGAATAGGTGGGATACCTTTGGGAGTCTCAAATACCTTGGAATGATTTTCAAGGACTCTTTGAGATAAATAGAAATAGATGAATTATATTTTTGAAAATTTAGTGAGCATAATTGTGAATTTACCCTCATTGTTCCTTCTTCAATAGATTTTCCATGTCATTAGAGCTTATTATCTTTCCAGGTTTCCCTTTCATACAGCTTAATTGAATTTCCTTAGATACACCATGATCCATCCTTCCTGTGCACCAATATGACTAGAGAAGAGAAATAACTTTGGATAGATTGAATTATATCTACCTCCAACGTTTTTGCAACCATATGTTAAATTTCACACTTATGGGCATAATGATATCTTTAAGGTTTGATGTTTGGAGGAACACTTTCTGGAATCAAGTGAATAACATGGTCATGATCGTGAATATGTGGGATACCTTTGGGAGTCTCAAATACCTTGGAATGGTTGTCAAGGACTCTTTGGAGATCTATAGTAATATATGACTTATATGTTTGAACATCTAGTGAGCATAATTGTGCAATTACCCATGTATTCCTTCTTCAAAATATTTATCATGTCATTATGGCTTATTATATTTCCAGGTTTCCCTTTAATACCGCTTAATTCAATTTCCTTTCCTTCCCAGAAAATTTTCAAGAAATTTCTTGAAAATTTAAAGATATCGTCCCCAAAGATTATAACCATTGGACTCCTAATACAACATCAGCACCATTCATTTGAATGGAAACATTGGACTATTCAATACATATTCCCCCATGGTTAGATTGATATTATGGCACTTCCCTAAGCAATTTATAGTTCCTCCATTTGCAACCATCACTTGACAATATGGTGTTGGATATAGAAAGAAATTCAAATCCTTGGTTATCTTACAATGAATAAAATGATGGGTACTACCTATATCAATTAGCGATATTACCTTTTTCTTCTTGATATATCCTCTATCTTGACAGTTTGAGTAGTGGTAATTCTTGTCAACGCATTACAAGATATAGTCGGATTCATTTCTTCCTTTTCAACCCCTAGGTTTGGTTCCTAGTGTATATATTCTTATTTTTATGTTTCTTATTCCTTTTCTTCCTCCTCTTCACAATCTATGTAAAATAATTTCTTCTCAACACAGTTATGACCTTTAGTGTAGTTTCTATCACTACTGTAACAAAGCCCTTTTGCTCTTTTTCCCTCCAGTTTTTGTGGTTTCAACCTTGTAGGTTATGGGAGGCTAGGAGTGGCAACACTTCCATCTTTAAATTTGTGAGTGGTAGACCTCCTTGTGTGCATAATTTTTCTTTCAATTTTTCTTGCCACCCTGAACGCATTCTCCAATGACTTCGGTTCCCAAATGCGAACCTCTTGTTGGATGTTATCCTTTAAAGTCCCTAGGAAGACATTAAGTAGATGCTCCTCTAGAATATCAGTCATTATTATATTCACTCTTTGAAATTCCTCAATGTGCTCCACAACTAAACCCCTTTGTTTGAGATTTACAAATTGGATAAAGAAGGTATTTATCTTTGTATCCTCATAATGTGTTATCCATTCCTTTGTAAAAATTGTCCAAGTGACAAGTGATTTATGAGAACAAATTCATAAACACCACACAAATTTATTGGGTTCTAGATATAAAGATGGAATGTGTACCTTTTGTGTGTGTTTCATATCATGATGATCAAAGAACTATTCCATCTGTAGTATCTGTGTTACCATATCCTTGCCATCAAACTTCCTCATATCGATCTTCGAAATATGTTTGGTTTTCAACCCAAAATTAGATTCTCTAAAATCATGATCCACATTCCTCTTTTTCTCACCATGAGTTTCATGGACAAACTCATGGACAACCTTGTCACCTATAGAAATCCTTTCTTGTAGCAACTTTGTCAATACTTCCTTCAAACCTTTCATTTATGCTTTAAAGTATGCTTTTATGTTTGCTTTTAAACCTTCCAATTTTACTTCTAAACCATCCATCTTAGCTTCCAATTAATTCTTGGTTACTCTTTGTGATAGCAAAAATTGTTTCACTTGTTCCCGTAAGTATGATATATCATGTTGCATTTCTTCCTCTTTTTCATGCATCTTATTAGAGATTTCTGAGGGCTTAATGGGTGTATAATTTTTTAGTTTGGGAGGAATTTTGGAACCAATTAATGACATATATGCTTCATTATTCTCTTTGAATTACTGGTTTTTCAAAAAAATGTTATGTAAATTAAAAAATACAAACCTTTTAAAAGCTTGATTTTGAGCTTGTTGATAAGGTTGAACTTGAAAAAAGTGTATCTCTATGATTTTGACCTCCCAAGGTCTAAAATTTTTTCCTAAGGTAGCCCTTTGTGTATTATTTCCAACACCACAAGTCAGATCAAGATTGCATTCTTCAAGTTATGTCAAATCTCCCACGATGACTTGATTATGGACTAGTTCAGTAGATCGAACTTGTGTGGGATGCCATGTGTCATTGTTTCAACCTTAGGCCCTAAAAATGATACATGAAAAACTAAATCGTTACACTTTCAATCACTTCACTCAAACATCATAATCGGCTCCTCTCAAACATCATAATCCTTCACTATTTATACCTTGACCTTTTGCGACCTTCTTTCATTCTTCATTCTCGTCCTAAATATGGATCCTCATTGGGATAATCTGGATTCTACAATTAATGACAACCACAGAAGTTTGAGAACCATAACTTTCAATCACTTTTTATGGAATTCAAATCTGATGCTTCAGAATAAATTTATGACGATTTTCCCCGGGACAACTGATTGAGACTGAATTATGGAGTATATAGAAACCCTAACTTCCTTGGACCATATATCCAAAAATTTAGCAAACCAATGACTGAAATTGTAACCAAATGCTAATTAATATTTATTCTCCATGTGGTAATAATTTCATACTATGAAGCTTCATACAAAAAAAACATTATAGTGAAAATGCCACGATGGCTCAATTGAAGTAGTGAAACCCTAGAACCAAGAGATTTGATACCAAATGTTATGTATCCAAATAAAAATAGCACAGAAACATAAGAAAACATAGATCAACAAGCATATAATAAGCCACTTCAAGGGGTAAACCTCCCTTTGCATCACATAAATGAACAATTCTTAGAAGATTCAAATGACAAGACCTCCTTGGTATATATAGGAGTCTAAAGGGTCAAAATATAATTAGGGTTTTCATAACAATAATAATGTAAGGGCTCAAAAATAACAATAGTGGGTTTCTATGGGGCACAAAAATAACAATATGGAGGATACACTAGTATTATAAGGAACTAACATTTTCTCCTTCCACTTTGTTGTTATCCTTAGCCCTTCTACCACAAAATCAAGACCCTTTCCCCTGCTGGGGATTATGGAAAATAATGAGATGTGGGATCTATCTTCAATCATGTATCGACCCATGAAAATTTCATTGAGGAACTATACGTATCTATCCATTAATTAACAATGAAAAATGCCAATCTAGTAGCAGAATTGCAGGTGTTAATGGACAGTATTTGTAGAATTTTTAATACAATTATGTATTGCTTGGATTCTCCTGATCTAACAATTATATGCCATTGTTAAATACAGAATCCTTCTACTTAAATCTTTGTGGAAATTTAATCGCCAATTGCAAACACATGAAGAAAGATCAATCACACATAACACAGATGTTTTTACCGCGAAAGCATAAAGCCAAAAACCCAACTATCATATATTATGTATATATCATGGATCATGAAACAATCTCATACAAAAATCTAATCCAAGATCTCTCAATACTATATACAATCGTCTCACACTGCCATACAAAAATTGGAAAATACATGCGCCAATTTACTGCCTCCTGGCAGCCTGCCTCCACTGTGCAATCCCCTATTGATCACAATCCCTGAATGAATTCAATCTTGCCTTGCCTTGACTGTGCAATCCTCATTGGCATCTCCAATGTGTGTGTGGTTGCATGAGTGCACCCACTGACATCATAACAGATAGTCAAAATGTCCCTTTCACCCATCTCTCAACTGGGTCTCCACTAGATCTGACATGCATGTACTTAACAGTAGTAAACCTTCAGTTGCGTGTGAGACCACTGATTGTGACTTAATTAAATAATTAATTCGGTGATCTCTCACTAGTGTATGTTCAGTTACAACTATCACAACTAAGTTTAACTCACTTAACTGAGTTAAAATATTTTACAACTCACATAAATACACATCCAACTCTGTTACAATTTCGAATCACTTAGTTACAACTAATTCCACTTGCATGTCCCACCAACCAACCTTAGAACTCAAAATTCCTTCAACTAATTGGTTTGCCACTTTAGTTAACTGAAATCAAGTGCTTCAAGAGAATAGATTAATATTTATTGTCTGTTTATTTTTAAGAGATAATAATAATCGACATGCATTCTATTTTTAGACATGAGATCCATAAATAGACTTCGCACATGCATCTAAAAATAGAATATCATCTATAAATAGAATTTTCTCAACATTCTAAAAATAGACATACACCTAAAAATAGCCTGCGGGGCCCACCTAGTGTAGGTGCTTAATTTTCACTGGGATCATCATCTTGTTGAATCTTTTTGGGAAAAATACTGAGAGGGGGGGGGGGGTGAATCACTATTTAGAGATGACTGAAATTTTTTTACTTTTTCTTTCTCTTAAATCCATACGCTACTTTACTGAACCCAACTCGCGTATGCACGCGGATATCCTTAAGAAAACTTGCGTATGTCCAGAGATATTATTATGCATTTAATTATTTACTTAGATCATTGCATCATTCATTCATCAAATTTTTAGTAAGCAGTAAGCATGTGCAGTAATAACAGAATAAACCATCACGCATAAGCAACACACATGAACACCAGTATTTAAGGTGGAAACCCAATTCGGGAGAAAACCACCATTGTTTTCGTCTCTGTCTTCAATATTTATTATAAAGAAAACTTCTTACAATGTTTTACTGGCGCAGACTCATACCAGCACGCAGGCACCCACCTGCAGAAGGCTTCAACCTTCTCTAGTTCTCCAGCCACTACTGGAAGGGAGCTCCAACCCCCTGATCTCGTTTACCAGCCTCTCCTAGAAGGGAGCTACTACCCCCTGCTCTTGTTTACCAGTCTCTCCTGGAAGGGAGCTACTACCCCCTACTCTCGTTTACCAGCTACCACTGGAAGGGAGCTACAACCCCCTCACTGAAGGCTTCGACCCGAAAGACCACTGCGACCACGTCTACCTACCACCGGACCCACTCCACACATTTAAGCTCAACATACATCAAACTGAAACTTATAACCTTATCAATTCATTCATTGAATCATCAACCAATCAACCAACAACTTGATCTTTAATCAACATAATCAGCGCAAAGATAATCGCATTCAAACAACCCGCATCTATATGAATACATCATTGACAAACATAGCAAGAAACAAAGAGAAACGTACGTACATTTCATTCCACCAGTCGGAAGAAACCTCGTATACCATAATGTTCAAATTCATCAACTCCGCATATATACGCGCTTCACAAACAATCTCACAGAGACAAACCTGCGTATACATCTGCACATATTTTAGGACTGACCTCATATTCCATACGTGCCTTTTCTGAGACCAACCCGCGTATATACGCGCTTTCTCTGCCACGAACCTGCGTATAGATCTGCAAACATTGTAGGGTTGCACAACTCTTCGGAATAGATAAATAGCTTAGATCTTTCCCTTCACTTCAACAAATATTCTCCAGATCACAGATCTAAACATTCCATAAACAGATCTAGAAAATACATAGTCATTTCAGATCTAGAGATCTTGAACTATCATCATATCCATGGGTGCATCATAGAATCAGATCTATCAATTAAGAATAGAGTTCATCCATGCAGATATTCCTTAGAGAGATTTCTTCATCAACAACCCTTACACTTGCACTCTTTCACTATGATCTTCTTCTCCTTAAATAGATTTAGCTTTTACCAATACCATGAGCCAAAACCACACAACTTCCGATGGTATTC
The DNA here is from genome assembly GCA_034641835.2 of Pinus albicaulis. Lineage (NCBI taxonomy): Eukaryota > Viridiplantae > Streptophyta > Pinopsida > Pinales > Pinaceae > Pinus > Pinus albicaulis. The sequence goes on from CM076579.1 coordinate 1,277,665,940, forward strand.
TTGGATGGAATCAAATAAAACCATACAAATAATATCGTGTGCCAAAACCATGGATCATGGTAATGCCTGGTATTACATGTTTGGAGTGAAAGGCCATACGCGACTTGGGACGTACTTATCCGCGTGCATACGCGACTTGGCCTTTAAAAACTCGCGTATACATTGTGACATTATATTTATCATTTCTTTGACACTTAATGAATTATTTTCTCTCGTTAGCATTACTTCGAGTCAAGCTCAGCGATACATCAGATTTACATCATTAACAAATAGGTTGCTATCCAAAGACAACTCATCAAGTCAGTTTCCATCAAGGACAACTTCATCAAGTAGGTTTCCATCAAGGACAACACATTGCATCATATTGCCAACAATCTCCCCCTTTGGACTTGATGGCAACCATGATGGTGTTTGATCACCACAACAGATAGATACATTGATTATAACCATTATTCAAACACCATGATACTCTCCCCCTTTGATATCAAGGGAAAAGGGCGTATCAAAACCAAAACAAGGTTTTTCTTCTCTTGTAGAAAGAAGAGCTCTGTAGATCTGATGTGCACTGAAGTTACCATGCTCCCCCTGAGTTCATGCTAAATCTTCAAACATATTTTTCAATGAAGTACATGACTCTATGACCTTTCCTATCACCAAGGACTCATACTTACATCAATGATCCAACCAAGTGGATTTACATATGTGACTCAAGTACCCAACCAAGTGGGTTTACACATTTGACTCAACTACCCAACCAAGTGGGTTTACAAATTTGAAGAAGTCCTTACATGACTGAATATAACAATTTACATTATAGGTATCAACATAACCTTTTCATCAAATTACAAATATGAATTTTTATAACCAATACCAAAAATACCTCAAGAGAGAGATCATATTTCAGAACCATCATAATGCCAACAATGCATTACTCTCAGCAAGGCTAATGCTCCCCCTGAATCTGTGCTCCTATCCTTGAGCTTGACTCAATGTCTTATCTGAAATACATACACTTCTGTCTCCAACGGAACTCACGTGTATACGCGGCTTTAGTTCACGAAACCTGCGTATGGAAAGTGAAATACAGAAAAATTTCACAATTCCATCTCCCCCTGAACTTATACCACTTGTACCTGTCTTCTTCACATCAGATGCACTGTTAGAAATAAACACAACCATAATTACCAAACCAACCATGGGAATCACCATCTATTGCTCCCCCTGTGATGATACATTACTAATCCCTATAATGTATCTCACATCACTCCTGCAGTCATTATGAGAAGTAAGCTTTAGAAGCGGAAGACTGCAGTAGGATTATTATCCCCTACGTTTTTGACCGGTCCTCCTTCTTTTTCCAGCTTTGCTTGAAATTTCTTATTGTGTGCTGGAAATTATCCAAATTCTCAGATCTATTCATCCTGCATTCTTTTTCTACATGTCCATACTTGTTACAAGCATAACATCTTGCGTGACCAGAAAAGTAAGCATAGGGATCATAATGTGTTTTCCTATTCTTTCTTCTATTGCAATCAGCTGCTTTATGACCATACTTGCTGCATGAAAAACAATATCCCTTAAAGAAACCTGAGTACCTTTCTATGTAGAATCTGTTTGTTTGTGACTTAAACAATCTGCTTCTGCAATTGGCTACAACATGCCCATAATTGTGACATTTAAAGCATTCAACATTATTGATCAAAGGAGGGAATGATTTCTTTTGAGATTTCATGATTGTCGGTTGACCTTTTGTTTCTTTCAACACTTCAGGTTTTGCATTGATATCCTTTGAATCTTTAGCACTTTCTTGTGAACTAGATTCTCCTTTAATAGTTTCATGAAAACCAAGACCAAATTTAACAGAAGGAGACCTTTGACTACTAAGAATATTGTCCAGAATATTAGTACTATCTTGAAACCTCAAGAGTTTATCTTTTTCTTCTAATTTACCTTTTAAAATGTTTACCTCAACCTCCAATATTTGGCATTGCTTCTTCATACTTTCTTCGACCCTTCTTCCTTCTTCTACTTGATCATTCAATTTTAAAATCTCTTCTTTTTACCCATTTTCTTGTTCTTCAAATGTTTGTAGAAGTTCTTCATTCTTCTTATTTGATTTTTCCAGATCTTCTTTCAGAGAGATGATTTCTGCTTCAAGTCCTTCACTGTGATTGGTTACTTCATCGTACAACCTTTGATACTTGTTTATTTGTCCATTCATTCTAGAGATCATATCTTTGTAGATAGATTCTCTCTCATTAAATAATCTTTGTTGATTTTCAACTTTAATCTTGAGAACTTCTTCTAGATCCATAACATTACTTTCACTATCTTCACCATTGCATGCACAAAAAAATGAATCACAAGAACAACAATCAATACCTGTTTCATCTTCTTCATTTTCTGTTGTACATGTTTTCTGAGATATCTTCTTCTCTTGAGTAGCACTCTTCTTTTGCTTCCTTTCCATGAGCACTTGCAGATCTTGGTCAGAATCTTCTTCATCCTCATTTGACACTTCATCATTATCTTCATTTGTATAATAACTCTTTCCCTTTTCAAATTGTTTCCCTTTATCATGATTTTCTTCATAAGGACATTTAGGAGCATAATGACCAACTCTTCCACAAGCAAAACACTTGAAGGGAAGCTTACCTCTGAATCTTCCAGTACCTGGTTGGAGTCTTCTCACAAAATTTGCTTCTTCATCTTCTGATATATAACTTGATTGCTTGACAACTTCCTTTTCTTTTCCTTTTGCACATGCCTTAAAGGCAACTTCTCTGATTTGAGAGGGACCTCCTTTTCTCATTTCAAAAGCAGTCAGGATACCATGCAGTTGAACAATAGTAAGAGTTTGCAAATATTTCCTTTCTTCAATAGCAGATACTTTTGACTCAAATTTTGAAGTCAAAGATCTTAAGACTTTTTCCACCAGAGTAGTATCGATTATGGTTTCACCCAAATTTCTCATACGATTTACAATATCATCTAGACGTAAAAAGAAACTGGCAATACTCTCATCACTATGCATCCTTAAATTTTCATATTCAAGTCTGAGAGTTTGGATTTTTTCACTTTTACCTTTGTATCTCCTTCATAGCTTAGAATGATTTTGTCCCATATTTCTTTTGCTGAATTTAGCTGCATCACTTTAACAAATTCTGATTCAGACATGCTTCCTAATAAAACATTGACTTCTTTGGCATTTATTTCATATTTCTTCCTTTCTGCTGCATCAGTAGGAATAATTGTCGGATACTGATAACCTTCTTCCACGATTGCCCATACTTCTACACCAAGACTTTGCAAATATGATTTTGTTCGTATCTTCCAGAATAACAGATTACTTCCATTGAATAGAGGTGGCCTTAGAGAAAATACTCCTTCATGACTTCCCATTGCGACGGATCTCCTTCAAGCGATCAAGCTTCTGCAGAAGGACCTGCTCTGATACCAATTGTTGGGAAAAATACTGAGAGGGGGGGGTGAATCAGTATTTAGAGATGACTGAAAAATTTTTACTTTTTCTTTCTATTAAACCCATACGCTACTTTACTGAACCCAACTCGCGTATACACGCGGATATCCTTAAGAAAACTTGCGTATGTCCAGAGATCTTATTATGCATTTAATTTTTTACTTAGATCATTGCATCATTCATTCATCAGATGTTTAGTAAGTAGTAAGCATGTGTAGTAATAACAGAATAAACCATCACGCATAAGAAACACACATGAACACTAGTATTTAAGGTGGAAACCCAATTCGGGAGAAAACCACCGCTGTTGTCGTCTCTGTCTTCAATATTTATAATAAAGAAAACTTCTTACAATTTTGTACTGGCGCAGACTCATACCAGCACGCAGGCACCCACCTGCAGAAGCCTGCAACCTTCTCTAGTTCTCCAGCCACTACTAGAAGGGAGCTCCAACCCCCTGATCTCGTTTACCAGCCTCTCCTAGAAGGGAGCTACTACCCCTTGCTCTCGTTTACCAGCCTCTCCTGGAAGGGAGCTACTACCCCCTTCTCTCATTTACCATCTACCACTGGAAGGGAGCTACAACCCCCTCACTGAAGGCTTCGACCCTCAGCACCACTGCGAACCACGTTTCATCAATTTTCATACTGGACCCACTCCACACATTTAAGCTCAACATACATCAAACTGAAACTTATAAGCCCATCAATTCATTCATTGAATCATCAACCAATCAACCAACAACTTGATCTTTAATCAACATAATCAACAGCATAATCAACATTCAAACAACCCAGATCTGTATGAATACATCATTGACAAATAGCAATAAAATAGCAGAACAGATCAGACATTTCATTCCACATACTTCAGCAAAACCCTAGATACCATACGCGCTTTTACTTCACTGAACCTGCATATATACGCACTTTCACAAAGACAAACCTGCGTATACATCTGCACATATTTCAGAACTGACTTCATATTCCATACACGCCTTTTCTGAAACCAACCCGCGTATATACGCGCTTTCTCTGCCACGAACCTGCGTATAGATCTGCAAACATTGTAGGGTTGTACAACTCTTCAGAACAGATAAATAGCTTAGATCTTACCCTTTACTTCAGAAAATATTCGCCAGATCACAGATCTAAACATTCCATAAACAGATCTAGAAAATACATAGTCATTTCAGATCTAGAGATCTTGAACTATCATCATATCCATGGGTGCATCATAGAATCAGATCTATCAATTAAGAACAAAGTTAATCCATGCAGATATTCCTTAGAGAGATTTCTTCATCAACAACCCTTACACTTGCACTCTTGCACTATGATCTTCTTCTCCTTAAATAGATTTAGCTTTTACCAATACCATGAGCCAAAACCACACAACTTCCGATGGTATTCTTGGACGGAATCAAATAAACCATACAGCGCTCAATACTGTGTGCCAAAACCATGGTAATGCCCCTTGGTATTATAATTTTGGAGCGCAAAAGGGCATACACGACTTGAGACGTACTTATCCGCGTGCATACGCGACTTGGCCTTTACAAACTCACGTATACATTGTGACATATTATATTTATCATTTCTTTGGCACTTACTGGAATTTTTTTCTCTGTTACTTCTGAGCTGCTCTGTAGATACATCAAATTTACATCATTAACAAATAGGTTTCTATCCAAAGACATCTCATCAAGGCAGTTTCCATCAAGGACAACTTCATAAAGTAGGTTGCCATCAAGGACAACACATTGCATCATATTGCCAACAAATCTCAACACTCCCTCTCAACAATAAAGGTATTATCCTTCACCCCGATCCCGTCTCTATGGTATTCGAATTTTCTCCTGGTGAGCGCCTTCGTCAGAGTATCTGCATCTTGTTCTTCCGTAGGAATGTATTGAAGCAACATGATCTTCCGCTGCACGCAAACTCTGATATGATGATACCAGATATCTATATGCTTAGATCTATCATGAAACACAGGATTAATCGATAATTTAATGCAACTCTGATTATCACAATGAAACACTATAGGATCTAAATGAGAACCAAACAAACCAACCAGGATCTTTCTCATCCAGATAGCCTCACATGCAGCTTGACTTGCTGCCATGTATTCCACTTATGCTAAACTGAGTTCCATGGATCTTTGCTTCCTGTTGTACCAAGAAAAAACTATAGATCTGACACTAAAGACCCCTCCTGATGTGCTCTTTCTTTCCATTGGGCTACCCGCCCAATCTACATCCGTGAAGTCATGCAACTTCACCTCATCCGTCTATATGTACCATAAGCCATACTCAGATGCGCCCCTGAGATATCTCAGGACATTCTTTCTCGCCTTCCAAAAGAGCTTGGTAGGCTTAACCATCGCTTGACTAAGTTGGTTCACTGCATAGCATATGTTTGGTCTTGTATTTACTAAATACATTAGCGAACCCACCAACTGTTGATAGACAGTAGCATCCACTACCTCTCTAGATGTAGCATCCTCTTTCCTCAAGTTTCCTGGAAGAGGAGTATCCATGGGTTTGCAGCGCTCCATGTGAAACTGACCCATTATCTCCCTTGCATACTTTCCTTGAGACACAAAAATTTCACCATCTCGCTGCCATATTTCCAATCCAATGAAATGATTAAAGAGGCCCATATCCTTCATCTTGAACTCCTTTGCAAGGTCCTCCTTGCATGAGTGTATCAGCTGCTCATCACCAGTCAATATTAAATCATCAACATAAAGAACAATGATTAAAATCTTACCCTCAACCAGAATATGGTATAGGTTTGCATCTGCCTCACTCTTGGTGAAGCCAAGTCTAGTGAAATAGTTTTCGATCTGAGTGTACCAAGCACGAGGTGCTTGCTTCAGCCCATACATCGCTCTTTTGAGTTTGCACACATGCGACTCGCTGCTTCAAATCCTTCGGGTTGCTCAATGTACACTTCTTCCTCAATGATCCCATTGAGAAACACAGTCTTCACATCCATCTGATGAATGTGACAACCCATCTACACTAAGAGATAAAGGATGGTCTTTATGGAATAATACCATGCGACAGGGGCAAAGGTTTCTTCATAATAAATCCCCTCGATCTGCGAGAAGCCCCAGGCCACAAATTTGGCCTTGTATTTCTCAACACTCCCATCAGCATCTTTCTTTACCTTGTAGATCCATCTTGAACCTACCATTGATTTATTAACCAGCCTTGGAACAATTTCCCAAGCATTGTTTCTGAAAATGGAGTCATACTCCTCCACCATTGCATCTACCCATGTGGTTTCTTACACTGCTTCCTGAAAGGAAGATGGCTCAGTCACAATAAATTTTCTCATGAGAGCCATGTATTAAGTGAATCAGTGAGGAGACAGTCTCTTTCTGCACTGTGAAGTAGGGACTCCAATATTCTGTGCAGCATCAAGCTTCAGCCTCTCAGCTTATGTGGTATGCCTTCTGCCAGTTCTGATGTTTGGCTCTGTGTGACTGGACTCCTCCACTCCATGAAACTCCTCATGTGGTTGATCCACATCTAGAGACTCGTCTTTGGGAACAAGCAATTCCTCCTCTGCATGCAAGTATAACTCCCTCTCAAGCGACAACTTCATGGATTTCTCCTCATTGAATTTTATATCCCATCGCATCACAGTCATTCGACTGTTTGGAAAATACACATGATATTTATGGGGTGTTTCTGTGTACCCCACAAATATCCCAACTTCAGCAATTAGCTCCAGCTTCTTCCTGGCTTTCTTGGCCAATGCACATAAACAGATGATCCAAAAATCTTTAAATGAGAAACATCTGGTTTCTTACTAGTAAAATCTTCTTCAGGTGTACTCATGCCAAGTATCCTATGAGGACAACGATTTTTCACATAAACCGCAGTGTTGCATGCTTCTGCCCCTAGGCCTTGATCATGTTGCATCGCTTGTGCAACACCCACGATCATTCTGTTCTTCCTCTCTGCGACCCCATTTCGTTGTGGGTTATGAGGCACTGTGAGTTCTCTTCGAATTACTTCTTTTCTATAGAAGTATTTGAATTCATTTGAGATATATTCTCCACCATTATCACTCCGTAGAGCCTTCACTTGCTTCCCCGACTCTTTCTCCACCAATGCTTTAAACTCACAGAACTTTGAGAATGTTTGATCCTTCTTCTGCATGAAGTAGATCCAGCATGTACGAGAAAATTCATCAACAAAATAACATAATACCTGTGTTTTTTTGCTGAAGCAACCGAGAATGGTCCACACACGTCTATGTGAACTCTCTCCAGGATCACCAAAGCATGGTTCTCCTTTTCATGAAAGGTGGATTTTGCATACTTCCCCATGGTGCAACCCTTGCACTGATCTAATTGAGAAAGTGTTGCCATTGGAAGTCCAGTAGATATTTTTTGCATAAATTTCAAAGCTCCGTGATGAAGATGGCCCAATCACTTGTGCCATAACTCGCCCTCATCCCGGCTCACCACTTTTTCTACCTTGCCAATCATTGCAGCGCAGCCTTCTACCTCCATCTTGTAAATATTCTTGACTTGAATCCCTATCCTCTTGGCTTGACCCGTTGTTTTATGTCTCAGGAAATATTTTCCATTGCTGAAAACAACGTCATAGCCTCTGTCCTCCAACATCGCGACTGAGACCAAGTTTTTCTTAAGACCTGGAACATGCATAACATCTTTCAAAATAAATGGTTTACCTAACTCCCTCTCAAAGGTAATGGTACCAATGCCGGTTGCACTGTATCATCCATCGTCGCCCATCTCTATATGCATTTAGAGATATTTCTCCTCCAAGTCACTGGAAAGCTCCTTATCTCTCGTCATGTGGAAGGAAGCACCACTATCAAGATACCACACCAATCCCATTGCGCTTGAAACCAAGCATGTGATCAAAGAGAATGTTCAAATTGTGAGGCAAGGGCCTCACCAGCTACAGCTCCAGCAGCCTTCTTGTTCTTCTTTTTTTGTGGGCAGTTAGTGGCGAGATGCCCATGTTCGTGACAGTGAAAACACTTCACCTTGGAAAAATCCATCTTCTTGCCTTTAGCCTCATATTTTGAGTGGAATTTCTTCCCCTTCCATTTCCTGGCCTTGGAAGCCAAAGCACAAGCCTCTTCATCATAATGCTTTGATGAAGAGCCATCTCTAGTGTTCCACCTGAACTCCTCCTGCACTAGATCTGACCACAGTCGTTCCCAATCCGGCAATTTTTCCTATCCATTGACAGAATCTTGATAACTGTGCCAACTCTTAGGAAGTCCCAAGAGAGCCAAGCTCACCAAATCATCATCAGCAACCGTGATTCCCACACTCCCTATTTCATCTCGACATTAGACAAACTTTGTAAGATACTTAGGAATATTGTCACCCTTCTCCATCTTGATCTTTCTGAGTTTATCCTTCAGTGCCAATTTGCTATGGTCGTTGTTGCTTTGGAAAATATTTGTCAAATCCTTCCACATAGAAAATGGAGTGGCTTTCCCATGAATTCTTGAGACAATATGGTCTTGCACACCTTACAACATAATTCTTCTTGTCTTTGCTACTTTATTTTTCCATGCATCAAGTAATGCAGTATCCATCGAAGTGGGCTTAGGAACATCACTATCGATGAATTCCTTCAAGCCATTATCTTCAAGCACCGCCTCCATCATGTCCTTCCATGAAATTTAGTTCGAGCTTCCCTCGAGTGCATACTCTAGCTGCAAACCATTGAAATTCATTTCGATGTTTACTCAACTGTCACACCAAGAAATTCTTGCAGCAAATTCAAATTGTTTCCAACAACAAACTCAGCCACTACTTCAATATCGCAATCTTCTTTGCTCTAATACCATGTAGAAATTTTAATACAATTATGTATTGCCTGGATTCTCCTGATCTAAAAATTATATGCCATTGTTAAATACTGAATCCTTCTACTTAAATCTTTGTGGAAATTGAATCGCCAATTGAAAACACATGAAGAAAGATCAATCACACATAACACAGATGTTTTTACCAGGAAAGCATAAAGCTAAAAACCCCACTATCATATATTATGTATATATCATGGATCATGAAACAATCTCATAAAAAACTCTAATCCAAGAGCTCTCAGTACAATATACAGTTGTCTCACATTGTCATTCAAAAATTGGCAAATACATGCACTAATTTACTGCCTCCTGACAACCTATCTCCACTGTGCAATCCCCTGCTGATCACAATCCCTGAATGAATTCAATATTTCCTTGCCTTGAATGTGCAATCCTCATTGGCATCTCCAATGTGTGTGTGGTTGCATGAGTGCACCCACTAATGTCACAACAGATAGTCAAACTATCTCTTTCACCTATCTCTCAACTGGGTCTCCATTGGATCTGCAATGCATGTAGTTAACAGTAGTAAAAATTTAGTTGCATGTGAGACCACTGATTTTGAATTAATTAAATAATTAATTCACTGATATCTCACTAGTGTATGTTCAATTACAACTAGCACAACTGAGTTTAACTCACTTAACTAAGTTAAACTATTTTACAACTCACATAACTACACATCCAACTCTGTTACAACTTCGAATCACTCAGTTGCAACTAAGTCCACTTGCATGTCCCACCAACCAACCTTAGAACTCGAAATTCCTTCAGCTAACTAGTTTTCCACTTTAGTTAACTAAAATCAAGTGCTTCAAGAGAATAGATTAATATTTATTGTCCAATTATTATTAAGAGATAATAATAATCGACATGCATTCTATTTTTAGACATGCGATCTATAAATAGACTTCGCACATGCATCTAAAAATAGAATCTCATCTATAAATAGAATTTTCTCAACCATCTATAAATATACTCCCGCTATAAATAGAATTTTCTCAACATTCTAAAAATAGACATACACCTAAAATAGCCTGTGGGCCCCACCTACTGTAGGTGCTTAATTTTCACTAGGATCATCATCTTGTTGAATCTCAACATTATTTTCCAACAGAGGAAAATTGTTCAACAACTTCAAGATAATTGGGGGATTGTTCCTACTCAAAATTATAGACCTTCAATCAAGTTATCAGTATGTTAGTAATCTCTCCACAACATCTATTAAATTTGGCACGAAGAATTAATTTCCAATAGTATTGCAACTCATATGTTTGAACGAATATATGCCTGAGAATGCCTGAGAGAGCAAAGGATTTGGAAATATCTTCCCACAACCTAGAGAAATTCCAATGTTTTTTATGTTTTTCCTATTTCTTGACACATATTACCAAATCTACTGTGTTAAGTTCTATTATGTAAACTTAAACATGTCCTTTTTTTTATCACTTATAAAAAAACCCCAGTTGTAGAGGGAAAAAACAAAGGTAACTTCTAACCACATTTTATTGAAAGTTGGCCCTTCAATCTAGATAGGTATCTCTCCTTAAAACTCTACCACTCACTGTCACTTTTAGCAATAGTTTTATAAGCTCATTGGCCATATTTACTTATTGGTTGCTATTGGTTTGGGAAGAAGAGAACAAGGACCATTGGGCATGGAGTCTGGTGGAAAAGGATGCTAACCACGGGATACATAAACAATTATTAACAGAGGAAAGGTAGGACACAACTTCTTATACAAATAACCATCAAGATGTGGAGACGGAAAACATAAAATAAATATCACAACAAAGCAATAAGAATTTTGTTCTAAATATTTAAGCTAAAAACATAGAGTATTTGGATAACTTGAATCAAAGCATACATAAAGGATTCTATTTCATAACACTTTATCCAAAATAATGAAGTCCTAATGATATATATATGTAGTACAAGGATAAATTAAAAAACCATGGGGAAAGACATACAGAAAGTTATACACACATGAATCTCAGCAAATTGTATAATGTAACACTGCATATAGAAATATATTGATAACAGAGCTAAACACACAATATTTCTTCTTCAAAAATTTCCCAACCCTCTCTTATTACAAAATACGAGTCTTTATAAATTACTTACAAAACTATAACCAAGTTTCGAGCAAAAACTTAAATACAAAGTCTTAAAATAAATGAGCAAATATCTAATTTAAAACAAATACATTACATTGTTCCATCATAAAACAAAAGAAATAATATTTTGCATCTAAAGATCATGTTGTTGTTGGAGTCATGGCTGAAGCTAAGGATCCCCAAGTTGAATTTTATGAGGTGGCTCTCTAAATGAAAGTTGATTAGGCGATTTTCTAAAAATAGAAGAAAAAAAAATCTCGTGAATTCCTGAAAAATTCGATTCAAAGATCAATTCGAATCTCCAAACCATGACACGTGTAAAAATAGTCAAAGGTTATTTTAATTGGGTTTGTTCCTGACAAAAAACATAAATTGATTTTCAAAAATTCATTTCTAGTTTTTCAAAAACTTCGCTTGAAGACATTGACTAAAACAGGAAAAAATAGAGTGTCAAACAGAGTGATGCCATTTGATTTGTTAGTGCCCCATGTCGTTTGAGGATAGGTTGTGCTAACAGTGGTTTTGGAAGCACCACTTTGTCGAATGATGATAGGATAGGTGGAAATATGATTTTCTAGTGCTCTAGTTTTAAATTTTTCAAGCCAATGCTGACAAATTAAATTTCAGTTCACTGAAATTTTTATGAAAAAATTATAACAGTGACCTATGAACCCTTTATCCTGGAAATAAAATTTGATTTGGCTAGCACTCACTTGTCCCGGTACCCGGTCTTTGCTGATGTGTGATTTTTCAATGCTTTAGTTTGATATTTTTTTAATTTTCATTGACAATCCAACCGTCAGTTCTTTTATTTGAAATTTTCGAATTGACATTGAAAATTCAACTATCAATGCTTGAATATTCTGAACAAAAATTTAAAATTTTTGAACCTTATACTCTGAAGATAAACTGAGATAACAGTTGGCTCCTGTGGGGATGATTTCCTCCCAGTGACGCAGCAAACAACTTGTATACCAAGTTCCTAATCCATTCCAAACACACTGTGAAACTTGCAACTTGTGACTTGTTTTTTTTCTAGACATATAAGTTGCTCATTCATGCTGCCAACTAAAAACTGAAACCAATCCACTTTTGAAAACAAAATTTTGAAACTGACCTTCTCTGTACAAACTGGAAACTAAAAATGGAACCAAATATTAAACAATAAAATGGAATTGAAAACTAACTACTATTGAAAATGATGGTCAAGTCGGTGAGCTTATTCATATACAACTCCCTACCCTATTCCAACCAGTCAGTTGCAGGGTCAAATAATCTCAAATTTCCAGTGCAACCAGTCAAGTAAATGGCTATCTGATTGCAACATATTTTTACTTTCCTTAGTTAGAAAGAAAATTTCAAAAATAACAACTCAACATTAGAACTAAATCCATCTCCAAGCTTCATCCATTTTGAAAAATTTCCACTCACTATTTCCAAAAATGCCACAAAATTATCTTTTCTTGATGATTCGAACATGCTTGAAAAAGGGTCTTCAAAAACATGGACTATTTCTCTCTCTTGATGATCAACAAAAAGACAAGAATGTCCTTCAGATTTTACTATTGGTTTTTCTATGTCAAGAAGTTTTTCATTTGGTTGATCCTTAAGAAAAAATCCATTCACATCAGAGAAAATATTTTCACAGTCTTGAAAATATTCAAATGCATCATCCACATATTTTAAAACTAGAGTTTCTAAAGGTAACCTTTCACATAATTCAACATAAAAACCATTTGGATCTTCATAAGGGTTTAAAACAATTTCTTTATCACTATTTTCCTGCAAGTTGTGATGGTCATTTTGTTGCAAAAAATGGATGATTTGTTGAGCTTGTAACCTAAGTTCCTCAAAATCTGAAACTTCATGTACCTCAACTTGAAACAATGGGTACACAAGTAACATTTTATGTGAACATGAATTGATAATCTCTTGAGCAGCAAATTCAATAGGTGTTTGAAAAATATTTTCCCTAATACATTCATTAACAACTAGAAAATCAAGATGGAATTATTTATCACGTGCCTTTTCAGTCTTATTGTCTCGGACTACATCCTCATGTTGTTTAAAATAAGATTTTTCAAAAGAATTTATAATCCTTTATTTTTCAATCACTAACCCAGAAGGTGAATAAACTGATTTACTATCCATTTTCTTTTGTTGATATGTTAAGGTTTGATAGGATTATCGGAAAGTCTCATTATTCTCAGTAGATTAAATTTGAATACTAAGGTCTTGTTTTTCTTCATTTACAATCAAGGAAGACACTATGTTCTACTGGATATCTTGTTGAATGTGATGACAATTGTCCTCTAGTATTTATTCTTGTTGTAGAAAATGATTTTCACAAAAGGCCTCTATAATTTCTTCATCCATAAACTCTTCATCACCATAAAAAATGTCCAGGTATTGAATGAAACTTTCAAAATGTTCATAGCAGTATTCAACCAGCAATAAAGATGGATAAAATTCTCTATAATTTTCATAAAATACTATATGAAAATCCTTGAAAGAGCTTAAACTATCAGTTGGTAATTTTTCATACCATGATATTTCTTCTCCATGTAGGGTGACCATAAACATATTCATGAGACAATATTCATGAAATTTAACCCCCAAATTACGCGTATGCATATCAAACTTGATAAAATGGATAGCAGCAACGTCTCCTTCTTCATCTTTGAATCTTGGTAGACATGTTTTCCAATCTATACGACGAAAATGATTTGGGAAACCAGGAATATGAACACAATTCATAGGATCATACTTTGCAGATTGAGAATCCATATTGAGAATTTCTTCAGGCTACTAATTCTTTGGATAGTGGATTGGCCATTTATACTCTGAACTCTGGATCTTGTTGAAAATGGAGTCGCCAGGTGAAAAATACACAACCACGTTTGTGTCTGACTTATGTTCACCATTAGAGAGTATATATGTGTGTTGTCATTCTTCCGTAATGTTGTCTTGAAGCTTCACGTCCCCGGCAATGGCGCCAAAATGTTATCACTCACAAATAACCCCAGCTATAGAGGGAAATATCTAAGATAACCTCTAACCACAATGGAATTTTGTTGGAACCTTCCACACTCTTAGCCCCTGAATTTGCTAAAGATCTATCCTTTATTCTCATTGATAGACAATTAGTCTTTGATTGATCCATTCCAAGAGAGATCCCTCTCTAACTTGGAATGGCTAGCTTGTAACTATAAAGTGGTTTTGAAGGTTACCTTAGTGGTTTTCCTCCCACAGATGGGAAAATTACGGAGTGATAACACATTCCATTTTTTAACAATCAAAATTCAAAACTCTTTATACAAGATTGGGGCATTATCAAAAGAATTTGTTCTTTTTGTTAGAATCGTACTTCTCAAACCATAAATATGCATTTTTTTTAGAAAATAGAACTTCATTTAAACTATTGGATGACTCCCACTATCAATTCATCCCCACCATCAAGGTAATAAATCATAGATCTAATTTAAAATTGGAAATATTTTCTTCCATAATATCATATTTATAATTGAATAACACCAAAACTTAAAATGTTATTTATAACCATTGATATTTATTAAATATTATTAAATATTCTCGGATCCCGGTGTTGGATTGTGTATCCCAGGAAATAACCTCCCTCATGAATAACACTGACATCTCATCCAGCATGGGAATTTGGAGGTGCCATTGGCATGCCTTCCACAACATATTGATTTTGGAACCGCGTAGTCTAAAAAGGTCACGTTTTCGCCCAGAATCCGGCAATGATTTTCAAAAAATCTGGCAAAGATTTGCCCAGAATCTTGTTTATAGTTGTTAAACTTTAATATTTTAAGTGCCCTAAGGGTTTTTGATAGTGCTGAATCCATTTCCAGCATCAAAAATAGATTCCAAACACTCCAAGCCTAATTTTTTGAGTTTCAATTGACCATATTCCGGCAATTTTCTGGCGTCCAGGCTATTTCACGGGCTCGGTAGACAACTCCTTTTGGAACAGGAAAGTGGTAGAAATCTCAACATCTCCCGCATTTATGGCGCATGAGGTTTGTTACACTCACCCTACCCCCTGGAAAGAGGAACACCAAGGTAAAATGCTCGGCTCCAGGGGAATTTGCAATTCATATCTTCAGTAATTCGAGGTCGGAGTAGGAATTCAGGTGACAAGAATTGAGATCAAATCCAGTGCATAGATGGTGTGGGAATGAGGTTTCCCCCGTAGAGGACGTAGGGTAAGGGGAAGACCTCCCCTTCCACCCTGGCATGGACAAGGAAATGAGCACTTCCATTACAATATCCCTCATCGCTAACACAGAATGGTGTTTGAAGTGGAAGCTCAAGAGCTAAGGGCCACGAGAGACCACCTCTAGGCATTGCATAATCTCCTCGGTTTCCACTTCAGGGACCACGAGGACATCAACTTGTTGCTGGAGTACAATGTGCTCAACATGAAATTAAATTTGCACCATGCCATAGCTTCCTACCGTTGAATTGCTAACCTCCTAAGCATGTGGATCCAAGCCTTTGTGTCTCCTTCAACTGATATAGTGGATGAATCCCCTTCACTCTCTCCAACTCAGATTGATTCCCAACATGACAAAATTCGTAGCCCTTCGGCAAGGTGTAGGTAGACTCACAACAACTTGAATTTTACACCAATTGTCTTGGGACCCTCTAGCAACAAGAGTGGCCAAGTCAGCAGCCATGGTGTCTCACCCTTCCCGCATAAATCAGCAAAACCAGCATCATCCATTCAGTTGACTTCCATGGGGCACCTCCTTCTTGATTACGTAGAATACTACAAGCCCTACCTAGTGGTCCAGGAAGACCTTCCAGAATGATAGTGGGGAAAAACTCATCTCTCAAGGTAGCTCCTTTCGCAGCCACAATGTCTCTCAGCTCTTGGATCCCTCAATGTTTTTTTTGTTTTTTTGACATGTACTGGTCAGGAGGACCTTTGTTTCCTCCTCTATGGGTAGGGGCTTCCTCCTGTTTTCTAAACTAATTTGTCTCTCAGCCCCAAGCTTATGAATATGGTTGGTTTCTGTGAAGCCTCGGCGCTCCAACGTGTAATAATTTTTGTACCACAAGTGTAATATAAAGGCTTTTTAATATATATATATATATATATATATATATATATATTATTTTGATTTTTTTTTCTAAAAAGGTATTGCATATTTATTCTACAAAATTTGTAAAAGGTTTTTATAGATTATAAATGTAAATTGTACTACTGCATCCATATAAATTAAATGGCTAGTAAGTGACAATAGGCATCAAGACACTTACCTCATGATACATGTCACATTTCCAGTGTCGAAAAATGGAGCAATAAATTCTCAATTTTATTTTGCCTTGATTAAATTGAAAAAAATTGAATTTCCACATCAGCAGATAACTTGGATGATGTTAACTTGAGTGACATGGCTTGTGTCACTCAGTTTACTCAGTAAATTCGAGTTAGAGGAGTTAGAGTTCAGTTCAGCATGTGTGATTTCTAATTTGTGGCAATCAAGGTCAATTATCTAAGGTTGTTTTCAGTTAAACTAGTTCCAACTGTTGGAAGAACTAATTCAGGGTCAAGTTGTGAAGTGGGACTTCAGTCAAACTCGGTGATCATCTAGTTAAATAATCAATTATCCCAAAATACCTAGTGCATGCAGAGAATTTGAGTTACCCAGTTGAGATGGAGATTCCAAGGTAGTGTAACATTAGTTGTAGACTAGTTCTAAGTGTACAGGTGTTGCATGCAGTCAGAGGAAGGACCTAGAGAAATTGTGCAATTCAATTAGGGAATTTCCTTTAAAATAAGGGCTAATTCCTCTAGGAATGGCGCAAGGAAATAAGGGCTCAAAACAAGGTAGAAATTAACAAAGTCTGGGTCAGAGGCCTTCAGCGAGCAGAGATATAGGTTGTGCACTTATAGGGTGAGCTCAGTTGAGAAAAGAAATTGTATTACATCTCTATTCTTCTGATTAATGCAAGAGGCATTGTGATTTTTAGCAAATTGTTTTCCCAGATAAAAATACTTGCATGTGTGTGATTTCTTATTACATGTCTGAAATTTTTGTTCTAAATTGTGAAATAATGTCCACAGAATAGTAGAGTAGGTTTGTGTCTTGTGACTTTGATTAAAACTTCATGAGTAGTTGAAAATATACAACATAATTTCTACATGGTATCGGAGTTGGATTCATAGTAGAGCAGAAATTTGAAGTTTTTTCTTCAAGGCTTGATTTTGGATATCATTTTTGCAGGTTTTCTTCAAAACTGAGAAGATGGCTTTCAATGGACTAAGGCTAGAGTATTCCTTGGAAGGAAACTCAGATTTTGTTGCATGGATGGATTTCATGGAGGCAGTATTGGATGAAAATGGATTCCTAGAATACATCAAGTCAGATGTTGCAAAACTACAAGCATATTATTCCTAGAACCTTGCTCAGTGGGATAAATATGTAGCCAAAGTCAGGGGAATCATATTGGAGGGAGTACGGGATCATATTGTCTCAAATATCCGTGGAAAGGAAACTTTATTCGTGATGTGGAAAGCACTGTCATAATTGTTTGAGAATAATAGTCACCACAGGAAGTTGGTGCTCAAGGATAAACTTTGAAGTATCAAGATGCAGAAGAATGACACAATTTTGTAGTATTTGAGCAGGTTCACACAACATCGTGATGAACATGGTAGGGTCGATGTTAATTCCCTGAAGAAGACTTGGTAAGCCTAGCCCTTCTGTGCCTTCCCAAAAGTTGGCACAGTTATCAACGTTCGTTCAATGGAAGGGATAAACTACTGAATTGGAATCACTTATAGTCTGATTTGGTATAGGAGGAAATAAGGCGGAACACCAAAGATAGGACTTCATCAATGAGGATAAATTTGCATTGGCTGGAAAGTAAAAGAAGGGAAAAGGGAAGAAATCCCAATCCAAATCAGAATCCAGTCAAGGGGGCAACAAGAAATATTTTTCAAAAATTAAATGCTTCCATTGTCATGAGTTGGGAATTATGCCACGAAGCTTCCATACAAGAAGACCAAAAAGAAGACCTTAGGAGGAGTAGAAGATGAATCTTTGGCTTCAGAGTTTGAGCTTGACTTTACCCTCATTGCATGCATGGCTCACACAGTGATGGGGAGTGTGTGGTACTTGGATTTAGGTGTCTCATTCCATATGATAGGGAACGAAGACTTTTTCAGTGATTTGGAAGAAAAGAATTTGCATATGCACATCGAGATGGGGGATACAGCAAACCAAGGTCGGTACAATCACCTTTTAGAGGGATTCAGGCTCCCCCTTCAGGCTCAAGGATGTCATGTTTGTTCTATTCCTAAAGAAAAATCTCGTCTTTGTTGTAGTTTTGGAAGGTCGTGGATATGATGTGATATTCAGCGAAGGAAAAGAATTCATGAAACACATAGCCACGAGATAGGTGAAGCATATCAAGGTTCAGGTGAAGAACCTATACAAGCTATATGTGGAGGATTGTGCTACATTCAGCACAAAGGCAAAGAAGGTGCAGAGTCGTGATGTCAGTGAACTTTGGCATATAATACTTTGTCATTTTCATCATGGTTCTTTGAATATCATGCAACAGATAACCACAGGGCTCCCCAAAGGAGCACTTGAGTAGCAGGATTTTTGCAAAGGATGTACTTTGGGGAAGTACACAAAATCCACTTTCCATGAGTGGGGCAGCAAGGCGCATGCACTCCCAGAAAGGATCCACTATGATGTATGTGGACCTTTCTCGACAACCTCCACTACCAGGCACAGGTATTTTGTCATTTTCATTGATGACTACTCACGGAAGTGTTGGATATTCTTCATGCAGAAGGAGGATACTTTCTCCAAGTTTGTGGAGTTCAACGCACTAGTGGAGAAAGAAACATGAAAGAAAGTGAAGGCTCTCAAGAGTGATAATGGAAGTGAATACGTGTAGAATGAGTTTAAAAAAAATTGTGCAAAAGAAGGCATTCGAGGAGATTTGAGAGTGCCCCACAACCCACAGCAGAACAGGGTGGCTAAGAAGAAGAACCACAACATTGTGGGAGAAACGAGGGAAATGTTGCATGACGAGGGCCTACCTCTACACTTGTGGGTTGAAGCATGCAACATAGTGGTCTATTTTCCAAACCAAATTCTGCATCAGATTTTGGGCATGATTACACCGGAGGAGGCTTTCTTGGGGAGGAATTGGAATATCTCACACTTCAAGATCTTTGGAGCCTTTTCCTACTGTCATGTCTCCAAATATGTTAGGAAGAAGCTAGAACCGATAGTAGACTTTGGGATATTTGTGGGTTACACTGGAACTCCCCACAACTACAGTGTGTAATTTCCATCCCTCAGAATGAAATTTGTGCGAAGGGATGTGAAATTTGATGAGGATAAAGTGACGCGGTGCTCTCTTGAGAGGGAGCTTCATATCCCACTAGAAGATGAGTTTTAAGCTCCAAAGGAGGAACCTCAAGAAGTTCTGGAGAAGCCACAAGTCGAGGACTCAACAGGGAGTGGAGACAGCCACTCAATCATAACCATCCAGAGATGGAATTAAAAGGACTCGGGGAGCTGAGAGACTTGTGTAAGATGCAAGGGAGAATGTAGGTGCTTTTTCATATCAGCGCAAGCAGAGAAGGTCACTAGATCGATACACTAGCTACATGGCTTTGATGAAAGATCTTGTAGAGACTGAGCCATCCTCTTTTGAGGAAGAAGTAGATAAACCTGTATGGGTTGATGCAATGGTGGAAGAGTATGAATCCAGTGAAAAGAACAGTGTTTGGGAAGGGGTCCCAAGACCAGCAGAAAAATCATTTGTTGGCTCGCGATGGATCTTCAAAGTAAAGCATGCACCATAAAACAGCATAGAAAAGTACAAGGCTATATTTATGGCCAAGGGGTACTCTTAGGTTGAAGGGAGTGACTATGAGGAGACCTTTTCTCTTGTAGCAAGGTACTCATCCATCAGATAAATCCTTGCTCTAGATGCACAGATGGGGTGGAAGATCCACCAGATGGATGTGAAAACATCATTCCTTAGTGGATTTATTGAGAAGGAGGTGTATATTGAGCTACCAGAAGGCTTCAAGGCTTTTGATCGAGAGTCTCATGTGTGTAGACTCAAGCGACTGTTGTATGGTCTCAAGAAAGCAGCATGTGCTTGGTATACCAAGATTGATACTTGATACAAACCTCTATCATGTCTTGGTAGAAGGTAATTGTTGATTATTGTCTTATATGTTGATGGTTTCATTTTAACTAGTGATGAACAGTTGATCGTATCTTACAAGGAGGGCCTTGCAAGAGAGTTTGAGATGAAGGACATGGGCCTCATGCACTACTTCCTAGGACTGGAAGTGTGTTAAATTTAGATAAGCATGGTTTTTTCTAAGCTTAATGCAAATTTACATCAATCTTTCTTAGGCCCGATTCAATTTAGCAATCACATAAACATGAAAGCAAAATGATGATATAATACAATAATAAATTAACAGAAGACAAGCCAATAATATAGATCAGATTTTACAATTCTTATTGTCCATCAAAGATATAGGATAGCGTGCGTTACAACAGTCAACAGGATGCATTAGCCAGCAAAGTCTTTCTCAACATCAGATCAGCCAACCCTCCAAAATGTCACACACATCCCTCAAAGACAACTCATCAAAATTCAACGCTTGTCAACCAAAGGCAACTCAGAAAAGTCTAACGCTGCAGATTTAGGGCTTCAGTCAACCTACTCCTTTTTCCTCGATTTTTGTGCCTAGTTGTACGACCTTCATAAATTGGATTTTCAGCAAAGTTTTGAGGTCAAACAGTCAAGGGTTGACCACGGCCAACGTTGTTCAACACATAGCAAACAACCCTAAAATAGATCCGTAGATTTCCCCAGCTTCAACTCTGCACGTGTGAAGGAAAGAGGCCTCCAAAGGCTATCGAACCAACCAGATCACAATGAGAGAATGTGTGATGAGATGATGAGAAAATGATCTCCAAGTCTCTCCAATTTATATCAGTCAGTGAGGGTGTGTGACACATATATTAGGCTTGTGAGCCTACATTACTAATCTGGTTGACCTTGCACATGTGTGGAAAATAAAATCAAAATATATGTTCTGCTAATCCAAACAAGATGATATTTAGATCAATCTTCCACCTCTCCAAAAGAGGAATCCAAAAAAATATAATCATCATCATATGAGCAGTGCAACATGGAGTTTTGACCTAGTTGCCCAAAATTAACACTCCCTCTCAACTAGGGAGAACTCCATATGTCCACCTTTTCCATCCAGAGATCAGTACCATCGTGTACTATCATATAGCATTGTGTGTCATCCTATCGTAACTTGATTTGCTGGATCTTCTTCGCAAATAGAACAAAAGGTGAGTCACAAATACATCACGCTCAACTGACCCGAAGTCATCTTAGAGGTTAAAACCTCTCTTGTACTCAAAAAAGAGTCTCATACTAACTTGAAGTTAGTTTACTGACCCGAAGTCAGTTTAGAGGTAAGAACCTCATCATACATGATCCCAGATCAAGGTGTTGGACACGTGCCATCCTATACATAGAGAGTATGGAAATCTTTGATGCATCCATCGCTCTTGCAATTGGTCTCTATCCCCATTTCCCACCTCATTGGCCAAATGAGAGGTACTTCCCATGACTTTGAAACTCCATGGGTAGGATGCGTGCGGGGCATAGATCAAAGAGAGGTGAACCAACTCAATATCATAAACGTGGGGCAAAAGCACAACAAGGTTCGGCAAGCCTAGCCCCATGTGTGCTTATAGCTCCAAGAAGTTATCCCCAAGCCCCCTGGAGCTCCTAGAGCTCATATTCAACTCAAGCAGGACCCTCAGAATAGGGTCTTTCCATGATTCCAAGCATCTCACGGAAGGTTAGGAACTTGACCATCCCCAAGGGCTTTGTGAGAATATTCGCGACCTACTCATCAGTTCCTATATGATCAAGTCTTATGATGTCTCGTTGTACCATATCTCAAATAAATTGGTGCCTAATATCAATATGCTTGGATCGATCATGGAACACGAGATTCTCAGAAAGACGAATCCCACTCTGGTTATCACAAAGGATAACGGTGGTATCTAGCACATGCCCAAATAGCTCATTGAAGAGCTTTCGCAACCAAACAACTTCACAACAATTCAAACTCGCTACAATGTATTCTGCCTCAGCGGTGCTCAATGCCACCAACTTCTGCTTCTTGCTCATCCAAGATATCGAAGCAAAACCCAAGGTGAAGCAACATCCAGATGTGCTCTTACGATCCACCACTCTGCCAGCCTAATCGGAATCAGTATATACATGGAGTCTCAAACTCCCGACACTGTATCTTAGCCCATGGTTGATTGTGCCCCGAAGATATCTCAATAGATTCTTGGCACCAATCCAATGAATGTGATGAGGATCAACCATATGTTGACTCAAAGTGTTCACGGCAAAACATACGTCTGGACAATATTTCACTAAGAACATCAGGGCCCCCACGAGTTTTCGATACTCGGAGGGATTTCCCAGCTCGGGCCCAACAGTGTTTCCAACATAACTTCTTAAAGTTGAGTTCCATCGGTGTTGATACAGAATTACATTCCACCATACCAAATCTCTCCAGCAGCTTCACGACATATTTTCCTTGAGAAAGGAAAATCTCACTTAGCCTTTGCCAGACCTCCAAGCCTAGGAATTAATGCATTAGTCTTAGGTATTTCATCTCAAACTTAGAAGCTAGCTCCCTCTTACATTGATGAATGATAGGGTCAGCACCTGTCAAGAAGAGATCGTCCACATAGAGAACTAGAATGAGAGGCCTTTCTCTATCAACCTTAAAATAAATTTTTGGATCAGCATTACTTTGAGTGAAGCCCAGCTTCATCAAGTAGTTATCTATCCTCTCATACCAAGCCCTGGGGGCTTGATTTAACCCATAGAGGGATTTCTTCAACCTGCATACATAGGTGTCTCTATCTTGGACTTCAAACCCCAGAGGTTTCTCTGCATACACCTCTTCCTTTATAGAACCATGCAGAAAAATGGTCTTCACATCCATCTGATGGAAACTCCATCCTTGCGTTGCAGCAAGGGAAATGATAGATTGAATGGTGGTATAGTGGGCCACAGGTGAAAATATATCATCATAATCTATGCCTTCCTTTTGAGAGAAGCCTCAGACAACAAATCTTGCCTTGTACTTTTCAGCACTACCATCAGATCCATGCTTGATCTTATAGAGCCATTTCGAAGTGACAACATATTTGTCCTCCGGTCTCGGGACCAATTCCCAGACATCAGTTTTCATAATGGACTCATATTCTTCATGCATAGCATCCTTCCAAACTTGATTCTTTATAGATTCTTCAAATGATCCAGGCTCAGATTGTACAATTATACTTATGGCTGCTAGGTACCCTTGGTACCTATTTGGCTTCTTGCTTTCACGGAATGTCCCCCTTGGGAAAATATGTCTCTTGGAATCTTTGAGAGTGTCCCTAAGCCATGAGGGTCTTCTCTTATTTGAATGAAGTGAATCAATAGGATCTATAGGTCCTTCAACATCGAGCATCAGTTCATCCTTTGGCTCTTCCTGCTTCCCTACTTCTTCATCTTCTTTGTCTTCCTTGGAGCTAGGAATATTTCTCACTTTCTTGAGGGCAGCATCTTCATCGAAGGTGGCATTGTGACATATCTCCACTTCTCTTTGACCAGGCACATAGATTCTATATGCCTTCGAAGTTTCATTGTAGCCCACAAACACTCCCTTCTTTCCAGAAGCATCCAACTTGCTTCTCTTTTCTTTCGACAGATGAAAGTACATAGGACAACCAAAAACTCTAAAATGAGAAACATCAGGTTTCTTACCAGAGAAGACTTCTTCAGGAGTCTTGGAGTCCAAAGTGGAATGTGGGCATCTATTTTTAACATACACAGCATTGTTCGTATATTCTCCCCATAGAAACTTCGGAAGACCTTAGTCACATAGCATGACACAGGCAGCTTCCACAGTGGTCTTGTTCTTTCTTTCAGCAACACCATTTTTCTCAGGAGTATACACAGTTGCGGTCTCCCTCTCAATGCCAGCTTTGCTGCAAAATTAATTAAAGTCATTTGACTCATACTCGGTCCCATTGTCGGTCCTCAAAACTTTGATTCTCTTCTCCATTTGATTTTACACCAAGGCCTTGAAGGTACGAAACCATTTGAATGCTTTGTCCTTCTTTAATAAATATATCCAGGTCTTGTGAGAGAAGTCATATGTAAAATTCATGTAATAGGAACATCCTCCTAAGGATGTCATGGGCAGTATACCAAATAAATCAGAATGTATCAACTGCAAGATATCAGTTGTCTTTGTGACACTTGAGGGGAATGGTCCCCTTGTATGCTTCCCTTTGGCACAACCCTGACATATACCTTCATGATCATCTTTAAATTCAGGCATCCTTGTCACCACCTTCCTTGCTTCGGGATGGGCTTTGTAATGAAGGTGTGCAAACCTCCGGTGCCATAACTCTGTTTGAAGAGTTGTATCACATGACATAGCCCCCAATGGACTTCCTCCAACCTTATAGAGTGTATCAACTCTAAAACCGATAGTAAGAGCTTCCTTGAAGTTCTTCTTCCAAATACGTACCATTCCATCAACGAATGCCACCTTGAACCCTTTGTCTTCCATTTCCAAAATAGACACAAGGTTTTTCTTCAAATCAAGTACGTACAACACATCTTGTAAACAGAGGACTTGACCTTGAGATAGATGAAGGGTCACAATCCCTATCCCTTTGACGGGATAGGTGGCATTATCTCCAAGGATAATTTCTAGATTTGTATCCTTCTCAATCAAATCAGAGAGGGCTTCTTTATAACCAATGAGGTGCCTTGAAGCACCACTATCAATCAACCAGACATCCAAGGTGTCGGGAGGAGATGCAGCAGAGAGGGCAGATACAAGAATAAATTCATTTCTCTTATTATCAACAACATTAGACTCATCATACCTAGAATTTCTTAACCTCCTGAAAGGTTATCCATTTCCACTATGATCAGAGGGAGCCTTCCTTTTTTCCTTTGAACTTGTTTTTCCTTTGATTTCCATTCCCCCTGGAGTTGTTGTTGTCATCATCCTTGCGAGATTCCCTTCTATTAGGGCACTCTCTTGCATAGTGACCAAACTTGTTACAAGTGTAAGATCTTCCCTTCTTTCCTTTAGGCCCCGCTCTTCCATGGTTTTGATTTCTTGGACCTCCATTGTTCCTCTTATTTGCATGAGCAGTGAAGGCAGTAGGGTCACCTCCATTTCCACTAGAGGGATGATCCCTCTCCATCATTATAGTCTCCTCTTGAGTGCATCTCATCAATATTTCATCAAAATCAAGAATCACATTATTATTAATAATAGTGGTATTGAATACATACCAATCACGGGGGAGACCTCCAAGCGCAATGAGAACCATCTCTCGATCAGCTATTTCTTCTCCAATATATAAAATATTGTTCTTGATTTCAGTGAGCCTGATAAAATAGGATTGAATGAATTCATTCTTACCCTTCTTGATATTCTTCACTTCATTCTTGAAGAAAAGAATTTGATTAGCATTGCTAGCCCTGAATATGCTAACTAGCTTATAATACATCTCTTTAGATGTGCTCAGCTCAGAAATGTAAGCAATCAAGTGCTTATGAATATAATCTCGAATAATCATCTCTGCTTTGATTTCCCCTTTTCTATACTTCGTCTTTGTGGCAGCAGGTGCATTTGATGGAGGCTCTTGAATCTTCCCATGCACATAATCCATGACATCTTGATCTTCTAATGCCAAATCCAAGGACATCTTTCATGCATGATAATCAGACTTATCAGTCAATTTATCATCAGACTTGAAACCCTTATAGGTTGAGGAGGCCATTGGTCCTTGATAGGATTTCTTCTTCAGTGATTACTCTTCACTCTAGCTTGGGCTTTGTCTTCACCTCAGCTATGATACCATGTTAAATTTAGATAACCATGGTGTGTTCTATGCTTAATACAAATTTACTTCAATCTTTCTTAGGCCTGATTCAATTTAGAAATAATAAACATGAAAGTAAAATGTTGATAGAACATAATAATATACCAACAGAAGGCAAGCCAATAATATAGATCAGATTTTACAATTCTTCTTGTCCATCAAAGATAAAGGATAGTGTGCATTACGACAATCAACAGGATGCATCAGTGAGCAAAGTCTTTCTCAACATCAGATCAGCCAACCCTCCAAAATGTCACACACAACCCTCAAAGACAGCTCATCAAAAGTCAACGTTGGTCAACCAACTTCAACGTTGCAGATTTAGGGCTTCGATTAACCTGCTCCTTTTTCCTTGATTTGTGTGCCCAACTGTACTGCCTTCAAAAATCATATTTTCAAAAAAGTTTGGAGGTCAAACGGTCAAGGGTTGACCATGGTCAACGCTAGTTAACGCGCAGAAAACAACCCTAAAACAGATTTGTAGATTTCCCCAACTTCAGCGCCGCATGTGTGAAGGAAAGAGGCCTCCAAAGACTATCGAACCAATTATATCACAATGAGAGAATGTGTGATGAGATGATGAGCAAATGATCTCCAATTCTCTACAATTTATATCAGTCAATGAGGGTGTGTGACACATCTATTAGGCTTGTGAGCCTACATTACAAATCTGACTGACCTTGCACGTGTGGAAAATAAAATCAAAATATATGTTATTCTCATCCAAACAAGATGATATTTAGATCAAACTTGCACCTCTCCGAAAGAGGAATCCAACAAAAATATAATCATCATATGAGCAATGCAACATGGAGTTTGGACCTAGTTGCCCAAAATTAACAAAGTGTGGCAAGGAGATGGGGAATTGTTTGTCTCTTAGTAAAGTATGCCAACGAGATACTTTAGAATTTCTGCATGGACAGATGCAAACCCATGGAGACTCCTTTAGCCACCAATTAGAGGACGGAGGATCTTATTTCAGGTGAGGAAGTGGATGCGACTATTTACGGGCAGTTGATGGGTTCACTCATGTATCTTGTGAACACGCAGCCAGACATGTGCTATGCATTCAATCAGTTGAGCGAAGCCATGGTTCGACCGACCAAATTATTTTTGAGGGAAGCTAAGCATGTTCTATGGTACCTCAAAGGCACTACCCAGTTTAGACTATGGTACAAACGGACAGAGGGAGTGAAGTTGCATGGCTTCACAGATGCAGATTGGGTGGGAAGTACATCTGACCGAAAAAGTACATCAAGTGAAATTTTCAGTGTTGGGTCCGCAATGGTTTCTTGGTACAACAGGAAGCAAATATCAGTGGCACTCAGTACGGTAGAAGCATAATGCATGGTTGCTAGTCAAGAAGATTGTAAGGCTAGATGAGAAAGATACTTGTTGGATAATTTGGTCAGATGACAGATACAACTTTGATCTACTATGATAATCAGAGCTGCATCAAACTCTCTGAGAATATTTTTTTCATGATCGATCCAAGCATATAAATATCTAGTACCACCATTTACGGGACTGTGTAGAGGCGAATAACGTTGTTGCAGTACATTCCAATAGAGGAACAAAATGTTGATATTTTGACAAAGGCTTTTTCAAGAGGGAAGTCTAAGTTCCATAGGTGCAGGATAGGGGTGGTTGATAATCCCTTTCTTATTGAGAGGGAGTGTTGAAAAATACAAGAAGAAATTCTCAATTTGATTTTTCCTGGATTAAATTGAGAAAATTCGAATTTCCACATCAACAGACTACTTGGATGATGTTAACTTGAGTGACATGGCTCGTGTCACCCATTTTACTTAGTAAATTTGAGTTGGAGTTAGAGCTCAAATTAGCATGTGCGATTGCTTTTGTTTTCAGTTAAACTAGTTCAAATTGTTAGAAGAACAAATGGAGGGTCAAGTTGTGCCATGGGACTTCAATCAAACTCAGTCATCATCAATTTAACTGATCAATCAATCCACAATAGCTAGTAAATGCAGAGAATTCGAGTTACCTAGTTGAAATGGAGATTCCAAAGTAGTATAACATCATTTGTAGACTAGTTCTAAGTGTACAAGTGTTGCATGCAGTCAGAAGAAGGTCCTAGAGGAATTGAGCAATTCAATTGAGGGAAATTCCTTAAAAATAGGGGTCAATTCCTCCAGGAGCAACGCAAGGAAATAGGAGCTCAAGCCAAGGCATAAATTGACTAAGGCCTTCAATGAGGAGAGAAATAGGTTCTGGTTAATGCAAGAGGCATTGAGGTTTTTAGCGGATTTCTTTCCCCAACTAAAAATACTTGTTAAATGTGTGATTTCTTATTACATGTCTGGAATTTTTATTCTAGATTGTGAAATAATGTCTGCATAATAGTAGAGTAGGTTTGTGTCTTGTGATTTTGATTAAAACTTCATGAGCAGTTACAAATCTACAACATAATTTCTACAACCAAGATTTTAAAAAATCATAAAAATTAACTAAATTATAACTATTTTTTAAAATATTGTTATTATTAATTATCAAAAGAATTAATGCCCACGGGACTTAGAATAAACAGTAACATGGTGCTTTGTTAAAACACTCCATGGTGAAAAGGTCACTGGTTCAAAACTCTGGGCAAAAATCTAGTCATGTTAAGGGTTGGTGTGGCCCAGGCTATGTACGATCCCTAAGTGATTTTGACAGTTTAAATGCCCCTGGGTTGTCGTTATTCAAGCCACAGGGTGGGTGTTCCAGTCATCTCAGGACTAACACTACCTAACAAACAAACAAAAAATATAAAAGAATTAATATATGAGTTTTATATATATATATATATATATATATATATATATATATATATATATATATATATATATATAAGATTCTTAACCATAGAGATTTATCTCTACACTTTATCATGGATATTTTTAACCTATAAATAGGCTTTCTGAAAATATTATGGGCCAATACCATAGCTTACTTGCCCCAAAAATAATAACTCATTTCATATGACCATTCTTTTTAACTAATCATTTTTTTTTGTAATTCGGCATTATATTACTTCAAAAATAGAGTACATAGAGTTTTCCTTGGTGATCAGTGTTTCCCCGCAAGGAAACCAGTACACGAACACTAGATTAGTTTTCAAATTAGATATGTTGTACTTGACCAGTGTGTCTTTCAACACTATAGAAAAGTTTGAGCATAGATTACACAAAATTGCAGTATTATCCTGACCATGACTGCCAAACACCAACATTCCAACAACTGCCAAAAACATATTATTACTTTACCACAGAAAGAGAATTCATAAATTCTAGGAACATGGCAAAGAAGTGAGAATTTTTCATGGGCCAGAGGCCACAACCAGTTGCACGAGAGTTGTTCCAATGAACCCCACGACCAGTGAACTGTTAGACCAATTCTCCAAACGAGAGAAAACCAGAATTCCTGGCGTCATTGTTGATCCAGATTGCTAGAGAACGATCGTTATCACTAGCATGGTTGCAAATGACCACCATTTTCCTTCAACATCAAAATTACATCATCGAGCTCCATGCAGAGAGTTCTTTGTAAAGCTCTTCCACACTCGCCTGCATTAAACTTCCATGGGACGATCTGAAGCGAGTTGATAAGATAATAATAGTTTCCCATCATGCAGATATTATCGATGTGCTCGTCGACTGGAGTGGAGATGGCTTGCACCCTGCAAGAATTAATACCAATGTACATCAAGGGTGGGGATGACGCATGTCGATCTAGTTGGCGTCGAATTCCGTCGAGGGTGGTCTTGTCATGGTGATGATCCTCCATTGGCACCCATAGTGGGGGTTTCAATCAATCAATTTAATTAAAGGGAATAACTACTTTTAAGATAAATCTAAACCTTTGATATGTAACTCTAAAAATATTTTAGAATATGTTATATCCCTACCATCCACCTAATAATTATTGATAATTAAATTAAATTTTGTAAGCTCGATTTCAAAATAGACACACCTATCTTAGTAACTAAATTAAAATTTTGGAATCCCCAATCCAATCCACTTAAAAAATATTAATAATTAAATTAAAATTTTGAAAACCTATTTTAAAATAGAGATCCTATCAACATAACTAAATTAAAATTTTGGAAACCTTATTTCAAAATAGACAAAGCTATTGATGTAATTATTTTATTTATTGTAAATTTAATACTATATTGTAATACATTATATTAAAACAAATATATATATATATATATATATATATATATATATATATATATATATATATATATATATATATATATATATATATATATATATATTATTATTATTATTATTATTTCTTGCCATTTTAATACCATATTGTAATATATTGTATTAAAATTTTAAATATTACTTATGCATTTATAGTTTATTGTTTTATTTTTATAATGAAATAGTATTTTTTACTACTTTATTATTTTGCATTTTAGAAAATAATAATTAATTTTATTATTTAAAATATTAACCATATATAAATATTTAGAAAATTAATATAAAATTAAAATTAATATTAAGGCATTCCTAAATGTTAAGTGATCAAGTGAGTTGTTAAGACATTCTTAAATGTTAAGTCACCAGGTCACTCCCCTATTTAAATGTTATTCTTGGATAAAACATTATCAATTTTATGGATTTAAAATTAACATAATATGTCCACAAGGTCTTGGATAAACGGTGATAAGGGACTTTGTTAAGGCACTCATTGATATGAAATCATTGGTTCAATTCCCCGTCCCAATCAGAATGATGTGATATATTGGACGTGTTGAAAATATACTCCTACCAAACTTACAAAAAAATATAAATATAAATATAAACTTATAATTAATAACACAAATTTAAAAAATAATAATAATAATAATATAAAATTATCATTATAAAATTGTCTCGCCGCAATTTCCTCTCCCATAATACCTCCCATAATATTTGGCATTAAGAAACACCATCTTCACATAATATTTAACATATATAATTATCTTATTAAATCAATTCCGATATTCTCCTTGAGATGGGAAGCTTCCAATTTAGTAAACATCCACAATTTACAGTCCTTAAACATGAAGCATTTATCAATCATAACAACTCATAAATGAAGCATTTATCAATCATAACAACTCATAAATGACTTCAGAACATTCCTTAAACATGAAGCATTTATCAATCATAACAACTCATCAATGACTTCAGAATTTTAATGATGCTATTGTTTATTGATTATCACAATCGATCACATGCAATTATCTTATTAAATCAATTCCTATATTCTCCTTGAGATGGGAAGCTTCCTCCATTGGAAAATAATTTAAAAAATCAAATTATTACATAGCATAATAATTTAAAAAATCAAATTATTACATAGCATTTCATTATTTTCTTAACGTGCGAACGTAAATTAAAAGGTAGCAATAGTATGCTGCCATCACAAATTTTGTATTTCGCTAACAAGGATGAACATCAAATTTTAACATTGAGCAGCAAGAAACTAATGAAATCACATACTAAGAAATTTAAGAGACAACAATCATCTTTGGCAGGCATTCCCTGACCAATAGTGTTCCTTTAGTCTAATTGATTTTATGTATTGCTCTATGCTGACAAAGATGGGGCTTCTTATTCATGCCGCGTTCAAGGAAGTGGAAAGCGTAATTAACTGGCACATGGCACATAGATGCCAAAGCTGGAATATGAAATACGTTATATTTAAATAGGAAGGTAAATATCTCAGATTTAGATATTGGAAGAAAATAGGGGCTCCAATATGACAATCCGAGAGTTGAAAATATCAATTGCATTGAAGAGTCTTGCTTTATAAAGCAATCTATAACCAGAAAAAAATGTCGATCTATAACAAGAAAAAAATGGTGTGATCACGCAGGACACCAACCCAAAGTAGAGTCTTGCTTTATAAAGCAATCTATAACAAGAAAAAAATGGTGTGATCACACAGGACACCAACCCAAAGTATGTCTTAATCCATGTCATTAGAATTATCACTTCAACGGGAAGTAATAACGTCGCTCAAGGTTTTAAAATCCAACCCGATTCCTAGTGTAGTAAGTTTTGTAATTCTGCTTTTGTAACCCTGCCCCTCATGTTTTTGTAATTTGGGAAATTGTATCGTGAGTACTTCTCCCATATTTTGAGCCGGCACATGAGAACCGCCTACATAGATCACAAATTGCATTATATGTCATATGAGAAACATCCCCAAACCCCATAAAGTTTAAGACATCAACACAGTTTTCACTAATCCCTTCGAGGAAGATATTCAGAGTCTAGAGCATTTTGTTGAGTTCTACTTAAGATTATATTGGAATATTTCAATATAATCTTCTAAACTTTTGTTATGTTATCTAATCTTCTAAACTTTTGTTGTTATGTTATCTTGTTGAGTCGTTAAAATTTTTTTCCTAATATCCCACACTTTAGAGTGCTCCTAATATTATTTTAAAGAAATCTTTTTCATTTGGTCCTATCTTTGAATTTAATTGAATTGTTCACTCATCCCATAAACAAATTGAGAAAATTCAGAAGCCTTTGATTACAAACAAATTCAAAATTAAAAGTGCAGTTCCTTGTGCCATCTTGTTAAGTGAAACCGAGGCTGCTCCCACTGAAGCAATTGCTATGGTGCGAGTCATAAGGTATTAAAAAAAAATTGAGCAAATAGAGAAGGGTAGATGGTCTAGGTTGTGTTTAATGACATATTGTGCAAAAGAAAGAAGACTTGGATGCAGCAAAATAACAAATGGTTTAGTAAATGGGTATTTACTTGAGCACGTGTCCCACAAACAGTAAAAAGATAAAAACTTTTGTTATGGATAAGTTCCACAAACATACTTGGGAAAAAGAGCTAGGGAGAAAGAAGAAGTAATACATTGAAGAGTATAACCCCACTCATAAATTATAATCATTAACAAAAAGCGTACATAGGGGCCAATATTTCTTGGAGATCGAAAGTTCTTCTTGCTCAATTATGTACTAATTCTCATCAACTCCGTTGTGAAACAAGGCACTGGAAAAGGCCAAAAGAAATGTGGGAAGAAAAAGTATGCATTTTTTTCTCTTCCAGAAAAGTGGAAACAGAAAAGCATTTCATTTTAGAATGCGAGACCTTCAAAGACAGCAAGGAAGATTCTGCAGATATTTTGGCAGCTAGCTCTTGGGATAATCTATTCAACGAAGAGTTTATCAAGAAGCTGGGAGCATTTATTGTAAGACTCCACAGGAAAATGGTCGAATACAAGAACCAGGTGAAGAAGCAATCTGTCCCATAGGCTATTTTTAGCCTCGTGTACATTAAAAATCATTTATTTCTTTCTTTAAACCATCGTAAGGTTGCATAGCCTCATGGACGTTAAAAATCATTTCTTTCTTGTAGCTACGAAAAGTTTCAATTTTTGGGCATCAACGAAATAATCTTAACCATATCAAATTCAAAAAGAAAAGTGTTTGGATCTTCACGAGTCAATCCTTGAAAATAGTAGGAGCAAATGGTGGTATGTTCTTCATTTGAACCACAGTCCATCAGGATCTTGAGTGGGAAATTCAATAGTGATCGGTTCCCTCTGCTTTGGTCCTTCAACTTCCTCTGTAGCGTCCCAAAAGTCTCGACTTATTAGATTCCATTGAGGGTTCTAGTTCCCTCACAAGATTTTCACTTTCTGATCTGTGACAACTTACGGTTGGAGTGCTAATAACTACGTTGGTTGTTCAATTGATCTTAGGAGGATCACTTACTATATTAGATGCTGCTTGTTCTTTTGGACTTTTGGGTCTCGTCTTTGGACCACCTTGAGGATTACCTCATTTACCTAATACTGTTAGTATGGTGAATGGCTCGTACTGCTAGACATGAGGATGCTTGGTCTAATTCTTTCACATGCATCCAATCATGACCTAATGTAGGATGGCTGTAGACAAGGGTAATCAAAGGCGCAGTTGACAAACCTAAGAGTGTAGACAAGGGTAATCAAAGGGCTAGTTGACAAACCTAATCGTGTTAGTATGGTGAATGGCTCATACTGCTAGACATGAAGATGCTTGGTCTAATTCTATCACATGCATCCAATCATGACTTAATGTAGGATGGCTGTAGACAAGGGTAATCCAAGGGATAGTTGACAATTCCCTAAGGTTGCCTTGACTTGTATCTTTTGACTATCCTAAAATAAAGTCTTAGTTCTTTGAGTGCCTCCCTGGAAACAACACTGAAAATGGTGTTTTATTTCGTTTTCCTACAACTAGGATAAGTCGATAGAAACACAATCACTTAGTTTGTCAACCTAGGATCCGTGGGAACATGTGAGGCACCCAATGCAGTAAACACATAAATAGAACACTAATTGCATGTCCTAAACTATTTCACACAACATAACTGAAAGATAACTACAAATTCTATCATAAAATAGAATGAAAACTTGCAACAAAAGTATCAATATCGTTCCAAATTTGTAACTCGGTAGCACTCCATATGTTACAGTCCATGAAAATATATTCATAACCCTAACATGTTGCTCTGTATACCAAGCATTCAGAAAGAACAATTTGATTCATTAACACACAAATACTGTAACAATTCATTCTACAACCAATTTTGTAGCATGTCAATTTAACAAAGAAAACCACAGCAGAACTTTAAAGCAAATGTACATGACAGTAAGGAAACAAAATTGCAAGATTCAACTAATCAGAACTATCTACTCAGTGCACAAAGGAAATATGACACCGCACCTTACCTTGATACCTAAAGTTCAGCATGTTCCTAAACTCATAAAGCCAGCAAGACAGTACTATAATGAAATTCCATGCATAAAAAACCAAAAGCAATCAATTATGATTATGGAATCAAACTCATGACATAAGTTTTACAGTCTGATATCTCCTACAGAGCATCAAAAATATAAAATCAGTTTTAACACACTTAACTAAAAAGAAAACTAGCATGCCTATGATTGGCTCGGGGCTCAATCGATCATGCTTGGATGTCTATTCGAGTGATCCCAAGTTAACCATGTGATTAAAATCTTCAGCATCCTTCAATACAATTGGCTGCAATTTACAATCGCAGCCTCGTCCATATGTTACTGTCGTTGAACTATAACAGGGCTGGATCCCCTATTTGCACATAATGTGTGGAGTGTTGGGTGTGTCGACGTGCAACTGCAAACGAACCATTGAGATAACCATCGAGATACCCGTGACCCTGTCCCCGGGGAATCTTTGATCGAAGTGAAACCCTTTCCATACTTTGCAAGAATCATTTGATCGAAACCTAGTATTAGTTTGGAGTTTTAACCTCCCACACGATTGTAGAAGGTGTATTAACCTGGGAGTAATGAGCACTTTTCATGAAAACCAAGGTTAGCCATGAGATTATTGAGTATCAATCACAAAGATGCTCATAAATATATACAATGGTCCAATTGATCCCTAAAACACATTTTAACTTCAAACATAAAAAGAAAATGAGAAAGAGCAACGGAAATTATGTACTTTGGCAAAAACTATGACAAAGAAAAACAACAGCAAAAATGGTGATAAACTTGCATAAAAACGAAATGTTTATTGAACAGAATAAAATGGGGTCTATCACTTTAGAGGTATCACTTTCCCTCAAGGAACCATGATTTTCAAATCAACTGATGCATCTAATTGGACCAAATATGCAAACCTATTATTTCATATTTTGGATGAGATGGTTAGGACAACAGGGAGAAAATTTTGTTCAGGTCATCACAGATAATGCCTCAAACTATGTTCTTGTTAAAAGAATGCTAGTGTCAAAATATAGGACCATATTTTGAAACCCATGCACTGCACATTGCATAGACCTCATGCTTGAGGATATAAACAATGTGGATTGAGCAAAGAACATTGTAGAGTGTGCCAAGTGTATCTCGAAATAAATATACAACTACTCATGGGTATTGAGCCCAATGAGAGAAAATACACCGAAAACAAGGAGCTTGGTAGGCTTACCATCATGAGACTTGCAACTCACTTCCTCACATTGCAATCTTTCATTTCTCAAACACAAAACTTGCAAAAAAATGTTTTGTAGTGATAATTGGCATGTATCTCGGTGGGCTCGGGAGCAAAATAGACAAAACAAAAAAACAAAAACAAAGAGAGTTTTTGACAACACTTACTGAAAAGACATTAGAGATTGTAAAAATTGGCAAACCCCTTCTTAAGGTGTTGTGGTCGATTGATGACGAAATATTGAACATGGGCTACATCTATGAGGCTATGTATTAAGCAAAGGAGCAGATACAAACCCTACAAGGATAGAGTAGGAATGGACTTATTTGAGAGATCATTGATAATAGACAGAACAATAAACTCCATCAACCTATACATGCAACTGGGTATTTTCTAAACCCGAGGTATTGTTACAAAGCTTGGTTTGGAGAAGATCAGACTGAAGACATCAAAGATGAGTTGTACGAGTGCTTGGAGTGCATGGTCCCTAATGAGTTCGAGCAGCTGGAAATAGATCACCAGACCAATGCTTTCACTAAGGCCAAAGGTACCTTTCCCATAAACCTAACTGAGAATTGCAAGAGATGTAAACAACTAGGTAAGCAATTCTGATATTTTTTAAGTTCAATAGTTTACTATTCGAACTAAAATACTTGATTTTTTAGCTGTGAACAGTGAACTAACTTCAAATTGTCTTTGCAGCACATTGGTGGGAATCATTTGGAAACCATTACCCTCAATTCCAAACGTTTGCAGTTAAAGTTATTAGCGAAACTTGCAGTGCTTTTGGGTGTGAGTGCAATTGGTCTATTTTTAAGAGAATTCACACAAAGAGGGGAAAAATTGTTTGGAACAAAAACTGTTGAATGATCCTTGTCTTCATGCAATACAACCTTTGACTAAGATACCACAAATTACATAACAAAAAAATTGATATAGATTCCATTGTGTTCGATGATACTGATCAAACTTGACTCACAAGTGGAGTTTGATATTGATGCCATAGAAATGCAAGGGGGGGAGGATGGAGTTTATCCCAACGTAGAACTAGCAGTAAAACTAGGAGTTGAAGGAAGAGAAGCACCAAACATGACATATACAAGCACTAGTCATGCAAATCGACCAACTCGTGCTTCTGCTAGGCCTAGTATTACTACAACTAATACTACTACTAAGATTGCAAATGCATTACACCTACTAAGATTGCAAATGTCCATAAGCCTGAGTCTAAAGATTCTGAGCCATATGATGTTTGTGTAGCTCCTACTAATGAACACATTTTTAGTAGTGGTGATGAGTTGGACGAGTAATCGTGTTGATCAATGCTTTGTAGTAGGACACTGCCCAATAGCTTGTAGCATGGTTTTTGGACCCGAGGCTATTTAGAGCCTCATTGATTATGTATTTTGTTGCTGATATGTATTGCACATGGCACCATTTTGAATCATCACCCTTACATGGTATATATATAATATATATAAGCAAACTCTACATATTTTCTCTCTTAAAGCTTTGGAATCAGGGTTTGAAATCGTAAAGTAAGTTTTTCATTAAAAAATAATTATTTTATTAATTTATTTACTTATTTATTTTAACGGGTTCATTGAGATCGAGCCCGAGTTGAAACCTTGATTGATAGGTAGTCGTGTCAAAGACTAGTTCCAAGTTTCAAAACTATGATGTAGTTATATATTTAAGTGACTGGGCCACATAAGGAAAACCTAGAATAGGAACAGCATTCGTCTTTGATGTTAGGGAAACTAGGCAGTGGAAAATATGTTGGTCCTTACTAAGGTCGAGGTAGTACTTGCATATCCAAGAGCATCTATCCATAAGTAATCAGAATAAACTGTAAGTTAATGTGCACACACAAAATGCTGGCCCTAACGGGTATAATGCATGTCAGAAGTTGTATCATTGTGTGACCATGTGGTATAGCTGGCATACCGACACCCTGATTTCTATTTTTATCTTCTTTAATGCAAGTAATGCAAGTGAAAGTAGAACCGATCAAGTCAAGATACCATTAACTATGAAAGCAAAGCAAGCAACTTTAGAAAAGAACCTCACATGGTATATATTTTTCCACTTTAAATGAAACACTTCACTAACAATAGTCTCATGTCAATATATATTCTTCCTAGTGTTAAAACATATCAACATATTTGCACTGAGAGGGGTGAGTAATCGATACTCTTATAGATCAAGGGAAAATGTATAAATAATGCTAATAAATTAAATTGTGAGATAAAGAATGTTATAAAAAATCATCTCAAAGTTAATAATAACAAAACAAATCCATCTTACACCCAAATCTTTTAAGCAGTGAGGGGTTTACGGCTGATTTGCAATGATATTACAAGCTGAGCAATTTAATCACCTGCTATATTAAATATCATTACTTTTTGAACGAGAAAGTACTTTCTGGGCCACGCCACATATATTTAGACTCCTGAGCTACCTGGTAATACATACATAGCATATCCAGGGAAAACTTCCCAAATGCATGCAAATACAACTGATCCAGGTGGCATTTGTGGAAGCACCTTCAAAATTTGCATCATCGAGATAACAAATGTGGGATTTTGCTATCATTATTGTCAATGTAATTTGATCCTTGAAGGAAAACAGCTGGCATTATATATATATGACCTTAGTTGAGAGGAAAGGTTCTAGCAGTGGGCAATATCAACTTTGCTAGAACCACCAATTTTCAGACTTATTAAACAATCCACAAAAATGCTTGGGCAGAACGAAGCAAAAATCATTATTGCTCTCATTACAAAAATTGCAATGACTCGATATAAATGTAATGTGGATTGTTGTTACAAAAATAAGAACGATGATCAAGATAATATCATCTTCAAATCCGGACCCTAATGGGGCTTGGGAACATATCCATCTACAGAAAAATTCCTTGTGGCAGCTGGCAAAGCAACTTTCATCCCATCAAGCTCCGGCTTAGCAATGACTTGACAACCCAACCGAGATCTACACAAATACCAAACCAAAATCAATATTTGGTAGCCCACCATAAAGATACAGCTGAGAGGAATACCAAACTCCCTGCCCAGTATCACACCGAAAGCCACTTTATCAAGTTATTAAGAATTGAAAAGGTCAAAATAAATAACAAATAGCTGAGCACTAACCCAAAATTATATTATTTGGCAGTTCACCACAAGACATTCCGCATTAATATAATTGAAAAACCAAAATCAATCACTGGTAACACACCATAAGACACATTCTGTACTAACATATTTTGAAAAAAAAAATCTCGTTCTTGTCAGGCCAAAAGCACTAACCCAATATTACACTATCTGGCTATACACCATTACATATTAATAAAAATGAAAAGCCAAAATCAATCTCTGGTAGTATACCATAAGACACAATCTGTACTAACAATTTTGTAAAAAGTAAAAAAAGACTCACGTTTCTGTAAGGCCAAAAGCAAGATCTAACATGTCATTCTCTTCATCTGTTGGCTCCGGTAGCTTGTTATAGTAATCCTCATCCTGTAAAAAGAAGACAGCCCTTGAACATAGAAAGAGGGAAAACAAAACAAAATGCAACAAGCATCTCAATATTTTTGTGGTGCCCAATAAAGTACAGGAGAAGAACTTACCATCAGAATAATATGACAAGTAGAACAGGCAAGTGATCCTTCGCATGCCCCTGAATGATAATAGCAGGCAAAAACAATTAGAAAAGTAAAGAGAAGAGAGGGAAAAATGTACATGCCTACACTACAATTTGATTGCCCATAAAGATGACTTGGCACCTTCAAGGTCTATGTCATTCTCATGAGCAGCTTCAAGTATCGACATTCCAACCGGCACTTTGACAGTCTTTTCTTCACCATCCTTGTCAACAAATGTTACCGAGATTCTGCATCTCCCAAAACATAGGTAAAAATTTAGATTCATCTAAATGAAAATTATCAGAATGCTTTCAACTTTGAATATGACAAATGGTGCATATCAACAAAATCACCCGTGTCAAAAATTACCTGGTTTTTGTAGAGTGCAGATTTCAGAAACAATTCTAAATATTTCTGTTTAATAAATTTTTTATGGTGGAACAAATCATAGGTTTACACACACGTGATAAAATATGTCATGGGGTATTCCTTCACAGTATCTGGTTCGAAAATTCTATAGGCACCACCTCTTACCCAGGTGCAAATGGCGCAATTCAATTGTTCAATCAGAGACCCTACCAATTTTACCTGGCCCCTCAAAAACACCCTCAGAAGTTTGTATACTATTACTGGAGATAATACTATAGCACTGCAGTTTTGCCTGCCTCCTGAAAATCAACTTCAAGACCATTGAACACTTTTGAATGCATTTTTGTCAGATTTTCCCTGTTTTTGCCTCACGATGTTGCCCTCAGTGCACTTCCTTGGGTTCATATTACTATAGGTGGCAGAACTTCCCCAAGAAAATTGTGCATGAAATATTGGAAGCCCTGTTAAATTGATTTCTAAAATTTACTAAATGGCAAGTCTGCTCCTCTGTGCAAAAAAAATCTTATGTCCCTTGGACGATCATACCACCTGGCAGGGAAAACATGTCATTTTGAGTGATCATTCAAAATACAGAAAAGCACAGCCACAACAATGAAGATAGATGCCCCTGCAACTTGTGTCCCAGGAGCAGTCCTCCATGACATGCCGTTGCAAGCCAAATTTCTTTTGGCACAGCATTAATTCCCCTCTAGTAGCAATTCTTGTTGGAGCATGTTTGTGGCCTCTTATGCATATCTTGGCCAGTAACAGAGCAGACTCATAATTTGTCAGTTTTCATAAGCAGAACATCAGCCATTGCACTATGGTGGTGAGTTTGTCCCAGATGTATGGTGCCAAAGATCTCTGGGTTTCTTGATCTGGATTGGATCATTATATTGTGTGTCTTCCATTTTGATGCTTTCAGAGTGGACAAAGTGGAGGAATCAGCTTAGAAGACCATTTTTACTGGCGAGACCTAGTTTGGCAAATTGGAGCCTGAAACCTTCCAAGAGCATTTTGATTCTTGAAGCATCAAACGACGTTTTTTGGAGGTAAAATTTTGATGCTTCAGCACAACACCTTGATTTCTTATTCTACACACAGAGACCTTTCCAACAGTGCAGAAATTGTCTCAATCAGACACTGTATGCAAAAGTTATGCCACTCAGAAGTTCACATTCCTGTTTTGTGCACCATAAATCGAGAGGATGCCTTGTCAGTCCCATTACTCATGGATCATGATGACGATGACTCCAGAAGACTCAATCTTGTAACTCCAGTTAAGAGTTGAGGGAGTCAAACCTAAACACTAGTAGGCTATCGAGTTGTGTTATAACCAGGGCATTAGGAGGCAAAGGCGTTCCATTTGTTTCAAGTGAATTTCGTTCCACAAACGAACAGAGTAGCTGAGAACGATAGGGAGAGAGCACACAGAGAGGATTTGTGCACTGTAGTAGCCCACAGGCCACAAGCCTTCCTTCTTCGTACTCGCAGCAATTTTTTATTCAGAGAAAAAGAGCTAAGCGACCTCACCTTCCAGCTGGGTTTTCTCCCAAAAGGGTTTCCAAGGTTATATCTTGTGTCAATCATGGTTTGTGAATTTGTATTCGTTGTTTTCTATTTTCTTCATAATTATAATTTCATGCATAAGCAATGAACAGTAACTTATAAATCCATAAATCTAAAGAGATAAACCCTCATAGTGTAGATTTCGTATTTTTAAGTATAATTTATCAAATCTATTCTAACAAACCATCTAGTAGAATATCCATGGCAATTTAGGGATCATAATAGTATCAGAACAAGTTTTTTTGGGTATATTGTGGATATTTGCAGAAGATCTAGATTGGTGAAGCCAAAAGTCATAAAACCCTAGTCATGGCCAATGAATCTGTGAATAACCCTCGTGATCCTACAAAGGAGAGGTTTTTGCAGCTGAAAGCACAAGTTGCAGATATAAATCGTAACGTGAATCTCATCATGGCGGCTCTAACCAATAAGCTCGGGCTATTCAGAGAAGATGGGGGTTCTAACTTCTAACACAGAGGTCTGATCAGAGGGGAGATCAGGGGATCGAGAAGAAATAGAGAACAAACCAAAGAAAGGACCCGAAAAAGATCAACCCAGTTCGAGTGTCATGAACCATTCACAATTCCTGTTCAAAATGGAAGTGAAAATCGATATCAAGTCGTATCAAGGTGAAATCAACACTTTGAAGCTAAATCACTTGTTGCAGCAATTAGAAGTTTATTTTAGTGTTCATCATATAGAGGAAGAACAGAAGATTTCATTTGCGCGGCTGAAATTAGAGGGCTATACCCTAACCTAGTGGGAAAGCCACACAGAAACCTGAGGGAGACCCTCCAGTGACTAAGTGGGAGGACTTTAAAACCCTCATAAAGTCACAGTTTTACCTTATTGGGTATGTAGAGGAC
This sequence comes from Pinus albicaulis, assembly GCA_034641835.2. Lineage (NCBI taxonomy): Eukaryota > Viridiplantae > Streptophyta > Pinopsida > Pinales > Pinaceae > Pinus > Pinus albicaulis. The sequence continues at coordinate 1,277,708,879 of CM076579.1, forward strand.
TAGTGGATCTAATGGCACTACTTCAGGCAGAAGCAGGGGAAGAGTGTACAGAAGTATACTCCAGAGTTCAAAAAGATAACCATAATGTTGGGTATCTCCCCAAAGAATCCAGATGAATTCCTCAAGTATCTAGGGGGTCTACACAACCATCTGCGAAAGCAAGTGATATTGTTCAAGCCCAGATCAATGGGCAAGGCTTGTGTACTGGCGTAGTACCTAGATAACATAGGCTTGAAGAAAGGTCAATCCAATGGATTAAAGCAGAAGGAGCACCAAGATGCTTCTAAGGAGGGGAAGAAGAGATAACATAGGCCTGAAGAAAGGTCAATCCAGTGGATTGAAGCAGAAGGAGCACCAAGATGCTTCTAAGGAGGGGAAGAAGAAGTGGAAAAGGGCAAAAGGTGAAAAGACGACAACCACAACACACCAGTGCAAGGATCCCTGCAACCATTGTAACATTGACGGTCATACAAAGGAGAAGTGTTGGGAGTTGAATTTGAAGCTTAATCCAAAGAACAAAAACAAAGATAATAAGAAGAAGAATCTCATGGCCATTGATTGGAGCAACCAAGTTGAAAGCAGCTCGAACATGGATGAGAATATCGTTTGCACGTTAGTGCAAACAAGGTGACTCTAATTAGCCTTCAGCAACAAGAAGAGGAAAAAATGACTACTCTTCCACATAAAAGTACAGGTCAAGAAGACAAAGATTGATGCTATATTTGACTTGGGATAGCAGGAAAATCTCATTGCAACAAAGTTGGTCAACAAATTAGGATTGGTAGTTCCCGATCATCCAATCCCATATCCATTGGGATGGGTAAATAAGGATGCAAAGTTAAAGGTAACAAAATAGTACAAAAATAGATTTGCTATCAATGTTGATTTTAATGATGAAATAGAACTAGATGTAGTTCCCCTTGATGTATGTGGAGTGGTGTTTGGAAGTCCCTACATGTACATGTGAGATGCAACCTTCATGCAGAGAACCAACCAGTATCAGCTCGTCGAGGATGGAAAATCATTCACCATCAACACACACAAAAGCAAGTCAAAAATTTCACTGGTAAGTGCCAACCAAGCCAAGAAACTGATCAATTCTAGCGAGAAGACAGTTTTATAATTTTTAAGAGAGATTCAGTTTGTAGAAGAGTCAGTTAGAGAAAAGGCATCCTAATTCCTTGGAGGAGTGTAGTAAGAAACGGAAACAACAACTAGAAGAGTTGCTACGGGCATATAGGGATGTGTTCCAGGAGCCTAAAGTGCTACCACCCAAGAGGAAAGTGGAGCACAAGATCCATCTATTGTTGGATTCCCCATTGCCAAATATTGGGTTGTACAGGAAATCTGTTATAGAAGCAAATGAAGTGAAGAAATAGTTGCAGCAACTACTGGAACAGGGTGTCATTCAACCGATTTCATCAACATGTGGGTCAACCATCATCATAGTGCCAACAAAGGACGTGACTTGGCAGATATGTATTGATTACAGGGCGTTGAACAAAATCATGCTCAAGAACAGGTACCACTTGCCCAAGATTGACGATTTGTTGGACCAGTTGCACTAAACAAACTACTTCACCAAGCTAGACTTAAAGTCTAGATATCACCAGGTTCGAGTTTCAAAAGAAGGAAGACCACCTTCAAAACCAAACAAGGTTTGTATGAGTGGTTAGTCATGCCATTTGGCCTATGCAATGCACCAGCTACTGTAATGAGCTAGGGTGATTTTGCCCTAGGGTTTGCTGAAAAAAAGCTTCCCACTTTCTAAGTTAACACAATTGTCAAACAGTACGATCCAAATACTACAATAGTTTAGCAATCCAGCACCATTACAAACAATACAAATAATCTTTAATAAAACCAAGTATTTTTACCCTTGTATTGATCCCACTAATCCAACATAAATCACTGACCATATGTTTGGATTAGTTAAGTGTAAATATCCTAACTATGTCTACAACTACAAAGATCTATCTGTCTTCTAACTAGTTTAGAAATTTCAGACCTGTACCATAAGATGGCTCAACTACTGTGCTAATTTTGGTCGACCTTCTGTACAGGAGGTCGCAACCCTTGTTTCCCCTTGATTCCTAAAATCTCGCTTCAGGAGGTCAACCAACTTCAGGACGCGGCTACAAGTGATGGTTCCTCACAGCAGCTTTAAGGTTTCGACACCTATCCAATTCAGAAATCAAGTCACAGGACAGATGTGAGAATGTGTGTCTATGCAAATGAACTTTGGGTGGCCCAGAATTACAATGACACAACCCCGAAGTCCTTTTGGCCTAAGGCGAGAATATTAGAACTTAGACGTGATCCCTGCCCTTCTGTATGGGCTCCCGAAACCCTAACTCTAATCGGATTCCTTCTGGAAACCAATCTCCCTGACATCTATACTTGAAATGATTTCAGAAAACTCCACCAAAAGTGCAAAACGAGTTGTTACAGACTTATCCAAATTCATTGCCTTGATGGAACGGGACCTGTGGCCAGAACAAGGAAGGAACAAACAACTTCACTTTTGTGCAGGAGTTATCCTTGTCCCAATACAAGATTCAAGAAATCCACAAAGCTTCGTTGTTCCTTCAATGGTATCCCTATGCCAGTACAGTGAGAAGAGATGGAAAAGGTGTCAACTAGGGTGGAATCTTTCACCACCGAAATTGACAAGAAGACAAGGAGTCTTAAAACCTCATAGATAATGCTCAAGAATAAATAAGATGATCCACAATGATGATCCAATTGATCTCAACCCTCTCCTATTTATAGATTTTTCATGGAACAAAGTGAGGAATTGTGTGTGCCACCCATGATTTAGCCCCAGTCGACCCAATTGTTAGCCCATATTGCCCCAACATAAGAAAAATTAGGTTTTTACCCCTTTAATAAGACTATAGCCTACAAGGTCTGATAGGCTATTACATGCTCCATAAGACTTCAATTTAGAGAGGACATTACAGTCCCCTCTTCCTGAAATTTCTTGCCCTCAAGAAATTGTAGACAGGTTGCTGTAAAATTTGTTCTCCTTCCCAAGTGGCGTCCTCCTCAAGTAAATTCTTCCATTTAATAAGGTATTTTGTATTACTCTTAACTTCTTTTCTCGTATGGCCATGATTGTTTCCGGAATCAACTCTAGTTGTCCTTCTTCATTTAATGGAGGCAATTCGATAGAGGTGGTGACATGTTGTCCCACGGCCTTAAGACATGACACGTGGAAGATGTTATTGTTGAAAAGTGTGACTAGGATCGGTCTTCATATTGACTATGTAATTATGTATTTATGTAAAATAGAAGACAAAGATAATAAAATGTATTTTTGTTATGCTTGCTTCATGGGTTTCATGAGCAAGGTTTTATTATAGGTCAATAGACTTCTTGATGTCTATTAGGTCATCTCTTCTAGTTATAAATATAATTAAGGGTCATAAATATGAAGAGTCTAGTCATCTAAAATGCTCCAAGACCTTGTCATGATACCATGAAGAAATAGCAACTAAATGATGTTGAAAGATCCCTCATTAATGCTAGATTAAATGCTCTCCATGTCGGCCTATATACAATGGTGAAGTCGGCCTACAAGATTGTTGAAGGGTTCGCCTAAAAGACAGAACTGGGCACTATATATATCATAGGACCTGTGGCTTATTTGACCATCAAGTAATGCGGATCTCTCTGAGATATTACAGTGGTGAAGTGCAGGCCAAAGGACAGATAAATTGTGGATAGCTTTGTGACACCACAGCGTAATAACATATCTGGAATATATGCGAGTTAGAGGCAGCAAGGTGCGGATCTGTCTTTGGGTATTGTGCTAATACAGTGTATGCGGATCAGTGAGGAGGAGTTACAAACAAGAGTGTGGTCCATACTATGATGAATACACCACCAATCTAAATAAAGCTGGTACCCTATGCGATGTAAGGACTGTGCTTAATCTAAAGAGGAGAATTACTCGGATGATATTCTGCATTGTAATAAGGGTGATGGGCAATCTAATTGGTATGATAAGTAATCTCTGAATTACAGTGTGAGAAAAGGAGGAAGGTAAATCTGTGATTTACCTTCCTAATCACAGTCTATAAAAGAAAGTAAAATATTTCCAGATTCAAGGATATATGAAGTGAAAGATAAGTTCTCGAATGATCTTGTTCCCAATAACTGAATAATCAAGAAGTGCTTGAAAATAAACTTAGAGACCGAGTTCTCTAGTGCTGCTACAGGACAGTGCACGTTGGTGCAGAAAAGAAGGATCAGCGTTGGAAGTCGACAAAGAAGCGGTGACAAGGTCTTGGAGGCATACATAGGTCAAGGCTCGAAGTCTTGGTCATGGTACTTGTCATCTGAAAGATCTATAAGAAGAATTTCTCATGGGTTTTCCTCTCCAAGAGGGAGAGATTTTTGCCCTGGCTCGAGGAGCCTAATTTTTGTGTCTCTTGTATTTTGATAATTGACTTGATGAAAGACTAAATAAGCTATGAAGATAAGACATAAGTAAATCAAATAAGCTCACAAGTAATGATCAAGAGGAGAATTTGTATTAATCACCATCCCTCCAAATTCTCAACATGGTATCAGAGTTAAGGTGTTGATCACAAGGGCTATTTGACAAGAAGACACTCCAGGAAGCGAAGATCAAAGTTTGCATTGAAAAGTCAAATCAATTTACAAGGAAGATTCTCAAGCTATCTCATTCAAAGGATCAACTCATTCAAGAAAATAATCTTTGCTTTACATTCAAGACATTGTTGGAAGAATCGTCATCTTTTGAAGATATCCTTCATCATCAAGGAAGTTGTGAGTCACTTTACTCAAGTAAGTATCTATGACCTTACTTAAATCTGTCAAGATGACTTATTGTAAAGAGAGCAACAAATTGGTTGGGTCATCAAACTTTAGTGCATGGAAGAAGAGGACAGATTTGAATCTAATTGAAAATGAAGTTATGAACTACATCGAAGGATCTACAATTCAACCCTCAAAAGAAGATGCTCCAACTCATGCCAAGTACATGAAGGGAGAAATTAGAGCCCAGAGGATTCTCATAGAATCCATTAAGGACTCACTCATTCCCTATGTATCAAAACTAAAGTCTGCAAAAAAAAAATATATGAGAAACTGGCGGAGCTATTCTCTGTGAGGACTGCAGGAGAAGCAATCTCTCTGAGACAAGAACTATATAAAATGAAATTATCAAGAGAAGAAGGAATCACTTCATACTTTATGAGGATTTTAGAAATAAGAGACCAACTGCAGGAACGGGGAGAAGTAATGTCTGACACTGAGATGACAACAGTGGTGCTAAATACTCTACCAGAAGAATGGAGAAACTTCACTTCAAGTTTATACGGGAAGAAAGAAGTAACATCATTCCATGATTTATGGTCTCTATGTAAAATAGAGGAAACAAGATTGAAAGCCAAAGTTGATATAGGATCAAGTGAAGGGAAGCAAGCCTTTGCAGCCATATCCATGAAGAAAGGAAGATTCGGAAATTTGGTCCTCGGCATAAAAGAAGAAATATGGACAAAGTATGATGCTTTGGATGTAATGAACTTGGGCATTATAAAAGAGAATATCCTAAATCTGGAAAGGACAAGAGGAAAAAGGAAGAAGCCCATGTCACAGATACAAGGGAAGAACCTGATACAAATAAATCTAAGAAACAAGAAGCGAGAAATCTCTATTATGATTGAGATCATCTTCCTCTTTAAGTGATTTCTGTTGGTTGTAAAATAGTATGATGGGAAGCAATGTATATTAATAGCATCATAATGAAAGCATGGTAGGAGCTCTTGGTGAAACAACTCCTGGAAAACCTCGCTGATAACAATACTGATGGAAGGCAGTCATCAAAATCAAGGGTCATCATGGAAACTGGTGTTGACATCTTCTAATGGAGTTCTCTATGGATTCACTAATTAGAAAGAAAGCAGAAAGGTTTCATCAAGAATTCTATGCTACATAATTCTGAAATGTGATGACATATTGATGGAGCAAGTCAAGAGAATGAAGCTATTCATTCTAGTAAAAATTGCTACAAGATGACTCAAATGAAAAAGGTATGAGATATATATATTTATATGTTGACACTGGATGCTGTGAAGTCATGTCATATGGTTGCAAGTAATGGACTTCTATATTTAGAAGTATGATCTATGGAGAAGGATCTCTCACGATGCACTGACAGACGAAATCAACATAATATATCCTCATATGGAATAAGAGGTGGTTGTATATGAACAAGGAACTGGAAATTGGAAGTTCCTGGGAATAAAGTTGTGCAGAAAGGAAGAGATCATGAAGTGCAACCATGTCAAAAGGCAGGTATCATCCGGAAGCCAAGAAGATGTGACTAGAATATCTCCCAGAAGGATATGTAGACTCTGAAAGAAGTCTGGTAAAGAAGAAGACCCTTGACAAAACATATCATTAGGAGATGTGTCAATCTAAATAAAGGATGTCGATGCCTACAGGAAGATGTCATGGTGAAAGATCATCACTGAGGTAACTTTTTGAAAGTTCATATGTATATGTTTATCAGGATAAATTTATGCAGGGCTGCCAATCATGTGAAAGGATGTAAGATCCTTGGAGATGGTTCGAAGGAAAGCAACATGGCATAAAGGTGGACCAGATGAGAAAGACTGATGAATAACTTTCTGGTAGAGGACATGACTCATGGATGAAAGTGACGGATAATATGTGTCCTATGAAGCTAAAGTTGAAGATTTATCAATCCATGACATTGAGGGCAGGAATTCTTCATGAGCAGCTGGGTGTCTCACCATTGCTGTTATGGGTCCCTAGTTGAGAGGGAGCCTGGTGGTAAGTTTCTTACTTGGAAGAAACTTGGTAATTCCTAAGAATGAGTTTAGGTACATTCCTTGAATAGGAATGAGTACATTCTCTTGTGGAATAGTTCCTCCCTGGCTGAGAGGGAGAGATAGACACATCATTCTGGTCTTCAACTGGGAAGACAGAATGGAGGATTGGGTAACCATCTGGCATTCGATACTCTTTGAGAATGAGATAGGGCATTTAAGATAAGAGTAGTTGTGGACCAATATTCTTTGAGGGCTAGCTACCCAAGAGAAGAATAGTCCAAGAAGGTCATACTTTGTGAACACCTGGGTGGAGTATGTACCTTGGAGAGACAATGACTATGGTGTCTATAAGTCATGTGTCTAGCCAGCATTGTGGCCCATTGTCTCATTGAGAGATGGAGTTGTTAGTCAAGGCCTTGCACTAGGACAATGCTGGTTGATATGATGCTATACAGAGGTGATTACCAATCCGATTCTTCTTATGAGATTCTTCCATTTGAAAGTGACCATGTACCTGTATGAATACCTCCCTAGTTAAGAGGGAGTGTTGAAAAGTGTAACTAGGATCGGTCTTCATATTGACTGTAATTATGTATTTATGTAAAATAGAAGATAAAGATAATAAAATGTATTTTTGTTATGCTTGCTTCATGGGTTTCATGAGCAAGGTTTTATTATAGGTCAATAGACTTCTTCTTGATGTCTATTAGCTTGTGTCTTCTAGTTATAAATATAATTAAGGGTCATAAATATGAGGAGTCTAGTCATCTAAAATGCTCCAAGACCTTGTCATGATACCGTGAAGAAATAGCACCTGAATGATGCTCAAAGATCCCTCATTAACGCTGGATTAGATGCTCTCCATGTCGGCCTATATACAGTGGTGACGTCGGCCTACAAGATTGTTGAAGGGTTAGCCTAAAAGACAGAACTGGGCACTATATATATCATAGGACCTGCAACTTATTTGACCATCTGGTAATGCAGAGCCTCTGAGATATTACAATGGTGAAGTGCGGGCCAAAGGACAGATAAATTGCGAATAGCTCTGTGACACCACAACGTAACAACATATCTGGAATATATGCGAGTTAGAGGCAGCAAGGTGTGGATCTGTCTTTGGGTACTATGCTAATACAGTGTATACGGATCAATGAGAAGGAGTTACAAACAAGAGTGCGGTTCATACTATGATGAATACACCAGTAATCTAAATAAAGTTGGTACATTATGCAATGTAAGGACTGTGCCTAATCTAAAGAAGAGAATTACTCGGATGATATTATGCATTATCATAAGGTTGATGGGCAGTCTAATTGGTATGATAAGTAATCTTTGAATTACAGTGTGAGAAAAGGAGGAATGTAAATATGTGATTTACCTTCCTAATCACAGTCTATAAAAGAAAGTAATATAGTTCCAGATTCAAGGATATATGAAGTGAAAGATAAGATCTTGAATGATCTTGTTCCCAATAACTAAATAATCAAGGAGTGCTTGAAGATAAACTTAGAAACCGATTTCTCTAGTGCTGGTGCAGGACAGTGCAGGTTGGTGCAGAAAAGAAGGATCAGCGTTGGAGGCTGACAAAGAAATGGTGGCAAGGTCTTGGAGGCATAAATAGGTCAAGGGTCTAAGTCTTGGTCATGGTACTTGTCACCTGAAAGATCTATAAGAAGAATTTCTCGTGGGTTTTCCACTCCAAGAGGGAGAGATTTTTGCCCTGGCTCGAGGAGCCTAATTTTTGTGTCTTTTGTATTTTGATAATTGACTTGATGAAAGACTAAATAAGCTATGAAGAGAAGACATAAGTAAATCAAATAAGCTCACAAGTAATGATCAAGAAGAGAATTTGTATTAATCACCATCCCTCCAAATTCTCAACAATTATGGATTTTGTTGTCGCTCGATAATTCTAACTCATACACTACTTCACCAATCCTTCAGAGAACTTTGAAAGGCCCATAAAACTTTGGTTTCAGCTTCTTTGCACCACTTTTCTCGAGTGTAGACTATCTATAGGGCTGCAATCTCAAGAAAACGAGGTCTCCTACCTCAAAATTGTGTTCTATTCGATGTTGGTTTGCGTACATCTTTTGTCAATTTTGAGCAGCCTGCATATTTTCCTTGAGCACCCTAAGAGTGTCCTGACTCTCATGTATCCATTCTCTAATAAGGGGTGACCTGTTGTCTCCAAATATCCTGTCGATAAAGAATGGTGCATCATACCCATACAACACTCTAAAAGGCATCATCCCAATGGATAAATGGTGAGTGGTATCGTAGCAATGTTCCCCAAGGTACAACCATTTAATCCATGCTTTTTGTTGACTCGCCACATAATTATATAAGTATCCTTCAATCAATTAATCACGTTTTTCGTCTGCCCATTTGTTTATGGGTGATAAATTGTGCTAGGGGTTAATTATATCCCCACTAACCGAAAGAGCTGTTGCCATAATGCACCCATAAACCTGTTGTTCCAATCATTGACTATATTCTTTAGTCATACATGGAGTCTGAAGCCTTCTTTTAAGAATATTTATGCTACTTGCTTGGCCAAAAAGTCAGTTGAGATTGCAAAGAAGTGTGTGAATTTAGTCAATTTGTCCACCACGATGTAGATATAATCTTTGTCTTGGGTTTTGGGCAGCCCTGTGATGAAGTCCATTGAGATGCTCTCCCATTTTTGTTCTGGAATTGGTAGAGGTTGGAGAAGACTTGCCAGATGTGTAAGCTCAACCTTATTTTGTTGGCATGCCATGCATTGCCTAATGTATTTCATCACATCGTCCTTGATACCCTTCCATGAAAATTGTTCCCTCATCTTGTCAATAGGTTTTGAAGAACCCTTGATATCCATCTGATGGAGTGTCATGCATGACCTTCAAATTTTTCTCTTTGAGGGCATATTTAGGAACCAAGTATATCATGTCTTTGTAGTAAATAATATCATCAACTATCGTGTACCTGTCATCTTGAATGAGTCTGTCGTTCAATGCACATGCAAACTAGTATGAAAATTCCTAGATCTGGAATCATATTGCAACCACTGGAAAATATTCATCTAAATGTTAACTTTTACTTAACAATTTATTTGCAGTTAACTACGGCAAACACTGAATACATCACACTGCAACCCTCGCTTAAATAAACTGCGGAAATTAGATGCAAAAACAAGATCTGAGCAAGAAAAGAAAAGACACACAAGTGACACCGTTGTCTTTGGATTAAGTCCTCAGAAAAGCCCAATGCAGGAAAACCGGTGCAGCAACTTAGGGTTTGATATTATTAAGAATTAATTTCTGAGTACAATTATTCGGATGCCCTAACTGGCAATCCTATACAGAGATCTAACAGAACAAAAATCTAGTGAGATGATCTCACCCCGTCACTAGAAGATCTGACTCTGATATGCGCTTCTTCGTTATCTCTACGCAGTTCTGTGTCATACCTGTGTTGTCACTGCATCACTATTGTTGGGACTGCGCTGCACCTCCTCTGATCTCTCTGCTAGTTGGAAACTTCGGCCCTCTGGCCTCCCGTTCTCACACCCCAACTCCGACACTAGATCCTGACTGTTCCCCAGCAGAAATACACACTCCCTCGAAATCTCTACACAGCCTCTGCGTGGTTGGCTCTGCGCTGCCTCTCCAGACTGCTCTCTTCCCTCCTCTGCCTTGTACTCTCTGGATCAAGAAAAATCTCCAACCGGAAAATTATCTTTGCCCCCCTCTGTAAGAATCAACTCGATCGATCTTCTCCCTAAGCACTATTCACTAAATAAATTCGATCTCTAGACTCTGTCGGTGTATTTTCCAAATGCCCCTTCAAGTCCTTATAATCTTCTCGTTGAGACTTCAACGGCCGAGATTAAATCGTTAATCAACAGCTAAGATTAACTCGACTTGATCTCCGTCTTTTTCTAGAAGATTCACACCTTGTTTTATTAATGCCCTTTAATTATTTTAATTTCCTAAGTTTAACCTTAGGGTCCCATTAAAAATATTTAATCATTTTAATAAAACACCATCTGGGTTGAATTTCCCAAAAAGCTTTCTACGTTATTTGGAATACATGTGTCTAAGCCTCCGTGCAAAATTTGAGACTTGGAGCACATCCAATGCTACCAGAAATCAACAACTAGTTCTTGGCATATTTTGCTGAGAGATGAGTCTTCCAATCTTCGGTCAGTTCTATGAGGGAACATGTTGCATGTTTCCTGTATAGTGCATCTGCCACCACGTTCCTCTTCCCCTTTACATACTTGATATCAAAATCATAGGCTTGGACTTTACTTACCCATTTACGTTGTCGTTCATTCAGGTCCTTTTGCTCGAAGAAATGACATAAGTTGTTGTGTTTCGTCCTGACTATGAACTTGATTCCCACCAAATATTGTCTGAACTTGGCCAAAGCATGCATGATGGGGCGTGTCTTTTTCGTATATGGAGTAAAATTTCTCTACATCCTGGAGCTTCTGACTTTCGAATACAATGGGGTGGCCCTTTTGCATTAAGACAACCCCTGTTCTTTCTCCCGATGCATTGAAGTCTAATACAAAAGGTTGACTAAAGTCGGGGAGGGCTAAAACTCGACATGAGCTCAACACTTCCTTGAGCTTGTTATACGTCTTGTCGAATTCTTTTGTCCACCTAAATGATCCCTTTTCGGTTAGATCTGTCAAGGGTGCACTTATCTAAGAGAAACCTTTGACAAATCATTGATAATAGTTGCAAATCCCGAAGAATCCTCGTAACTCAGTTAGGTTCTTGGATGTAGGCCAATCCAAAATTGCCTAAATCTTCTCTTGATGAACTTATACTCCCTTTGCACTGATTATGTATCCCAAGTAAAGAATCTTTGTCAATCCAAACTCACACTTTGATGCATTGGCATAAAGTGACTGTTCTTGCACAATGCTTAAGATTTTATCCAAATGTTCCAAATGATAATACCATGTCTTGTTGTAGATGAGGTCATCAAAAAATACTAATAAAAACTTCCGTAGATGTTTATTGAAGATGTTGTTCATGCAAGATTGGAAAGTGGCAGGAGCGTTGGTTAATCCAAACGATATGACCAAAAACTCAAAGTGTCTGTAGCGGCATCGAAACGTTGTTTTCGGCATGTCTCGCTCTCGAACTCGGATTTGATGATACCCTGATCGTAAGTCAATCTTCGAAAAATATACTGCTCCATGAAGCTCGTCTAGTAACTCATCAATCCTGGGAATAGGATACCTATTTTTTATGGTTTTCTTTTTGAGAGCTCAGTAATTAATACACATCCTCCATGTGCCATCCTTCTTCTTCACCAAGACCACGAATAAGGCAAACAGACTCGAGCTAAGTTCGATATGGGCCATTGCTAATAATTCCTTAATGGTTTTATCTACATCGTATTTGAATTTCTTTGGATGTCGATATGGTGTGGTGATTACGAGCTTGGCACCTTCTTCCAGTTCTATAGTATACTCAAACCCTCTCTTAGGGCGTAATCCTAGAGGAATGTCACCAAACACCTGAGCATGCTTATCTAGCACTTGTTGAATATTTGTCCTGCATTGATGTTTGTCATTGCTAGGGGTCTTTTGGCTCATAATCCCGCATTTTGTTGCATATGCATTTTGTCATCTCCATGCCTGAATAGGGCTTCCATCCTCTTGGATGAAACGAACTATGGGTTGCCATTAGCCATGCCTTTTAAGACTACCCTACTGCCATTTGGTGCTTTAAATTCCATTTCCGGTGCTTGACGGTCCATCGTGTGCTTGCCCAACGAATACAACCATTGAACCCCCAATACCATATTGAGGTCTGCATTACATAGAATTCACTAGTAAAAGTATAATTACTGAGAGTTACGCTCAAACCTGGGATCATTCATGTGCAATCCAAGTTGTCACCATCCACAACTATCACATCCAAGCCCTCAAACTTTTCGATCGGAAGTTCCCTTTTGGATACTAGTGTTGCATCAATGAAATTGTGTGTGGCTCCTCCATCAATTACTGTTGTGATGTGTTTTCCTTTGACAACTCCCTTGACCCTGAAGGTCTAATACTTGGGCATGCCCGAAAGGGTTGCAATCTTAGCCTGTGGTCGTGTCTTCTCTCCACTAGTCCTTTCTGTGAAAATTCCACAATGGGAATCCCTACTGCAGCAATCTAATGTTATTTCTTCTACTTGTTAATTCTGAATCAAGTTATTTATAGTATTCCACAGTAAACATTGAAATAAATACTACTGCAGCCTTCACAACATAAAAAATATTGTGGAAACAAGTACTGAGCAATAAAGAAATAAATACACACATATACACTATTGTTTTTGGACAATGTCTCTGGAAAAACCCAATGCAGGAAAACCGATGCAACAGCCGAGGGTTTGTATCATTATGCAGTAGTTTCTAAATAAAAATCTTCGAATGCCCAACTGGCAATCCGATACAAAGAATCAACTGGTGTAAAAGTCAATGAGATAACCTCACACTGCTACAGGAAGATCCAGTATGGATCTGACCTGCGTTGTCTCTACGCAACTCTGTGTCACACATACACAGTTATTGTGTCACTGCTGTTGGGATTGCGTCACAACTCCTGGCTGATCTTTTGTTGGTTGGAAACTTGATCCTCTGACCTCCTGGTCTCACAACCCGGCTTTCAGTACTGGATCTCAACAACTCCTCAGCAAATCTTCGGACTCCCGCTAAAGCTCTGCGTCACCTCTGCATGGCTCTACGCTGCCCAGCATGGCTCTGTGTTGCCTCTTCTGCACCTCTCTCTCTGCCTCCTCTGCAATGTATTCACCAGATCAGGAATACTTCCTCCGGCAAACTATCTTTGCCCCTCACTACAAGAAATCACTTCGATCTTCCTCCAGCAATTGCTGCGCTGCTCTCTTGAGAAATCGACCTTTTGATCTCTTACTCGATGATCTTTTCCAAATGCCCACCAAGCTCCTTATAATCTCTCGTTGACATATCAACGGCCAAGATTAAAACATAATCAAAGGCTAAGATTAACTAGGAGTTGATCTGTGTCTTTATCTAGAAGATTCACGCCCGATCTAATTAATACACTTTAATTAATCACATTTCCTAAGTTTAGACTTAGGAATACATCAAAAATGATTAATTATTTTAATTAAATCCTTTTCGGGTGGACTTTTCCAAAACGCTTTCTAGGTATTGTGGAGTGCATGTGTCTTAGCCTCTCTGCAAAATCTTGAGGCTAGAGCACATCTGATGCTACAAAAATCAACACTTCCTCTTAGCGAGGAATGTGCTGAAGTGTTGCAACCTCGTAAAGCATCACTATGACTTCTGCACCATCCCAGCTGCGATGTTGATGTTTGGCTACTGCTGCCCACCAACCATTGTGTAGCTCTCTCTGCATTGCATCTGTGTTGTTGCTGACACTGCATGTTGTTGTCAGCTACTGCATCTGCATTGCAAATCTGTTGTTGCTGCCACTGCAACATTCGCAACTCTCTCTCATATGTTGTTGCTACAAGTTGCAACTGAGAGATGTCCATCAACTGAGCCAACTGTGTTCAGATTGATGCATCTGTCCACCGATTTCTAACTGCTGCTAGCCTCTGCAATGTCACTGAAGCCTCTGCACCGCTGCTGACTCTGCATTGTTGCCAACTCTGCTCCGCGTTGTTCAACTCCTAATGCTGCTAACCACTGCTATTGTCACTCCGGTACCTGACTGCACCATTTGTCACTGGTCCATCCTGCTACTGTTGTTATGGGCTCCCATAGCAAGGAATTGATCCAAGAGGTGGACTCCTCAAGGATCTTACCCATCATGTAGCTCTCTAAGGCTACAAAACCATATCACCTCACCTCTCCCCTAGAGGTATATGGGCAATCATGGCAAACTCCTCCTCCAGTCTGGAGGACAGCCTATCAATTTCTGTGGTAGTAGCTTGTTGATCCTGCTCCCTCTCGTTGTCCTTCTTTCGAAGAGGACACTGAGAACTAAAGCGGCCCATCTCACCACATCGGAAACACTTGATCTTAGAAATGTTGTCCTTTCGCCTATGGTGCTCCTATTGTCCCTTCAATGTGAGGGCTGCATTTTCCTCTTCCTTCTCGATCTTCACCCCACTACTGTCATTGCCACTTATGCTGCTCTTCACCAAATCACGCCTCATTTCCTCTTTTGTTATAGATCAGCCCAAACTCTCTCCCAATCATGTAACTTCTCTCTGCCCACAATACTCTGGACAAAGACTTGCCACTCTTCGGAAACGTTGTTAAGGGCTAGTCGTACAAACTCAGCACCCAGAGGCTCTGCTCCCACAACAACCAGTTGATCTCAGGTATCCTGAAGTTTAGCCAAGAAGGGGTCTATGCGCTCCCTCTTCTACATCCTCATGCACCTTATCTTCTCCTCCAAGTACATCTTCCGCTACTCGGAAGACCCCTGATATAATGTGGCCAATGCATCCCACATCTCTTTGGTTGTCTTTGCCTGCAATGTGAGATACAATGTGATCTCTCACTCTATCGAGGATTAGCCTCTTGGCCTTCGCCATCTCCTTCTTGTAGGCCTTAAGTTGACCTGCATTTGTGGGCAAAACTACCACATTGGTGATATAGGTTTTGACATCATGCTCATCTAGAAGGAAGGAAGCCCTTTCCTTCTGAATAACATAGTTGGAGGCACCCTCCAACCGATCTTGATCTCGCAACCCAGCTGATGCCATCTCGCCAATCAAATGTCAAACTACCTCCTCTCTCCTCTGTGCAGCTGCTGACTGGCTCTACGCACTCCCTGCTGGAGTAAGTAGATATGCTCTTGAGTGAGAAATCGAATTCCTTGGCTCGGAATTCTCTGAGGAAGAAATTCCCTCAATATGTGCCCTTCTTTCCTCTTCTAACGCTTTTCTATCCCAGCAAACTGCTGCAGAACAGTGCGTCCTAGCTGAAGATCTCCTCAACGTTGAATCTGAAGCACTTCTCCCTCTACCTCTGACAAGATCTCGTTCCGGAAAATTTACTCTTTGTCGACTCACTCAGAGAAGAAATTTTCCACGAAAATCAGCCTTCCCGGCCAATGGACTACGCAGTCCCTCTAGGGTCTGTTGCTTATGCAGTCCTTCGAACTCCTCCTTCTGCTCAGCATTGGGTTCTTCTTGCTCTGCTCCGCTGCTTCACTTGCGCTTTGATACCATGTGAAAATTCCACAAGGGGAATCCCTACTGTAGCAATCTGATGTTATTTCTTCTACTTGTTAATTTTGAATCAAGTTATTTACAGTGTTACATAATAAACATCACACATACATCGTTGTTTTTCGACAATGTCCCCAGAAAACCCAATGCGGTAAAATCCGTGCAGCAACTGAGGGTTTTTATTATTATGCAGTAGTTTCTAAATACAAATCTTTGGATGCTCAACTGGAAATCCGATATAGAGAATAAACTCGCAAAAAAGTTAGTGAGATAACCTCATATTGGTACGGGAAGATTCAGTACTAATCTGACTAGAGATGAGCCCTCCCCATTGTCTCTGCGTCACACCTACACAGTTATTGCGTCACTGTGGCTGGGACTGCGTCACACCTCCTGGTTGATCTTCTGCTGGCTGGAAACTCGATCCTCTGACCTCCCGGTCTCACACCCCAGCTTCCGGTACTGGATCCCAACTACTCCTCAGCAAACCTTCTGACTCCCTCTGAAGCTCTGTGTGGCTCTACGTTGCCCAGTGTGGCTCTGCGTTGCCTCTTTTGCACCTCTCTTTGCCTCCTCCGCAATGTATTCACTAGATCAGGAATACTTCCTCCGGCAAAATATCTTTGCGCCTCACTGCAAGAAATCACTTCGATCTTCCTCCGGCAACTGTTGCGCTGCTCTCTAGAGAAATCGATCTCTTGATCTCTTCCTCGATGATCTTTTCCAAATGCCCATCAAGCTCCTTATAATCTCCCGTTGACATATCAACGGCCAAGATTAAAACATAATCAAAGGCTAAGATTAATTGGGATATGATCCATGTCTTTATCTAGAAGATTCACACCCGATCTAATTAATACACTTTAATTAATCACATTTCCTAAGTTTAGACTTAGGAATACATTAAAAATGATTAATTATTTTATTTAAATCCTTTCCAGAAGGAATTTCCCAAAATGCTTTCAGGGTATTGTGGAATGCATGTGTCTTAGCCTCTCGGCAAATTCTTGAGGCTAGAGCACATCCGATGCTACAAAAACCAACACTTTCCTCTCCTTTCGCTTCCTCTTGTGGTGGTTCCTCCTTGGGGATTCTAGGCTTTTGTTCTTCCTTTTCTTCCTTTGTGGCAGTTCTTCTTCAACATTTGAAGTGGCCTCCTCTCCTTCTTCCTCATCATCAGAGACTAATTCGATGTAGTGAATTTTTCTCTTACCTAGGCAGAGATGTTTTAATTCCCATGGCTCCTTGCAATTGAAGCATAACTTCTTTTGCCTGAGTTCACTTCATGTTTCCGCATCTAACTTGTCTTTTCTAGGTCAATCACATTGAAAGGGCGTCTTCTCCTTATCTTTTGGGGGGAATGAAAGGCTTGGATGGAGCCTTAAACTTAGTAGTTGCATCTCCCATATCCGGAATCTTCTTGATAGCCTCATGAAGGGTGCCAGGGTTCAATGCCTTGACCCAACCTTGTAGGGGTTCAGCTAATGTAGCTGTGAAAAGCATGACTAATCTTCAGATATATTCATCACCATTACTGCAGTTCACTCGAATTCTGCAATAAAATCTTCGTGCGATTTGGTTTGTTTGAGTTGTGTGAATCATCTGAAGTGTATGTTTGGGTTCTTATGATCAAATCTATCTATCAACCATTGTGTAAAGTCTTCATATGAAGAGATGTTTGTATGCCCCAACATAACCAGACTAGGGTACCACCAAGTAGAAATTTATGAATCTCAATTCTTATGCAGAAATTATTTCTGTTAATCCGGTTAAGCTTCTCCTACTTATACAAGTTATCAATTGAATAAATTCAAGTCAACATCAAAGCAAAACACATAACAGATCTCTACCAATTCAGATCTAGAATAAGCACATGCACACATAGACAAAGTGACACAGTTATTTCTGGACAAACTATCCCCGGGAAAACCCAATGTGGGAAAACCGATCTCTGGCTGCTGGAGGGCTCTATTATTAAGAATATTTCTGAATACACAACTCTGGGTTCTAGATCTAGAAAACCCGACAGAGAATATATTAGATCTAAAGCTCACTGGCTGATCTAGGGCCAAAATAGTGACTGATCCACACCCTCAAACGAGATTTACAGAACTCAGCCAAATCTAGACCTAGAAACCCCTACGTCTCGACAGTTCGCGCTCACCTCGATCTAAAGCTCACCGGCTTATCTAGGGTCAAAAATAATGACTGATCCACACCCTCAAACGGGATTTACAGAACTCAGCGAAATCTAGGCCTAGAAACCCTAGCGCTGCCCCTGAAAGGCTCTGCGTCAGCCTCTGAAGCCCCTGAAAGCCTCTGCGTCAGCCTTGGATGGCCTCCAAACCCTCAGCACTGCTCCGAAAGGGATTGCATTACCCCAGACTAGGTGACACAATCATTAAGCTGCCCCTGAAGGGTCTCTGCGTAACCCCTAAAGGGTTTCCTGAAAATTACGTTGTCCTTGTTGCTGCTGCTCGCCGCCTTCTTATGCGTTGTCCTTTGCCGTTGATGTCGCTACCGCCTTCTTCGCCGTCCCGAGTTAATTCTTCTCTTCTCTGCTTTTTGTGTATTCTAGACCCCGGGATCAGATCATCCCCTTGGTCTAAATTCCCCTCTCTGCAACTGAAACACTTGAGAATTCTTAGCAACCCCGCCCTAGAATCTCAGCTTAGCTTCAGTGCTCTGCCTCTGTGTGTCTTACAAATGACCCCAAGCCTTTTCTTTATACTTTTCTCGTTGACAAATCAACGACCAAGATTAAATCTTTAATCAATGGATAAGATTAAAAGAAAGCTTGATCCGTGTGACTTAAGACAATTTCATCACATGTTTAATTAAATTCACTTTAATTATTTTATTTTCCTAAGTTTTAACTTAAGAAATACATTAAAATAATTAATTAATTTAATATCTCCTAAACCAGATGAAATTTCCCAAATCCATTTCTGGGTCTTGTAGATCAGGTGAACTCTAGTCCTTCCTCAAAATTTGGGACCTAGAGCACAACCGATGCTACCCCAAATACACAAAATCTCAACACTCCCTCTTAGCATCAAGGGTGTGCTCTAGCAGTACATCACACTTATGCATTACATGATTTTGGGCACTGCTCCGTGCCGTCGAAGCTTGGCCTCCTCGCCACTCAACTCCGCACCGCCGCTCGCCCATGACTCTGCCACTGCCACTGTAAACACTGTACTGCAACTCCCTCTCAATATGCTATTTTCATATTTTCTGTCTTTTTTTATTTTATTTAACGTTTTTGATCCGTTTTCGGAAATATGGATATGGATCCGATAAAATCGTGATCTGTATCCATATTTCCGGAAACGGATCACACAAACCATATCAGGGAACGCCTCTTTTTTTCACTATTTAAACGCAATTTGCAAATCGTTATAGGTTGAAACTTTTCGGTGTTTAAACGTAACTCGTGATAGGTTAACTTTTCATTGTTCAGTGCTTTAACTTTTATTCATTGCCATTCATCACTGTCACGTTGTCGCATTGCATTGCAGGCTTAGAGCAAGAGGAGTTGATTCATAACGTCGCTGCATTGCGTTGGAGCAAGACAAGTCAATTCACAGCGCCACCGCATTGCGTTGGAGCGGGAGGATTCTTGAGCAGGAGTCTTGGAGCTTTGAGTCACCGTCGGCCATCTGCACCATATGGCGACACTGCCATCTGAGGAGTCGTGACTCGTTGTTAGTCTGGTAGGAGAACTCAGAAAGTTATGATTTATGTTGGGTGTAGAAAAATGCATTTTATATCTCAATTCAATAAATCCCCAAAGTCTAGAACTTGCAAACTTCAGACTAGGAAAACCGAAAAAAGGACCAAATGCTTCAAACTATCGTTGAAACCAAAGTAAAAATATATGTTTTCATTCACCATTTTGTTGATCTACTCATCAATCCTGAACATGCATACACCCATGGCATTTTTTTCTGTTGTGTTCAGAAATGCCACCTTTTTTCTGTAGATCTACTCATCAATGATTTGATTGCTCGTTTTATGGTCTTTTGTGATCGTTTTGCTTGTTTATTCGAGCTTGTTTTATGATTTTTAAGAGGTTATTCACATTTTTCCGTTTTCCTTGTTTATTGAATACTGTAGAAATCCTCATTAAACATGTTACCATAATTATGAGCAATGAGAACCAATATGTATTAATGTGGTATATAGGAATTTTTACTGTTGTGAGTTTTATCTTCCGAGATATTTGGAGCAATGGAATGCTTCTCTCTTGCTTCATTTATTGGCTTATGTCTTGAATGAAAAGTTGTATTTTTTTTCTTTTCATTTTGTTTTTCTTGCTTTGATTATTCGAGCTGGTGAAACTTGGAGATTGAAAGTAAATATAACTCTATGCTTTTATTAGGCACTGAAATCATCAAACGTTATCTCTGTTTTTATTTTGCAGCTTCATTTACATCATCATCATCATTCATGGCAGCTTCAAGTTCAGCCATTCGTGACGCAGAGAAAGTAGAACATGAAATTGAATCTGCCCCTAAAGTTGATCCAAAGTCACCACTTTGGAAATATGCAACTACTGTTGGGAAGATCCAAGGAGGGGGATCATTGGCATGGGTTTGCAGTGAGTGTAAAAAGGACTATAAGGGATCGTACACACAGGTTAAAGCACATTTACTTGGGTTAAAAGGCAATGGGGTTCGAATATGTAGTGGCCCACCAAAAGAGAATGGGACAGATGGAAATGGTTTAAGCAAGGCAAAACTTGCAAAATATCAGAAAGAACAAAACGAGGCAGATGCTAAAGAAAATGAGGAAATCCTGCCTCTCAATTAAAACACCCAACAAGGTTGGGAGCATATTCTTCAAAGCCTCCACTTCATTCTCATGGAATTGTTGGTTCAAAGCAGTCTAATTTGGAACCGCTTGAAAGGAATTTTAATAATGATGCTCAAGATACGGCAAATGCAGTGATAGGTCAATGCATTTATGCAAATGGTGTTCCCTTTAACTTTGTGTGGTCTCCTCACTGGGCAAAAATGATAAAAGTAGTGAATGATGCTCCAAAAGGTTTCAAAAGCCCCAGATATTGTTGATTTTTGTAGCATCAGAAAGTGTTCCAAGTCTCAAAATTTGTGAAGAGACTTGAACATCAATATTCCAAAGAACCCAGAAACCGTTTGTGGAAATCCCACTCATTTCATGTCTTATTAAAATAATTAATTATTTAATGGAGACCGTAAGTCTAAGCTTAGGGAAATTAAATAATTAAAGAGTATTAATAAGACAGAGTGTGAATCTTCTAAAAAACGAAGATAAAGTAAAGTTTTAATCTTAGCCATTGATTAGACTTCTAATCTGGGTCGTTGATTCATCAACGAGAAGATTATAAAAGAAGGCTTGAGGGTCATTTGGAAAATAAGTCGGGCATACACTCGGTACCCGAAGGAGATCAATTCTGAAGGAATGGAATTCGATCTCAGTGCAAGAGTTGCAGGGCGTAGAGTTGTAGGAGCAGAAGGAGGAGGGAGTCAGCAGTGATTGAACTCAAGGACAGAGGGACGCAATGGGTCAAAGGAGGTAGCGCAATGATCCCACACAGAGGTTATGTAGGCTTACGTAGTCTAGCACAGGGACTGCCCAGTGAAACACGCAGACATGCATAGAGGGAAGCAGAGGTTGAACAAGGTGTCCGAAAATTGTTGGGAGGAGCCGAGAATTTTGTCTCAGGTGTTTGCAGGTTTTCTCTGCCAGTGTATTCCTTGTAAAAATTCATTTGCTGAAGAAATATTAATAAAACCCTCATCTGCTGCACCAATTTTCCCGCATTGGGTTTTTCCGGGGACATTTGTCCAAAATTAACTGTGTACATGTGATTGGTTCTTATGCTTATGTTCTTCACTGTTCACTTCTCTGCATATATAATTGTGAATGTTACAGTAGTATTTATTTCGAAGTTTATTGATAGATTTTTGTAAATAACTTATTCAAATAATAAGTACGAAAAATAAATCTATCACTGCAACTGCAGAATTTCAGATTGAAAATTTCACAGATATGAGAAGGTCTGCACCACAATGTTGAGCGCTGAAAAGTTAGATTTTGAGGCTAAATTAAGCCCCATTCTCAATTCATGGCGCATTTCAGGGGTGTCCATTTCTGATGGATGGAAAGATCAAAAGAATAGGCCTTTGATCAATGTGATTGCTCAGAGCCCAAAGGGAGCAATGTTTTTGAAGGCAGTGGATTGTGAGGGGCAGATGAAAGATTCTCAATTCATTGTTGACATCTTCATTGAAGCAATTGAATTGGTGGGGCCAGAAAATGTTGTCCAAGTAATAATTGGCAATGCAACGGTGTGTAGAGCAACAGGCCTAATTATTGAAGGTAAATATCAACACATCTTTTGGACCCCTTGTACTATACATTCATTGAACCTCATGTTGAAGAAGATGGGGAAGGAAATTGAGTGGATTCGTGTTATTTTTTAAGAAGAAAAAATAATTCAAACATTCATCACAAACCACCACGTGTCCTAAGGCATCTACAAGAATTTGCAAAGTTGGAGCTCCTTAAGGTACCTAAAATTTAAAGTTTATTTCATAAATTCTAATTTCTATGACTCGAAATTCAAATATGTAAATTGGATTCTCAAATGTCATGATTCGTGAATCATAATAGTTATTCAATCAAATTATGGATTTTAATTTATTGAAACATTGGCAACTTGGCACTTGCAAGTTTTCGAGACTCGATTTGCTTCTCACACCACAGTCTTAACAAGGCTTATGCAGGTGAAAGATGCTTTACAATCAATGGTACGCAATTCTCCTTGGAATCAATGGAGGCAATCTCAATCTGATAGAGAACAAGCAGTGAAAAAGTTGGTTGTTGATGATGAATGGTGGGATAAGGTGGAGTACCTCTTGCCATTTACTAAGCCAATTGTGGATTTGTTTCATATGTTTCACACAGATATGCCTAATTTGGGAGAGATGCGTGAAGGCATTGATTCCATGATAGAGAAGATAATGGTGGTTATAAATGCCAAGGAGAATGACCTTGATGAATTATTTTATAGAGAAGTAAAAGATATATTGACCAAAAGGTGGAACAAGATGATCACCCCATTGCACCTTTTGGCCTATGAAGTGAATTTGAAATATTTTGTTGTAAAGTTGCTAAGTGATCCAGAAAGAACCGCACCAAGCAAAGACACAGAAGTCTCACAAGGATTTAAAAAGGATTTTAGAAATTTTTTTGTGGATCCTGAAATTGGGCTTCGGATTCGTGCAAAGTTTGCTCATTTTTTGGGATCAAAGGGTTCGGGTTCTGATATTGATTGTATGTGGGACAAAAGGGCAATGAGTCCAATTGAAAGGTGGAACTACTATGGTGGGGAACTTCCACATATCGAAAAATTGGCCATCAGGATCTTGTCACAAGTTCCTCTTCAACAGAAAAGAACTGGAGTACATATGGCTTCATCCATTCAGTGAAGTGAAACAGATTGGGCTCTAAGAAGGCTGAGGAACTAGTGTACGTTCATTCAAACCTTCGCCTTCTATCACACAAGGGAGACGAATACAAATTTGGGGCCACCAAATTATGGGATGTGGAACCAAAGTCGTTGGACTTGGATTTGACGTTGAATGTCAAGTCTCATATGACTTTGTTTGATGCGGAATAACCAATAGGTGGATCTTCAAGTGGACATGGCAGCAATGTTCCCACTTCTGGAGAGGATGTTGAACTTCTTAGTGATAGGAATGAACTTGAAGACATATTTGATGATATGCAAATGTCATTTATGATGATGTTTTAACTTTTAAACTTTTGAACAACCATATGAATTATGAATAATGATAGTAGACTACCAGACATAGTTCATTTTGTACTTTGTACTATGCAGTGTGCATTATTAATTTTGGTGATGATGTTGTAAGTTGTAACTTGTCACGTTGATGATTGAAATTTGAAACAGAAACTTGATGACATGTTAAATCATGAATGTTATAATAATCATTAATGATGATTACAATGTTTATGATGAATTGATGATGATGATAGATGATAATTGATTATGTATTTTTAGATATAATCTAGATTCTAAAAGATAAAAGATGAATGGTAATATGAAATTCTTCTTAATTTTTTATACGTGTGTGTGTGTGTGCCGTTCCCTGTCGTATCGTATCCAGATTTTTTAAAATTTTGTAGTATTTGTATCCGTTTCAGTGCAACTTAGTCTAAAAGGCTCTTCCATCTTTGTAATTCTCATTAATAAAAGATAATTTTTTCTCTTACGAAGCTTGGGACTTATATCCCTTGGCATCCTTCATCTCCTTATTTCTAAAGGAGAACTAACATACTAACTTACTTCTGCCTACTAACTTGCATTTGCATTCTAACTCCATTTGCATTGCATAGTCTAATCTTTTTGTTACATTTCATCATTTTGAAATCATTGTTAGCAATCCCTTTGTATTTTAGTTAATTGTGTTGGTATCATTAAATTTCACTTGCTCCTATTCTCTACATCTCGTAAGTGAAGAACAAACGCTATAACTAAATATTTTTGATATTTTTATAATTATCATTGTTTCACTAAGAGATCTTAAGTTTGCTTCATTCAGTTGCTATATTGGAATTCTTGTTGTTGAGAATTTGGAGGGTTGTAGGTTAATACAAAATCTCTTCTTGATAATTACTTGTGATCTTACTTGTAATACTTATTTCTTCTCTTCTTTTAGTTTATTTAGTCTTTCATCAAGTCAATTATCAAATGGCACAAGACACAAAAGTTAGGCTCCTAGAGCCAGGGCAAAACCTCTCCCTCATGGAGAGGAAAACCCATGAGAAATTCTTCTTATAGACTTTCAGATGACAAGTACAATGACCAAGACTCAGACCCTTGACCCTTGTATGCCTCCAAGACCTTGTCATTGCTTCTTCATTCACTTCTTTAAGCTGATCATTCTTTTCTGCACCGTCCTACACCGTCTTGCACTTTTCTACACTAGGACTAGAGGGCTCGGTCTCTAACCGTATTTCCCTACTCCGACTATATGTGATCCTTCCTTAGATATCAGCACCTTGTTATAGAATGTCCTGTGCACACCTTGCACCTTCACTTCTCCTTGCTGGCTGGTCTTCAACGTACACACATCTTGTTTCCTTTTCGATGAACAATCCACTCTTTTCATACTCTAATGATACCCTAACTTGTGCTGCATTACTTCACCGAGCACACTTATTATACTTAGCACTTCACAGTCCTGTAACTACTAAACATAGTCTTGTAACTTCACATATATATAACAGATTTACTTTTGATTACTTCATTGTTCCACCTCTAATTATGCACTTTGTTTCTGTCCTGACCTTCACATTAAATCACAGAATTGTTCTTGAAGTCACCGCAGATTTTGTTGTTGAGATTTTGTCCGAAAATCTCAGAGTCGATTTATGTTCTATCACAATTTTGCGCAGCACAGTGGGCTACTTATAGTGGTCAGGACCTATAATAAGCCGACCTGACCATGAAGAGATGTGACGGTTTGTGAGCCAACTCTGCTTGTTGTTTATAGGCCGACTTGTAAGGGAGTTCTTCCAACGTATTGTTGGCTGCCTTGAGGAGTATTTACATTAAGTAGTATCATCATTCTTGAGTCATGTCTTCAAGCTATTTTGACAAGGTCCTGAGGCATACCATCATTGACTTTACTTCATATACATGACTATATTTATGACAAGATGAAAAATCCTTAAAAGACATCAAGAAGATGTCTTTTGACTTATAATAAAAATCCTTGCTCATGAAACCCATGAAGCAAGCTTAACAAAAATACATTTTATTATCTTGTCTTCTTCTTTACATAAATAGATAATTACATAGTCAACATGAAGACCGGCCTAGTTACACTTTTCAACACTCCCTCTTAACTAGGGAGGTATTCATACAGGTACATGGTCAATTTCAAACTGAAGAATCTCATAAGAAGAATCGAATTGGTAATCGTATCTGTATAGCATCATATCAACTAGCATTGTCCTAGTGCAAGGACTTGACTAACAGCCCCATCTCTCAACGAGACAATGGGCTACAATGCTAGCGAGACACCTGACTAATAGACACCATAGTCATTGTCTCTCCAAGGTACATACCCCACCTAGGTGTTCCTAGAGTATGACCTTCTTAGACTATTCTTCTCTTGGGTAGCCAGCCCTCAAAGAATATCGGTCCACAACTACTCTTATCTTGAATGCCCTATCTCATTCTCAAAGAGTATCGAATTCCAGATGATTACCCAATCCTCCATTCTGTCTTCTAGGTGAAGATCAGAATGATGTGTCTATCCATTCTCTTCACATGGCCTTCACTAAGACTTACGGTTGTTAGTCCTGGTCTAGTGCAGGACACATGTAATAGATAATCACATATGTCACTCCCTCTTAACACAGGAAGGACATATTTCAAGTTTCTTCCAAGCAAGAAACTTACCACCTGACTCCTCATCAACCAGGGTCCTGCAGTAGCAATCCAGCTACTCATGAAGAATTCCTCCCCTCGATGTCATGGTTTTCGATATTGAGGAATCTTCAACTTTTGGCTTCATAGGGCACAGATCATCCATCACTTTCAGTCACGAGTCATGTCTACTATCAGAAAGTGATTCATCATTCTTTCTCATCTGGTCCACCGTTATGCCATGCTGCTTTCCTTCGAATCATCTCCAAGGATCATACATCCCTTCTCATGATTAGCAGCCCTGCACAAATTCATCCAGATAAACATATACATATGAACTTTTAGAACAAAAGTTACCTTAGTGATGATCTTCCACCATGACATCTTCATGTAGGCATCAGCATCCTTCATACAGATTGACACATCTCCTAATGATATGTTTTTCCAAGGGTCTTCTTCTTTACCAGAGTTCCGTCAAAGTCTACATATCTTCCCAAGAGATCTCCTAGTCACATCTTCTTGGCCTCCGGATGATAACTGCCTCTTAATATGGTTGCATTTCATGATCTCTTCCTTTCTGCACATTCTCCATTCCCAGGAACTTACAACCTTTCTAGTTTCTCGTTCATATACAACCACCTCATATTCCATGAGGACATATTACGTTGATTTCATTTGTCCATACACTAAGAGATACTCCTCCATAGATCATACTTCCAAATACAAAAGTTCATTACCTACAACCATATGACATGACTTCACAACATCCAATGTTAGCATATAAATATATACATACCTCATACCCTTTTCCCTTGAGTCATCCTGTAGTAATTTTTCAAAATGAAGAGCTTCATTCTCTTGGCCTGCTCCATCAATATGTCATCACATCCCAAAAATTTGTTTCCATGATGACCCTTGCTTTTGATGACTACTTTCCATTAGTAATGTTATCAGAGAGGTTTTCCCGAAGCTGATTCACCAGGAGCTCCTACCATGCTTTCATTAGGATGCTACACTGATTCCTTTCATATAACCAACAGAAATCATTTAAAGGAGAAGATGATCTCAATTGTAGTGGAGATCCCTTGCTCCTTTCTTATCAGGTTCTTTCCTCATTTCAAAGACATGGGATTCTTCCCTATTTCTCATGTCCTTTTTCAGATTAAGGACAATTTCCATTTTAATGCCCAAGTTCATCATATCCAAGGCATCGTGCTTCGTCCACATTTCTTCTTTTACTCCGAGGACCAAAACTTGCCGAATTTTCCTTTCTTCCTGGACATGGTTGCAAAGGCTTGATTCCTTTACTTGATCCTATAATAGCTTTGGCTTTCAATCTTGTTTCCTCTATTTATATAGAGACCCTAAATCATGGAATTGTGTGACTTCTATCTTCCCGTTTGATTGTGAAGTGAAACTTTCCCATTCTTCTCATAGAGCTTTTAGCACCACTATAGTCTTCTCCTAGTTCCTGCAGTTGATCAGAGAGATTGCTTCTCCTGCAATACTCACAGAGAATAGCTCTACTAATTTCTTATATACTCCTTTTCATGATTTTAGATTTGATACAAAGAGTATTTTGTGGATTCTATAAGAATCCTTTGGGCTCTTATATCTCCCTTCATGAATTTGGCATGACTTGATTGTCCTTGTCTTCTATGGAAAGTTTGAAACCCCAAACAATTCGTTTCTTTCTTTTCAAAGGAGACATTTTAATACATTCATATAAAGTCATAGATATACTTACTTGAGTAGATGCTTTTCTTCTTCTATCAGCTTGATTACTTTGAAGATGGTTGAAGCTTCCTTTGAATGGTCATTGATGAGGATATTTCGTTTCTTCCTTGAAAGATCAAGGATGATAGGTACCTTGCCTTGAAGCTTTTGATGGCAATACTTTGAGATAGCAATGATATGCTGGCACATTTAAGATGGTTCCATAATACTGCCTTATTTCTTTCACTGTGGAAGACTGACCTTTCTTCTAATCAAATCCTTGCTTTCATACCCTCCATGAAATCTGATCCTTAAGTGTCTCTATGCCCGTTCTAGCACCTTAGCTCTAATACCATGTTGAGAATTTGGAGGGTTGTAGGTTAATACAAATTCTCTTCTTGATAATTACTTGTGATCTTACTTGTAATACTTATGTCTTCTCTTCTTTTAGTTTAGTTAGTCTTTCATCAAGTCAATTATTAAATGGCACAAGACACAAAAGTTAGGCTCTTAGAGCCAGGGAAAAACCTCTCCCTCTTACAGAGGAAAACCCATGAGAAATTCTTCTTATAGACTTTCAGATGACAAGTACCATGACCAAGACTCAGACCCTTGACCCTTGTATGCCTCCAAGACCTTGTCATTGCTTCTTCATTCACTTCTTTAAGCTGATCCTTCTTTTCTGCACCGTCCTACACCGTCTTGCACTTTTCTACACCAGGACTAGAGGGCTCGGTCTCTAACTGTATTTCCCTACTCCGGCTGTATGCGATCCTTACTTAGATATCAGCACCTTGTTATAGAATGTCCTGTGCACACCTTGCACCTTCACTTCTCCTTGTTGGCTGGTCTTCAACGTACACACATATCTTGTTTCCTTTTCGATGAACAATCCACTCTTTTCATACTCTAATGATACCCTTACTTGTGCTGCATTACTTCACTGAGCACACTTATTATACTTAGCACTTCACAGTCCTGTAACTACTAAACATAGAACTGTAACTTCGCATATATATAACAGATTGCCTTTTGATTACTTCATTGTTCCACCTCTAATTCTGCACTTTGTTTCTGTCCTAACCTTCACATTAAATCACAGAATTGTTCCTGAAGTCACCGCAGAATTTTGGTGATGAGATTTTCTCCGAAAATCTCAAAGTCGATTTATGTTCTATCACAGTTCTGCGCAGCACAGTGGGCTATTTATAGTGGTCAGGACCTATAATAAGCCGACCTGACCATGAAGAGATGTGACGGTTTGTGAGCCAACTCTGCTTCTTGTTTATAGGCCGAATTGTAGAGGAGTTCTTCCAACGTATTGTTGGCTGCCTTGAGGAGTATTTACATCAAGTAGTATCATCATTCTTGAGTCATGTCTTCAAGCTTATTTGACAAGGTCCTGAGGCATACCATCATTGACTTTACTTCATATACATGACTATATTTATGACAAGATTACAAATCCTTAAAACACATCAAGAAGACGTCTTTTGACTTATAATAAAAATCCCTGCTCATGAAACCCATGAAGCAAGCTTAACAAAAATACATTTTATTATCTTTGTCTTCTTCTTTACATAAATACATAATTACATAGTCAACATGAAGACCGACCTAGTTACACTTTTCAACACTCCCTCTTAACTAGGGAGGTATTCATACAGGTACATGGTCAATTTCAAACTGAAGAATCTCATAAGAAGAATCAAATTGTTAATCGCATCTGTATAGCATCATATCAACCAACATTGTCCTAGAGTAAGGCCTTGACTAACAGCCCCATCTCTCAACGAGACAATGGGCTACAATGTTGGCGAGACACATGACTAATAGACACCATAGTCATTGTCTCTCCACGGTACATACCCCACCTAGGTGTTCCCAGAGTATGACCTTCTTGGACTATTCTTCTCTTGGGTAGCTAGCCCTCAAAGAATATCGGTCCACGACTACTCTTATCTTGAATGCCCTATCTCATTCTCAAAGAGTATCGAATGCCAGATGATTACCCAATCCTCCATTCTGTCTTCCAGGTGAAGACCAGAATGATGTGTCTATCCATTCTCTTCACATGGCCTTCACTAAGACTTACGGCTGTTAGTCCTGGTCTAGTGCATGACACATGTAATAGAGAATCACATACGTCACTCCCTCTTAACACAGGAAGGACATATTTCAAGTTTCTTCCAAGCAAGAAACTTACCACCTAGCTCCTCATCAACCAGGGTCCTGCAACAGCAATCCAGCTACTCATGAAGAATTCCTCCCCTTGATGTCATCGTTTTCGATTTTGAGGAATCTTCAACTTTTGGCTTCATAGGGCACAAGATCATCCATCACTTTCAGTCACGAGTCATGTCCACTATCAGAAAGTGATTCATCATTCTTTCTCATCTAGTCCACCGTTATGCCATGCTGCTTTCCTTCAAATTATCTCCAAGGATCATACATTCTTTCTCATTATTAGCAGCCCTGCACAAATACATCCAGATAAACATATACATATGAACTTTTAGAACAAAAGTTACCTTAGTGATGATCTTCCACCATGACATCTTCCTATAGGCATCGGCATCCTTCATACAGATTGACACATCTCTTAATGATATGTTTTTCAAGTGTCTTCTTCTTTACCAGACTTTCGTCAAAGTCTACATATCTTCCCAGGAGATCTCCTAGTCACATCTTCTTGGCCTCCAAATGATAACTGCCTCTTAACATGGTTCCATTTCATGATCTCTTCCTTTCTGCACATTCTCCATTCCCAAGAACTTACAACCTTTCTAATTTCTCGTTCATATACAACCACATCATATTCCATGAGAACATATTATGTTGATTTCATTTGTCCGTACACTGAGAGATACTCCTCCATAGATCATACTTCTAAATACAGAAGTTCATTACCTGCAACCATATGACATGACTTCACAACATCCAATGTTAGCATATAAATATATACATACCTCATACCCTTTTCCCTTGAGTCATCCTGTAGCAATTTTCTCAAGAATGAAGAGCTTCATTCTCTTGGCTTGCTCCATCAATATGTCATCACATCCCATAAATCTGTTTCCATGATGACCCTTGCTCTTGATGACTGCTTTCCATTAGTAATGTTATCAGAGAGGTTTTCCGTAAGCTGATTCACCAAGAGCTCCTATCATGCTTTTATCAAGATGCTACACTGCTTCCTATCATATAACCAACAGAAATCACTTAAAGAAGAAGATGATCTCAATCATAGTGGAGATCCCTTGCTTCTTCTTTCTTATCAGGCTCTTTCTTCATATGGGCTTCTTCCCTATTTCTTTTGTCCTTTTTCAGATTAATGAAAACTTCCAATTTCAATGCCCAAGTTCATCATATCCAAGGCATCGTGCTTCGTCCACATTTCTTCTTTTACTCTGAGGACCAAAACTTACCGAATTTTCCTTTCTTCCTGGACATGGCTGCAAAGGCTTGATTCCTTTACTTGATCCTGTAACAGCTTTGGCTTTCAATCTTGTTTCCTCTATTTATAGAGACCCTAAATCGTGGAATTGTGTGACTTCTATCTTCCTGTTTGATTATGAAGTAACTTTCCCATTCTTCTCATATTTTAGCACCACTGTAGTCTTCTCCTAGTTCCTACAGTTGATCAGACGGATTGCTTCTCCTGCAATACTCACAGAGAATAGCTCTACTAATTTCTTATATAATCCTTTTGATGAGATTAGATTTGGAACATAGAGTATTTTGTGGATTCTATAAGAATCATTTGGGCTCTTATATCTCCCTTCATGAATTTGGCATGACTTGATTGTCCTTATCTTCTATGGAAAGTTTGAAACCCCAAACAATTCTTTTTTTTTTTTTTCAAAGGAGACATTTTAATAGATTCATATAAAGTCATAGATATACTTACTTGAGTAGATGCTTTTCTTTTTCTATCAGCTTGATTACTTTGAAGATGGTTGAAGCTTCCTTTGAATGGTGATTGATGAGGATATTCTGTTGCTTCCCTGAAAGATCAAGGATGATAGGTAACTTGCCTTAAAGCTTTTGATGGCAATACTTTGAGATAGCAATGATCTGCTGGCACATTTAAGATGGTTCCATAATACTGCCTTAGTTCTTTCCTGTGGAAGACTGACCTTTCTTCTAATCAAATCCTTGCTTTGATACCCTCCATGAAATCTGATCCTTGAGTGTCTCTATGCCCTTTCTAGCACCTTAGCTCTAATACCATGTTCAGAATTTGGAGGGCTGTAGGTTAATACAAATTCTCTTCTTGATAATTACTTGTGATCTTACTTGTAATACTTATGTCTTCTCTTCTTTTAGTTTAGTTAGTCTTTCATCAAGTCAATTATCAAATGGCACAAGACACAAAATTTAGGCTCCTAGAGCTAGGGAAAGACCTCTCTCTTGAAGAGGAAAACCCACGAGAAATTCTTCTTATAGACTTTCAGATGACAAGTACCATGACCAAGACTCAGACCCTTGACCCTTGTAAGCCTCCAAGACCTTGTCACTGCTTCTTCATTCACTTCTTTAAGTAGATCCTTCTTTTCTGCTCCGTCCTACATCGTCTTGCACTTTTCTACACCAGGACTAGAGAGCTCGGTCTCTAACTGTATTTCGCTAATCTGGCTCTATGTGATCCTTACTTAGATATCAACACCTTGTTATAGAATGTCTTGTGCACACCTTGCACCTTCACTTCTCCTTGCTGGCTGGTCTTCAACGTACACACATATCTTGTTTCCTTTTCGATGAATAGTCCACTCTTTTCATACTCAAATGATACCCTTACTTGTGTTGCATTACTTCACTGAGCACACTTATTATACTTAGCACTTCATAGTCCTCAGAATTACTGTTCCACCAAGTCCCCTGGAGGTGGGAGCGAGGGGGCGAGGGAGCGCGGGAGCGGCCTATGCAAAAGCTCCCTACCAATTTTCAGGAAACGTGGGGGGACGTCAGGGTCATAAAAATTATAAAATTTAATATTTATAATGTAACTATATTTTTGCAAGGAATGTATATACAGTCATCATACACTTGCATCATGAAAGATAAATCATAAATGATAAAATTACAAATCGATGAATCATGAATCATATAATTGAAACAAATTTAAAAGTTAAAAGTTAAAACATACATCATACAATCATGCATGTAAGTTTGTAAGTTTGTAACTATATAATCATTAATGTAACTATTAACAATGTACAATGAAAATAAAGTTTAAGATATCATATGACATATTATATCAAGATTCAAAATAGAGTTTAAACTGAAGTTTACAACTCAAGTCTGAAACATAAAACTTAAACGCAAATAAGTTATGTCTGAAACATAAAACATAAAACATAAAACATAAAATATGAATATCAAATGATATCATCATACTGATAAATGAGCATAAATGCTCAAGTTAATGCCCCACTAGTCTTTGCATCCAACTTCTGCACGAATATATCAAGATCAACCATGTCACCATCTGAATCAGAATCACTTGGATTCTCAAATATGCTAAGTGGCACATCAACTTTTAACACGAAACCATAAACTAAAAGGGGCGGTGAGGGGATGTGAGGGGGCGTGAAGGGGGTGTGAGGGGGCGTGAAAGGGCGCGTGCGGGGGCGTGAGGGAAACGTCCCCTAGAAGTCCCCAAGACCCCGGAGCGCGAGGGGGCGAGGAATCGCACCCCTAGGGTGGGGGGTGAGACCCCGTGTAACATCGCCCGTAACTACTAAACACAAACAGAATTTCTCGCTGCATATATAACAGATTTACTTTTGATTACTTCATTGTTCCACCTCTAATTCTGCACTTTGTTTATGTCCTGACCTTCACATTAAATCACAGAATTGTTCCTGAAGTCACCGCAGATTTTGTTGTTGAGATTTTGTCCGAAAATCTCAGAGTCGATTTCTGTTCTATCATAGTTCTGCGCAGCACAATGGGCTATTTATAGTGGTCAGGACCTATAATAAGCCGGCCTAACCATGTGACGGTTTGTGAGCCAACTCTGCTTGTTGTTTATAGGCCGACTTGTAGAGGAGTTCTTCCAACGTATTGTTGGTTGCCTTGAGGAGTATTTACATCAAGTAGTATCATCATTCTTGAGTCATGCCTTCAAGCTTATTTGACAAGGTCCTGAGGCATACCATCATTGACTTTACTTCATATACATGACTATATTGATGACAAGATGACAAATCCTTAAAAGACATCAAGAAGTCGTCTTTTGACTTATAATAAAAATCCTTGCTCATGAAACCCATGAAGCAAGCTTAACAAAAATACATTTTATTATCTTTGTCTTCTTCTTTACATAAATACATAATTACATAGTCAACAAGAAGACCGACCTAGTTACACTT
Organism: Pinus albicaulis; assembly: GCA_034641835.2. Taxonomy (NCBI): domain Eukaryota; kingdom Viridiplantae; phylum Streptophyta; class Pinopsida; order Pinales; family Pinaceae; genus Pinus; species Pinus albicaulis. The sequence goes on from CM076579.1 coordinate 1,277,743,437, forward strand.
TTCAACATTTGTAGCCTTGTGATCTAAGTTGATATCTCAATAAAGTTTGGTTATAAGTGGTTTGCATCTTTACATTGAAGCATATTGTCATTGAAGTTATCTAACTTGGTTATCATCTTACATTTTCATCCAATTTTAGATTACATTCTTAAAATTTACCTCCAAGCCTAAGCTTGGTTGAAAGAAAGCTAATAGTCCCTCTTTAGTGGTTAACACAGTGACCTTGCAGTTGTCAGAGCCATAGTCTCCGCAGCGCTGGAAACATTGGGTGGTTAGATCTCAAGGGGAGGGATCATTAATCAAGCCATAGCTTGCTTCCCCTTGCTTTCTATCCACAACTTAATCTAGAGTCTAGCCTCAAAAAAGCTAAGAGGAAGGAATCATCTGGATTATGCATCTTAATTAAAAATCAACCAAGATTTTGCCTTTCACATTAGCTTAGATCTTTCATTCATTCCTTGTTGCTCATTGGTGATTGAAATTGCGAGCTAAATTTATAATTTGCAAGTTTATTGTACCTAAAAATATCATATCTTCTTGCAATTGTCTTCCTTTAAGATTTATTGCTCATATATCTGGTTATCTTGGTCTTCAAATTTCTGTGTTAACTCTTCTCACAGCATTGTTGTTATTGTAACTTTGAGTATCTATTTCTTGCAAGTTTCTAAACTCCCATTGAGCATTCTAAAGGCATTGGTCTGTTACATTTATATTTTGTATCTGCCTTATCGATCCCAATTGCATTTATCTTAATATACATTGCTCATAAACTCTCACACTTGATTTAATTAATAATCAAGTTACACTAATAATAATTGCCTTGCCCCTAATCTCCTAGACTTATTGTTCCAACAAGTTTTTCTTCATTATCACCCTTAGGGACTACCCCCCTTGACTTAGCTAGGATAGAGTCTAAACGGAGTGAATAGGGATTTAGAGTGACAGCCCCTATTCTAAGCATTGGGCCTTTGGTGTACACTTCAGGCGACAACAATCCCAATTGCTTGGAATAACCTGCTTGCATGGGTGCGACAGCCTACAAGGGATGAAACATGCCTTTGGAGGACTTGAACCTTTGTGGTGAGAATATCACCACCCTCACTTAACCATTGAACCAGGACCACGTTAATCATATAGAGAGTATATCCCAACATTGTTTTTTGATCTTCTAATTCTGATTTAATATTATCTCATTGAAATGCAACATTTTCAAGCAATTTCTTTTGACCTTCATTCATCCTTTTTCTTGCATTCCACAATTAATTTGGTGCGTTGCCCAATAAAAGATGATGACCTATGAAGTGAGATTGGGTGCACTCAAATAAACAAATGATGACAAGATAGTTGCATATTCAATGGACTTGTGGATCAAGGTCACAAAATTTTCATATAGCAGGGAAGCAGATTGATACACAAATTTGATGGAATTTGATGCACATATGCACATATCAAGGATGACCAAAACAATGTCCGCAAATATATCATTAAGAGGGAGTGTTAAAATTAATGCCTATTTAGTAGTCCTAATATAATGTGTTAATAGGATTCTTATTGTCATATCTTTGATGAATTCCGGATGGAATGTGCTTGATGTTTAGAGGCTTGGTATTCAATGCATGAAAGTATAATGTGTGAATGATATATCATAACAATGTGTATATAGTTTTTGCAGCAATAAGAGCTTTCATAGAGGGAAAAGTACATGGGAGAAGCAGATATGTATCAGGCCTTGCAAGCATGGCCAGAGGATCACGAAGTCCAAAAGGCATTTCATTCATTACCATGTTTTGCTTTGTGAGCAGTATGGCTGGCTATGAATGGAGCACTGTTTCAAGAGAAGGAAATATTGCTAATCTAAACCTTCTACGGGATAAAATGTGTTTACTCAAACTTTAAAATGATACACAAAGGATCAAAACAGAGGGAGGGGAGCTGCAGATCAACTCCAACAGCACGCATGGTTTTTTTGACAGTGCAGCAAACATAAACCCCGAATACCTGTCATGCTGGAAGGATATTTGTGATCTATGAAATCACAAAATTCTTTTCGAATGTGGCTTTGGGCAAGGCAGAAACAATTTTGCAGACACACGGGATCAATCACCACTCTTTTGGCCATAGCTCATGAAGAAGGCATCGATGATTAAAACAGCTATGGAGATTCAAAATTAGTGGTGGACAGGATGAGTATAGCTAGAAGCCAAAGAACTCTGGATCTACATGGCAACCTTCAATTAGCAGAAGAGATCACAGACAGTTTTGCATTGTTCCACATCCATCATAACAATCAAGAACAAAATCAGGAGGTAGACAAATTATTTAAGCTAGCATGCAACAAAAATTTGGGCTCACTCTCCTTGAGAGTTTACCAAGATCGGGTTCAAGAGATCCTTCCATTGAGGTCTTCTACTGTATGACCAGGCAGGCAGATTGTTGATATGTGAATTTTGAGGGCAGGCAACAGAGTTCTAAGCCTTTTCTTAACTTGGTGGCAGGGCAGGTGGAATTAGAGCTCCCTTGGTCTTAAGTCCCCAAACATTCTTGATATATGATCATGAAATCTAGCAGTTATTTTTGCTTCTATTTGGTCTATGACCAGGCAGGCAGATTGTTAATATGTGGATTTTGAGCAGTGTATGTAATAGAGTTTTAAGCCTTTTCTTAACTTGAGGGCAATTAGAGGTTTCTTGGTCTTAAGTCTCCGAACATTCTTTTATCTTGTATCAAGAATGTATAAGATAAATGTATCACTTCTAGGATAGGATCACCAAGAAAATCTCATGATTAAGAGATTGTGGCATGCGAAAAATATTCTCAAATGTGCTCTTATTAATGAAATAAGTTAAATATCTTGTATCTAGACTCATATATTTCTACAGCTCCACAAGGAGTACAGCTCCCTTGACCTCCTTGAGATAAGGAGAAGCACATCCAAGTTGTGTCACCGCATTCGGCAAATTTCGGGGTCAAAATTCGAAATTCATCGAGTCTTGAGCCCAGCCGAATTAATTCAGTTCAGATTCACCTAACTCCAAAATCAAACCCCATTTCGAATTCAAACTCAAGCTCAGACAATTTTCCAACGAATGTGAATTTAAAAATTAGCCATTAACATTCAATGACAATAAAATTAATTAGAAATACATGCTCCCTGATTTTTGGTATTTATGTGGGTTTGTGCATTTCGTGTGGTTTTGCCAGAACCCATTATTTTCATTACATTTGAGGACGCGACGCAGGAGTATATTTTTTATTTTCCCTCCTCGAAGCTCCATTGTCCAAGGTTCCAACATCCATGATTCCATGCAAGTTGTTATTAAGCACCAGGCTTCCAGCGTCACCGACATTCAAACTCGACTACTATTAAACTCAAAACCATTTACGAAGGGCTTTTCAACATATTTCGAGTAATGATTTTTGAAGTGATTCTCAATCTTGGCTGGTCTAAAACTTGCAGTAGAGGTAAATGACTGGCATTAATTCAAATCTAAAACCTCTAGTTGACATAATGCCTTGTAGCTTGCATTCATGTGTTTAGTTACATGTAATTTCATATTTATCCTCACTTATTATATATATTTTTAAATTTTTATATCTTTTAGTTTGTCGAATTTATTGCCAAATTTCATTACAAAAATTTTCACTGTTAATCTTTTATCGAAATTTAAGGTCATCGAACGCGAATTTGAATTCAAACCAAGTGACATAGCTTCCAAGAACCACTTCCAAGATGTACCTATTGCTGCAAAAACTAGCAGGCCTTGTAGAGGCAAAATCTAGAGGGCACAACAACACTCCGAGACAAAGGCCCACTGTTACCATAGCCTAAGTCCCCTTCTCTTCTCATATTTTCACCGACGGGAAGAATCTCGATATCCTTCACTTGTCATTGATGTATCTAGGATAGGTTTAAAGTGTGGCAAGGTGGCTCATTCAATGGAAAGATTCAATGAAAGTGCGAACTTTGGGAGAAGCTAGGAAGACTTTCCAAGAAAAACCCTTTGAAAGGAAGATTACACGAAACCTAGGGTTGAGATATTTGATGAGATAAGAGTTCATCCAAGGTCCAAGTAGACAAGAGAAAAGGTTGCGAATGATATACTTCAACAATTACTAAAGCATAAACCTTCAAAGAATCCCCAAGTTGAAGGATTAGCTTCTAGGGTTCCCACTTGGTGTGATGGCTAGGACATCAATTATATTAAGATTCCACCGTCAGAGTTCGTTCAAAACTTGTGGTTGCCTAGAGGAGACACTAAGGAAGAGTCTTGTCTAAACGGAATTCAAAACACATCCCTCTAATGAATTTAGCACCAGGCCTTAGAGAGGCCTCCTTATCCTTACAGGGATGAGGAAAAGAAGCGAGGAGAATGTGAAAAGAAAGATGATTTGTTGAGTTATGGACGATCACCATGGATTTAGGACTAGTGCCTAGCTATTGGGAGAATTGGAGTCAAAATGATCTTGATTCAGGAACTTCGCTATTCAAGGAGACCTAGGAGCAACTTCGCTAGCCCTAATGGAGGCAGCTACACAGCTACTCCATAGTTTTATACTTCGATGGCAATATTTAATGGATTTTTAGGGGTTCAAGATTCAATATAACCTCTAGGAACATTAATTCATTCATTATCCATGAGTAACACATGCTATAACACATGCAAAATTCCAATAGCTTCAATGTTCTAACAAAATTTCATTAATTAGGGCACATTAAAGACCAATAGACAATATTTCATGCATTAGACATTCATTAGAGTAGAAATATAGCATTAAATAGCACTTACTAGACAATGAAGAATATATCCATCCATCAAAATGCCCAAAGAAGCTCCAAGAGAGATAGCGAGATTTTTCCAAACATCAAAATTCATTTAATTCGTCCAAATCACTCCACAAAATTGTAGGCCGAAAATCTCTAATGAGCTAGCCAAAAATCCCAATGATGATGAGTTTCAAATGAGAGAGATGCTCTCTTATTTATACAAGACCTGTGGGTTTGAATTATTAAAGAGTAAGGCCCTAAAGTGTCAAATGAGGTAGCAAACCCTTGGTTACAAGCCAACCAAGATAGCTTTAACTTTAATTATTATTTTATTTCTCCTTTAGCCCATGTGAAGTGCTCTCTAATGCTAGAGTTGAGGCCTTATGTGTTGAGGATGAGGGTGAGGGCCTCAAAAGTGATGATTAAGAGGGGGGTGCCCTCCAAATGCTGCGAAACATCTCCAAACCCCAATTTGGGCACTGAGGGTTCCAAATGGGTCTCATGGGTCTCCAAATGGTTCAAGATCAAGTCGATGCTCCATCAAAGAGGGTCAGAAGATGACACATGCCCTCCCATGTCTCCCTGTGAAAGACAGGCCTCCTTTGGGCCTTAGATCAACAGCCAAGTGTCAAGTGCAATGTGTAGTCGACTGGGAAACGTGGTCCAACCGCATCATCATCTCTATATAATTGGGGCATGAACAATCAATGTGGTAGTGCTGAAAAATCCCATGGTGTGGCAATCAATGCTTTGCATGACTGGAGGCCCATAGTTCTCAACGTCGACCCTACAAGTGCCATTACAACCCTCTAAAGGGTTTGGATCCCGTATAGGGAGGCCAAGGCCAAGATGAAAACCCATCTGCAATCCTGTATAAGATCCAATGTGTCTCCTCACCTTCAAATATAATAATTCATTAGTGCAATTGAGTAAATAAGCTTGTGAATCAGGCGCAAAAATGGACATCATATTGGCATGTCCTTCCAAATGGGCTTTGAATATGTACAGATGTCACCTTCCTTGACAAGAAAGGTTAACGAAGGACCCGATTAGGTGGTTTCAACCTCTAAGGGAATGACAGGTCCATGGTACATCCATCAAATGGAAAGTGTCATGTGAAATAGTGATGGAACAAAGTGGGGGAAAGAGGGAAGGCTCCAAACTACATGCCATGGTAAAAGGGTAGCTATGATGAAGGAGGCCCACACATTGGGTGTATGAATGTAGGAGGGAGCGATCATGGTACATGAGTTACCTCAGCTTTTGTTTTTCCACCCTTCTTCATATGCATGTTGCCTTTTATTGATTTTTCTTAATTTTACTGCTTGGGGATCGAGGGGATGAGAGCATGATGTGTAAGATATAGCGGTGATTACCCCCTTAAGGTGCAGTAATTCATCGCCCACCAGGGGTTAGGACAATCAAGGGTTCCTCGATGATGAAAGGGGCACTCATAGGGACCCTACGAACCAGGGTGGTGACCATAATGATAGGGGGTATAGCTCATGTTTGGATTTTTCCTACATGCTAAATTTTATTGTCTCGACCATCTTTTGCATTTTGTGGTACATTTCTTGTCGTATGTGGCCATATTATGCTTTTGTCTTTACTTTTAGCTGCATCAACCTTCGGAGTGTATCGTTCCAGACCCGACCCAAGGTGTGGACAAGGGGAGGGGGAGGTTGACACCTTGTGAACCTAACAGACAAATGTGGACCTAGATGGGGAAAATATGAAAAGGGCTTGTAATGAGCAGAGGGGAGTGAGATATATGATGTCGGGAAGCTAGACCATACAACCAAAATCAGGGTTTCCCACGTAGTGCCACTCCTAAAACTAGTAGCCAATAAAGGAGATCCCATGAGACTAGGATACAAGATTAACCCTTCAGTTGAGGTAAGGGAACAAGAATACAGTCAAAGCCCTTTCTTTCCTCCAAATCCCCCCAATAATCCATGCCCAGGTGTGTCCAAGAAAAGCAAGCATAAACACCCAATTACATGATGAAAAATCATACCTTTGGGATTGGATGGCCCACCTTCAAACATACGATCATAACAGATGAGCGAGGGTACACAATGGTTGGCTCAAGTGGCAAAGAATGGTAGCACATGAAGCTATCAGGTGGCTGCAAGGGGTCGTCAGCTATTGACTGAAGAAAAATCTAGGAGAAAAATTCTCCTATAAGGGTCATAACAGTAACTCTTGGGCACAACCACCAAAAGCATTGTCCGTTATGGTTCCAAGGTTTATGGACAGAGCCTGCTCCAAACTAATTGGGCTTGGACAAAGACAGTCCAAACCTTTTTCCTTGGGTACAACATCCAATGCAAACAAAGAATCCCCAAAAAATTCTCCTAGGGGTGTTCAAGTCCTAATCGTTACGTCTCAAGCCCATTTTTAGATTGATCTCCTTCATATAGTTTGACATTGGGCGACTTGGCTTCTTACATGGTCCAAGATCCCTATCTTGCAGTTTAGTCTTTGGAGGCCACTGTCTCGACAACCCCCAAAATCCATCTTTGTTGTTAGTTCTCATAGGCTTCCCAATTACATAAGTCAATGGTCATCTCCCCAAACCACCTCCATCCTTTCAAGCACTCTTTAGATGCTCCAACACAACATCTGTCATCTAAGTAATGAATGAAACAAGTAATCAAAGAGGACATTAACAAATAGTATATTTATGTCGCTTGGATTGCACCTCCGACGGGTTTTGCCCTCAAAATGACTTTTTATTCAAAGCACTTTATAGAGCTAAGAAATGGCCTTTCTTGTATACGCACAAACAATGATGCATGCCATCAGGAACCCCCTTCATCAATTCTAGTTGGACTCTAGGCGGCTTTACGCTGAAATTGATCACCATTGTTGGAAATACTAAGAGCCCCTGAATCAATATTTCATTATTTTTAACTATTTTTATTTTTTAAAACATTTGATACACATAAATCATGAAACACAAATATTTACATAAGAAACACTTATACAATTTTTCTTTGTAAGTATTTTGTAGACTTCTTGGTACAAAGTAAGCACCAACTTACAACTTTTGTGGACACCAACCTACAGGAGATTTCACTACCTTAGTTGAGCACCAACACAACAAAATCAGGCACCAACCTACAAGATGTTGAAAAGTGTAACTAGGTCGGTCTTCATGTAATTTTGTAATTATGAAAAGGAAGAAGTCAAAATAAATATATATTATTGTTGTATTTGCTTCATGGGTTTCATGAGCATAATTTGTTAAGTAGATGGACTTCTTCTTGATGTCCAATAGGTTTAAGTCTAGTCTAGCTATATGCTCCAAGACCTTGTGGAATAAGCTCACTACGCAATGTTGAAGACAGCTCCAAATTACAGTGAAAAACAATTGTGAACTTGCTACAATATTCCTTGGAGAAGACGGCTTCATACCAGTTGGACAAGTCGGCCTAAAGATCAGTCACACCTCTTCATATGTTGGTCGGTTCAACCACAGGCGGTGACAACTATAAATATCCCACTGGGTTACGCAGAACAAAGAAAAATAAACTTGTAATACATCTCTGGAAATTCGGATCTACCTATGTCAAGGGTTGTGGATAAAACTAAACCAAGTGCGGATATATGAAGGCTTATACTGCGGATAAAAATAAGAAAAGATGCGGACATCTATAGGAAGGTAATGCGGATAAGGAAAAGAAAGGTATGCGGATACCTTCAAGGAGATAATACAGATAAGGAACAACAAAGTATGCGGATACCTTCAAGGAGATAATACGGATAAGGAACAGCAAAGCATTCGTATATTTGAAAGGAAGATAATGCGTATAAGGAACAAAAGGCACACGGATATCTTTAGGGACACTACAGTGTGAATAAAAGAAGTATACACTGTGGACACATGGCAGTATATAAGTGCGGATAAAAGTGCAAGATAATAGTGCGGAAATCCACAAAAAAAACAATGTGGTTAAAGGATAGCAATCAGTGCTAACAAAGAACAGTATCTTGTGCGGATGTCAGAGGAAGTAATGTATGTTAATATATGCAAATCTGAAATAGAAGAGCATGAAGTAAACTGAAGAGTACAGTAGGGATGTTGAAGCTAGGTTGCGAAAAAGTGCAGGAAGAGTATAGGTTGTTGATTTGAAGAAAGCATATGTTGAAGTTAAGACAGTCATCATAAAGAGAAGCGGTAGCAATAGTGAGGAAGGTAAATCTTTGATTTACCTTCTCACAGTTAAAGCAACTCAAATAAGATCAAGGTCTTGAAAGCATATCTAGGTCAAGGGTCTAAGTCTGGGTCATGGTACTTGTCATTTGAAGATCTATAAGAAGAATTCTTTGCGGGTTTTCCTCTCCAAGAGGGAGAGATTTTTCCCTGGCTCTAGGAGCCTAACTTTTGTGTCTTGTGCTTTTGATAATTGACTTGGTGAAAGATTAACTAAACTAAAAGAAGAGAAGACATAAGTATCACAAGTAAGGTCACAAGTAATTATCAAGAAGAGAATTTGTATTAACCTACAGCGTTCCAAATTCTCAACACAAGAGACAGCAACCCGCCCCCCCAACGAAGCACCAACACAGCAAACTGTAAGCACCAACCTACATATTTAAGTTGTTCCTTGGATCTATCATCAATAACTTCTGGTCCTCAACAAATTCTTCAGTGAGTTGTCATCTAACCATGAAACCCTCAGGTTTGCGCCTTCAAGCTCGATAACAACCACTTGACCTGTACACCTTAACTTTCAACTCTTCAACTAGGCTTTTTGACTTGGCTCCTTAGGCTTGATCTCATGTCAATTCTCTATCTTTGATCCAAAAGAGGTTTGTCCATCTGGCACTTCAACTTCGTCAACTCTTGATGTTCATTGTTCAACTGTCATTGCTTAGGCTTATTATATGTTCAAAGAGAAGCTCTACCCATCTAACAGCTCATACTCAGCACTATAGACTTCTTTCTTCTACATAAGGCTTTTCAACACACTTGGAACCAAACAAGCCTTTACAACCTTGAAGGTTTTCTTCCTATTGTTGAAGAATGTAACTAGGTTATTTTGAGTCATTATGTAATGTACTTATCAAAAGAATGAAAATAAAATTTTATTATGACTTATTAAAGCATGGATTTCATGCTTGGGTCATCATGTTTTTAGGTCAAAGTCCCCATTGAGGACTTTTAGGATTTATTCTGAGTCAATAGAGTCATTGTACATTTAAAGAGACCCTTCTTGGGCTTTTAAATCATGTAAAAAGGATTATTTTTTAGTCAAAAATGAATTATGTCACCTCCACACCAAGTCAGCCTCAAACTGGGCAATTCTAGGTTGCGGGAAGCTTAAACTCCCCTTCGTTCCCGTCGAAAAGCTGTCCATATGAGCTGCTTTGGAAACTCCCGAAAACGTCCCCGAAAACACTTCCCCGAGGGCGGCCGGAGCGCGTTTCCGAATTGCTAAAACGCTCCCCGCCTTTTCGGAGCGCCAGAGCGCCGGAGCGAACGTCTCTCGAGCGCCTAACGTTTAAAAACGCTTCGGGAGCGTTTTTTAAATGCCTAAGCGATTTGGGAGCGCTCGCTCCGAACGTCCCCGTAAAATTAATAAAAATAAATAAATAAAAAAAGTGTTTCCCGCCGCGCGGAAATTTTTTAAGGGGAAAAATCGAATTGTTTAAAAGGGGGGGGGGTTTCATTTTAGTTTTTATTGTTTGTTCACTGTTGAGAGAGCGAGAGCAAGAGTTGAAGGAGAGCGAGAGCAAGAGTTGAAGGAGAGCAAGTGCCAAGGAAGGAGAGCAAGGAGCAAGGCAACAGGAGAATTGCAAGAAAGAGGTAGGCCTTCTAATCCAATTTAGTATTTTCTAGGATGAATTTGTAGATTGTTAAATTGTTTAAAAATGAAAACTTGAATTTTTCTTGAATGTTGCATTTTATTGGATTTAAAACTTAAAAATGAATTGTTTTTTTCCTATGTTGCATTTCCTATTCCCATTTGGCATTTTTCCATTTGTTTTGCAGGCTAGAAACTTGAAACTTGTTTCCATCATGGCTATATGGCTAGGGATTTTCCTCATGTTGGTTCCTTTCTTTTTGATAATGGTGTTGGAGAGTGCTAGAAGAAAGAGGCAAATCGGAGAAGAGGAGGGTTATGGTGGATCTGAAGAAAATCCTGAAGAGGAGGAGGATTATGCTGAGGAGGAAGTGGGGAGTGGAGAACCTGAGAACATAGATTCCCCAACTAAACGAGACCAAACTCCTTTGTGGAAATATGTTCAGAAAATGGAAGGAGGGAAAGGTGGTGGAACCACTAAATTTATTTGCCCCATTGCAATAAACAATACCATGGTTCATACACCCGTGCGAGAAGGCACCTTTGTGGGATAATGCCAGGGGATGGAACTAAAAATATTGGAATCAAAGTTTGTCCTTTTGTGCCAGCACCACAGAGAGAGATATATAGGAAGGAAGAGGGGGTTGCCCTACAGAGATCATCTAAAAGATCTAGGGGTTTCGTTGATTTAGGCCCAACACATCATGGACAAACAAGTTCAACTTCCACCCATGCCAATGGTTTTGGAGGCAGTGGCATTGGATTAAGGCGTAGAACCATATCCGATTTCCTGGACGAAGGGTGTAGGAATGATGTGGATTCAAAAGTTTACCGGTTTCTATATGCATGTGGGGTGCCATTCAATGTTCTTCGCTCACCTTATTGGCATGAAATGGTTTCTGCCATTAATGATGCCCCCAAAAGATACAAAAGCCCCGGGTATGACAAGGCCAGAACCGTGGGTCTTGATCATGAAAGAGCTAAAATAAACAATTCTTTGGCTAGAATGACAGGTTCGTGGAATGAGCATGGGCTGTCCATTGTCTTTGATGGATGGACCAATGTAAAAGCAAAACCATTGATAAATGTTTTGGCTGTGTCGGTTAGTGGTGCAGTCTTCCTGGCAGCTTATGATTATTCAGATAAATTCAAAACCGGCATTAACATTGCAGAACCATTACTTGATATAATTGAAAAGACTGGGCCATACAATGTCATACAGGTCATCACTGATAATGCTACTAACTGTAAGGCAACAGGAGCAATTATTGAGGATAAATACCCCAACATATTTTGGTCTGGGTGTTTGGTTCACACAATGAACCTTTTGATGCATGATATCATCAAAACAAACAACCTCAATTCAAATGGCTTGGTGATTTGTACAAGAGAGGTAAAAAAATGATAAAATTTATTACAAATCATAGCAATACCCATGGGCTTTTCCGTACTCACTCCAAATTGGAGTTGTTGAAGATAGCAAAAACTAGATTTGCTAGTTATTACCTCACCTTCAGGCGCCTTTTGAAGGTAAGAGAGTCATTGGCTGCAATGGTATCAAGCCCACACTGGCAGCTATTAAAGGACAGGGCAGCAACAATAGTTGACAGGCAAGGTTTCGAACATGTGGAGGAGACCGCCCTTGACCATCTATTTTGGGCACGTGTGAGGGAAATTTTGAGTTTTACCAAGCCCATTTATAGCATGATTCGCTTTGCAGATACTGATAAACCAGTGATTGGAGAGGTTTATGAGCAGATGGATAGCATGTTGGGGCAAATAAAAGATATTGTTAAGGATAATGATCCCAACTTGTATGCTATGATTCATGACTGTGTGTGTGCACAGTGGAATAAACTCAATGTTCCACTACATGCTTTGGCATATATCCTTACGCCAAAATATTACTCTCCATCTTGGTTGGGCCAACCTGCACCTGGAGGTGGGGTTAGGGTGAAACCTCACACAGATCTAGAGGTACAAGAGGGGTACATGAAAGCATTGGACAAATTGGTACTTGACAGGGAAGAGTGTGCTAGATTGTGCCTTGAATTAGGCAAATACTTCAGTTGCACTGCTAACTTTGGTTCTTCCCATGCAATGGAAGACAGGGACAAATTTGATGCTCTCACATGGTGGGAAGCATATGGCGGCATGGGACTTTTGCCAAAGTTGGCTAAAAAATTTCTCTCATAGGTTGTGAACACTTCTTCTGCAAAGAGGTGTTGGAGCACCTACAGCTTTATACACAATGTGAGAAGAAACAGGCTGAATGAAAACCGAGCTGAAAGCTTGGTTTATGTGCATTATAACTTGAGGTTGTTGAGCCATTACTGTGATCGAGCAAATGAGGATCAATCATACAGAGTCTGGGACAACAACCCAGAGGATGATAATTTGGAGGACGGCACGTTACATCTAGAAGAATTGGAAGCAGAACTTTATAGGGATGATGATGAAGCATCAGCAGCACCACCACACACAGGGCCAGTCCCACCATCTACTGGTAGCAGTGCGGGTGCCAGTGCCAGTGCCAGTGCCAGTGCCACTCCTCGATATCACACTGTTGTTCCTTTGCAGATCCAGCCTCCACCTTCTAGTCGTGGTCGTGGTACTCCCGAGAGTACTAGAAGACCAACATTTCCTCGTGGCTCACAAAAATTAGACATTTCTCGTGGGCGTGGCAAGGGGCCAGCCAGATAAAATAGATTTGTTGTTTACTAGTCTTTTCTATTTGTTGTATACAATGGAACAACTGTCTTTACTCTTCTCGATTTCACATATTTAATGCACACCTAAGTTTGAAGTTTGAATTTGAAAGGTGAAACTTTGAAGTTGGCATTTATAAGTTTACTCGTTTACAAGTCATTATGAATTATGAATATGATGCTCATGAAAGTTATATGGTGATCAATGAATCAATGATGATAAATGTTATATAATATCAATGATAATAAATGTTATATATTGAATTTTGAAATCAATGAATCAATGATGATAAACAAGCCATCGTTTACAAGTCATTATGAATTAAGTAAATATGATGCTTCCATGAAAGTTATATGGGGATCAATGAATCAATGATGATAAATGTTATATAATATCAATGATGATAAATGTTATATAATTAAATTTGAAATCAATGAATCAATGATGATAAATGTATATTGAATTTTGAAATCAATGAATCAATGATGATAAATGTTTGATATTGAAATTTGAAATCAATGATGATAAATGTTATATATCAATGATGATAAATGTTATATATTGAATTTTGAAAGCTTGAAACCTTCAGATTGATGATTTGCGAGACTCAAGAGTCAATATGTTGTATGCTTCCAACTCGTGGGCATGGTTGATGAAGATTATAACTTCTAGATGATTGATGTTATATGATTCAATCCATGTTTTTATGTTTTTTATGTCTCATTCATCATTCTACATGTTTTTGTTGACATATATGCATCAAAATATAAAAAATATAAAAAATATTAAAATATATATATATATATAAAAACGCTCCGGACCCGGAAACTTTTAAAAATGGCGCTCCGCGCTTCTCCCGCTCCGTCTAAGTAATCCTTGGGGTAGCAATTCAACCCCACCAAAAGCCTAGATATAGAAGCAGTTTGAATCCATTTGGAGCATACTCACTCACACCAGTTCGATATCAAGAAGGAAGACGGAAAAAGTGTGAAGTAAGGAAGGAGGGAAAAAAGAAGTGTGAGGTTGGAGAAGAAGGAATATTTAGCAAAAATCAAAGTTTTAAGCCATCTATCTCTCACACGTGTGGGCTATCTAGGAAGATCGAAGCCTTTTGTTGCTACATCGAAGTTGTTGCTGCTAGTTGATGTCGAGTGTTGCCAGATCGAAGTTGCCACTACTAAGTCGAAGTTGTTGCTACCAATTTTTGTTGCCTCAAGTGAAAGTGTTGTTCCAAGATCGAAGTCATTGCATCAAGAACAAAGCTGTTAGGTCGAAGATAAGTGCTCCATCATAGTGGTATTGTTGCTACTGCAAGGTCAAAATTTTGCATCAAAGAGAGAGTTGACTTGGTGTGGAGGAAGTCTTTTTCTAAAGTCTAGAGTCTTGGATTATCTCAAGAAAATTACTGAAGGAAGAATTCTTGACTAGATTTTCCCCTAGAGTGGGGTTTTGCCCTGGTTGTCCACCTATATCTGGTGTACTTGATCCTTGTGCTACTATTTTGGTAATTGCTTGATGAATTAAGATAAAATAAGAACACAAAGATAATAAGATTATAAGAACGTCACGAGCGATTATCAAGGATAAGAAAATATTTCTGCCTTTCTGATTTTCTAACATGGAATCAGAGCTTTGTTGAAGAAAAGAAGAAAAAGGCAGCTTAATGATCTATTGAAAGAAAGGAATCTCAAGAAGTTGATCAAGGAATCATAGAAGGAGACCTTGTAGAGGAAGAAGTTTACTATCTTCAAGAAATGGAGAGAACAAATTAGAAGGAGCATCAAATTACAAGTAGTGGAACAAGAGAATCGATCTCATTCTTGAAAAGAACAAAGTCTTGGATTTAGTCAAAGGAAGAGTGAAGAGACCTACTGAAGAATCCAGTAAAACTAAGAAGGCGAAGTTAAGAGAATTTGAAATATTGGCCATGACACTAATTGTAGAAGGCATAAAGGACATACATATCCAACATAAACCATGTTCAAGAAATATATGAGGCCTTATCAAAGTTGTTTACCATCAAAAACATTGGTCAAGTAGCAAGTTTGAAGAATGAGATAAGGACTACAAAAATGACTAAATATGACACGGTGGTTTCCTTCTTTGTAAGGATAGATAGAATTAGAGGTGACCTTCTAGCCATAGATGAAAATGTATCGGACAAAGAGCTAGTGATAATTGCATTATTGGGGTTGCCACCGACTTGGAGTGATTTTGCTTCAGGAATCAACAGCTGGAAAGAAACTCCCACATTTGAAGAGCTATGGAATGCTTGCAGCCAAGAAGAGATGAGAATCACATTAGCATCCAACAATGAAGAAGTTTCAAATACCTACACTGCTCATCATAAGAAAGGAAACTTCAAGAAGTCAAAAGGACCAAGAAGGAAGGTTGACATATCCAAAATAGAATGCCATCAATGTCATAAAATGGTTCGCTACAAAAGTGACTGTCTTGACAATCCAAAGAATAAGAAGAGTGACGGGGACCAAGCAAATGTTCTTGAAGAAGGATCTCCCAAGAAGAATAAAACCAAAGAATCAGATATAAGCGACTTGTACTACTTAGTCCTTTGCCTAATTTTTAGTTATCTTAGTTTTGTATTTCTTAATTTTTAGTATTTGTAGGTTTAATATATTTTTGGAAAGACATTTTTGAATTGTTTCTTAGATATCCCTTGAGTTTGGAGGGAGCTCTCACCAATCTCCAAAGATAAGTATCTTACTCCTTTGTAGTTTTGGTTTCCTTACTTACCTAACGTTGCTTATATTAAATACTAATCATATTTCTACTTCTATTTTCTTGTTTGGGAAAGACTTACTGAATACTCAAGGATTATGAAAGAAAGTCTCACAAGACAAAGCATTGGGATTACAAGGTTTGTTAAGAAACAAAGGTATGCCTTAGACCATAAGCTTTGTTCTCTCCATGATAAAGGTATATTCATTCTTTTGGTAATCTATTCTACATTACTAACATTGTTGTGTCTAGCACTCTTGAATCATAAAGATTCTTATTTGGGAAATTCATCATTAGATAAATCTTCCCTTCTCACATCTTTGATTATCTTGTGGAACCCTAAGAGGTTCTCTGTAAAACCCTAGCCTAAGGGTATGTTGATGATAATATTTGAAATCCTAGCCTACTTAGGGTTATTGGTGAAAATGTTGTTTTTGATGTTTGGAGTTTTGGTATGGTTATGAAAACCCTAACTTATTAGGGTTGAATGATGATCTCTGAAATCCCAAACTTTTGAGGTTTTGATAAATTAGGGTTTTTCTATGTTATGTATTGAAACCCTAGATATTTAGGGATTGGTAGGGTTTATGAGCAAAACCCTTATGACCTAGATATGAATCCCTGGGTATATGTTTGTTCATCTGATCAAGCTTGTTATATGTCTAACTTTAATATGTTTGTGTCATTGAGTTTGCCTGACATATGATATGCTTATGCATGATGATGAAATCCTAGATATATGTGTTAACCTAATTATTGGTGGTCATAAGCCCTAGGGTTTGTAACTTAGCCCTAGTCAAAGTTTGATATTCTAGGATGATATTTGTAAATTCTAGGGTTTTGTAACTAAACCTTAGTAGAAGTTAAATTCTCTAATATATGATGACATTTTATGAAAGATTGTTGAAATCTGAAATTGAGTTGTGATTGGTTTTCATTGTTGAAGCTAAAGGGCTCATGTATGAAATCTAGGGTTTGCACTAAATCCTTGTAGGAAGTCTAACATATGAATTCTGAAAGTTGTTAGAAGTATTGTTATACTTGTTTAAATTATTATCTAGGGTTTGCATCAAATCCTGAGCAAGGAGTTTGAAATATAGAAATATGTGTTTCTTGTTTATTGTATGTTTAAAAGGTCTTCCATCATTATATGATTTTAATATGGTTAACTTGATGCTTCTATAGTTTTGGTTGTACCGGCTATCTAAGTTGTGCAGGTACATAATCTTCAAATGGTGAAGATGTTTGTAAGTAAAGCATGATGAAGGAAGATATATAAATGATGATGGTCAAGATGACTCTGATAAGAAGAATGGAAGACATGAAAGATTCTCCAATGTCATAAAAATAAGATGATCTCCCTAAGTTGAGAGGGAGCCTAGATAGAAGAAATTTCCTTAAGAGGAAGAGCATGTCATGGTCATGATAGATTTCTCGAAAGAAATTGGAGAATGCAAGTTAGATCTGATTGAAGAATATGTTGTTCCCTGTATGAGTGAAGGAATCTTCTGAAAGTCCTATTGGGATAAAAAGAGAAAAGAAACATCAAGTTGTCTGAAAGACCCCGGAGGTTTGTAATTATTTATATACATCTGAATGTTTGTTACCAATTGGCATTGTGTCTGTACAAGTAAATCTCTCGGAGGTTTGAAAAGCTTGACTAGGAGATACTTCTTTGATTAAAAAGGATTTGCTACCAAATGGAGTGTTGGGGCTTTGTAAGTGACACATTGCATGGATGTATGATAGGGAGGGTGGTGTTGGTCATAGAGCCCTGACCTCGAATACGCGCCTAGATCCCTGGGTTGATGGTTAGTAAGTAAGCCTGATGATACCTAGAGAGGCTGAAGCTTTAGTCCATCTTAGTCCCACCTTGCATAGATTGCCCTGGTCAGGAATCTAGTCCATGGCATTGAGGTGCCTAAATTGATGAGAGACCTTGGATAGATTACCCTGGTTGGGAATCTAGTCCATGGCATTGTGGTGCCTAAAATTCTTCATAGTTCGCATAGTTTGAGATCCTCCTTGTACTTTTTATGAATACCTCCTTGGTTAAGAGGGAGTGTTGAAGAATGTAACTAGGTTCGTGTTGAGAAATCTATGGCATCAAGGTTAATAGATTTCTCTACTTGTGATAACTGCTTGTGAATGCTTTTTACTTTCTTAGATTAGGATCTTCTCTTTCTTAGATTATTAGTGTTCTTATTCATTAAACAACTACCAATGCATAAACCATAAAGAGACAAGAGACACAGAATATAGGCGATCAGTGAAGGCCAAAACCTCTCCCACTTGAGAGGAAACCCCAAATTCTTATAGAGATTCCAATTGACGAATACCAAGTCGAAGACCCTTGACCTATTTTCCACTCCAAAATCAAGACACAAAGCTTCCCTGAAGAGATCCTTAGTCAATGAAAGTCGACCTTCTGCTCCTTCCTCCTCCGCTTCTCTTCGACTTTAGCTTCCTTCTGCTTCAGACTTATTTCGGCTTCCTTGATTAGAAACCCTAAATCAAACATAAGACCTTCTCTTATGCCTTGTTTTCCTTTGCTTCAGTAGGAGGTCTCTTCTTTGGTAACTCGGCTTGTAGCATACCCTTGCTTCCTCCTTGAATTACCCTTCGAATAGGTCTGCAATAACTTCAGCCTTTTCTGTGTTACAGAACAGTCCCTTTACTTTGCATGTGTGAAGGGAGATCACCCTTAAAACAGTCCCAAAATACTCCCAAAGACTTTGTTTTTCCTTCCTTCAATATTTGTTGATGATTAGGCTTCTTCTAAGTGACCTTCGCACTCCTTCTATTTCGAATCTTGACTAAAAATTCCTCTTTGAAATTGTGTCTGAAATAAGGCCGAGTTGCCCTATTTATAGTTGTTGCACATGCTAATTAGCCGACATGACATGTAGGTGAGCCGACATGTCCTTTGTGAAGATATTATTATTCTCCTTCATGAAGCTGACTTGTAGGAGGAGACTTTGCTTGGTCTTGGAGGCATATTTACACTCACCTATTGACTCATACAAAATGTAACATGCCCAAGAAGGGTCCTTCATACATGACATAGACTCAAATTGACTTTTATAACTAGATCACAAATCCTAAGGGCTCACAATGGGAGCCATCACTAAAAATAAAATCCCTTGCTCATGAAACCCATGAGACAAGCATTACAATAATAATTTTATTTTTCTTCTTTTCATTAATTACATAAAATCACAATTACACGTGTCATTATGAAGACCGAACCTAGTTACACTTTTTAGCAGTTCAGCGTTCATAAATGTATTTGAGTCATTATCCAATGTACTTATCAAAAGAATGAAAAGAAAATTTTATTATCACTTATTAAACCATGGGTTTCATGCTTGGGTCATCATGTTTTTAGGTCAAAGTCCCCATTGAAGACTTCTAGGATTTATTGTGTCAATAGAGTCATTGTACATTTAAATAGACCCTTCTTGGGCTTTTGAATCATGTAAAAAGGATTATTTTTTAGTCAAAAATGAATTATGTCACCTCCACACCAAATCGGCCTCAAGGAGATCAAGTCGACCCACCAGAAGCCTATATATAGAAGCAGTTCGAATTCATTTGGAGCATCCTCACTCACACCAGTTCGATATCAAGAAGGAAGCCAGAAAAAGTGTTGTTCCAAGATTGAATACATTGCATCAAGATCAAAGTTGTTAGGTCGAAGATAAGTGCTCCATCGTAGTGTTGTTGCCGCTGCTGCAAGATTGAAATTTTGCATCAAAGAGAGAGCTGACTTGGCGTGGAGGATGTATTTGTCCAAAGTCTAGAGTCTTGGATTATCTCAGGAAAACTATTGAAGGAAGAATTCTTGAGTGGGTTTTCCCCTAGAGTGGGGTTTTGCCCTAGTTGTCCACCTATATCTGGTGTGCTTGATCCTTGTGCTACTATTTTGGTAATTGCTTGATGAATTAAGATAAAAGAAGAACACAAAGATGATTAGGTTATAAGAACATCACCAGTGATTATCAAGGATAAGAAAATCTTTTTGTCTTTCTGATTTTCTAACACCTATGATCTATCAACCCTTGCACTAAACACTCACCTTATGTGGCCCATAGGCCTATCACAAAAATTGTCCATGAAAGCCTTGTTCTTACTGCATCTTTGTCCATAATAGGGCTCGAACCTATCATCACCTTAATATCACAACTACTTTAGCTAACAGCTCCCTTAAGACTGACTCAGCCCACCAGACTTGGCCGCCAAAGATCCTTGAAACAGTTCTCCAACAAGGCTTGGCCACCCCAAAGATCAGACCAACACTTGGTATATAACGGGACTGCAACTTTGGCCTCAAACCAGACTTGAACTCGTCCTTCAAAATACCAAAAATTGGCCCTCAAACCAGAGTTGAATTCAGCCTTCAAAACTCCAGGACTCGGCCTTTAAACTAGACCTGAACTCGACCTTCAAACACCAAAATTCAGCCCCATAAAGTTAAAAAAATGGCGTCACATTAGGACACACTTTCCTAGGCTAGACACCAAGCCTTAGAAACACTTTTCCTTGGTACTCCTTTTCTAACAATAGGGCTAACTTGTGCACTAGTTGGGTTGACTTGGCAGAGTGTATAATGAATATTCAAAAAATTGTTTTTCCTCAAATGTGAGGAATTAGAGAGAGTGTGATATACCATTGGAAAGGTCTCAGAGTAATATTTCCAACCATATATATTATGTTCCCATTTGAGCTAAGTAATTAGAGTAAACATGAATTCAAAGATAGGGTATCTAAATGGGGCGTCGAAAATTCAAAAACAATATTTCCAAAAGGTGTGCTATATATCGTTGCAAAGGTCTTGAAATATGTTATTTGACTATATAACTTTATTTTTCATTTGGACAGTCTGACATCAATAACAACCATTTTCAACAATCTCCCCCCTTGTTATTGATGGCAATACCCTGATATCTACTTCTTTCGACAGTTGCTCCCCTTATTTGCTTCCTCTTCATAGCCAGTTGTGTTGAAAAATGTAACTAGGTTCGGTCTTCATAATTTGTATCATTCTGTATTTTATGTAAAAAGCAAAAAGAAGAAAAAGAGGAAAAAGGATTTTTTATTATTGTTCCATTAATTAAGCATGTTCTTCATGCTTCTAGGATTCGTTGAGTCAAAGTGCTATTTGGAGTTCTTGTAAAGAAAAAGAGAAATAATTTTTAAAATGTATTTTGGGTTAATCCACCTCAAGAAGCCAAGTCTGCCCTCTTGGATGACAAGTTGGCTCACCCAACAAATGTGTTTTTTCGCATGTTAGAACAACTATATATTGGCATACTTCCTCCACCCAAATGGAAAGAAAGTTCAATGGTTTTCTGTGATGCATTATGTGGCAAAGATGTGCGAAATTTTGAGGATGTATTCCTATGAAGATTTGCATGTGCTTAAGGTTGTATATTTGAAAAAGGATTGTGAGCTTCCTGGGCTAGATATGCGAGCTTCTCAATGGCAGAAGATCTGATATACATATGTGAGTTTCCTGTGATAGAAGATCTGAAACATATGTGAGTTTCTTGTGGTATATCAGTTACTTTGGATAAGATTGGTGTGATCTCCTATGACTGAATTGATGGATTTTATCATGATGAACTTGGCTTCTTGGAGGTTGGATTTGAGTCTTGGAATTCTCACTTTGATCTGATTCTATAAGAAGAGGAGATCTTCTAGGTTTTACCCCTTGTGGGGTTTTGGCCCTGCCTTGGAGAGCCTACATCTTGTGTTCTTTGTTTCTTGTGATCTTCTTAATTTATAATTTGGTAATTGCATGATGAAATAAAAAAAATATATAATAATAATATTAAAGCTAACAAATTCACAAGTGATTACCATGATAGAGAAATCAACACTAATACATAAGCACATTGATTTCTCAACATGGTATCAGAGCTAAGGTTTAAAGGAGCAGGCCAGAAGATCACATTATGTTGGCATTTATCAAAGATTCGAACATTAATGCATTCCTGAAGGTCTTCAGATCTCTCTCTGTGGTTTTTATTGGACGATATCTCTCTATGATACCAAGACCTTACCTCTGTGACATAAAGACATTCTATCTCTGTGATGTGAAGAAGACCCTGATCTTAGAAGATTAATATCTTATGCGAAGATTTGTTATATAGTTATGTGGCTCGCATATTATTCTTTGGTTTGCATTCTATACATGGCTTGCACTCTACAAGTGTTCAGTGGCTCGGATCTTCTTTTTATACAGTGAATCACATTAATATACAATGATTTCGAGAGGCTTGCATTACAGTGGCTTGGAGGTTCAGGTCTACTTCTCTGTGGCTCAATAAAGACTCGCATTACAGTGGCTTGGAGGTTCAGGTCTACTTCTCTGTGGCTCAATAAAGACTCGCATTACAGTGGTCTGGATCTATTTTACAGTGGCTCAAATCTACTTCTCTATGGTTTGATTACAGTAGATCGCATGGATTAACTGTCTTTGTGGATTGATTACAGGGGTTTGCATCAAGGTTTCTAAGGCTCGCAACATGACAATGGCACTACGTTTTGTGGTGCATATTGACTTCAGTGGCTTCGAATGGCATCGAATTGTGTGACATCATATTATTTACAGTGGCATCAAATTACTACAATGGTATCTTTACAATCCTTGTCACTCGTATAACATGTGGCAGCAACATCGCTAGATTATATAACCCTTTTGTGGCATCGCATTCTTACAATTTATGAATTGTGATCTATATAAAGAGTGACCTGGAAACATGAACTTGGAGAAGCTTGTCTATAGATGACAATGATAACAATATATTATGACATGGCTACAGTAGTAACTTGTGATATAGTAGTGAGCGTAACATAATAGTGACCTTTGATATATTGGCATAACAGTAAGTAAGACAACGATTTAAATAATAGTGACACAATGACCTATATAACAGTGTGACAATAACCCATGGCTATTATATATGTTGTTATGACAGTGAAAATAAATGGTTTGTGAAGTATGTATAACAACCATGAGAATTTGTTTCTATAAGATAAATTTATGAAGCCGACTTGTTTAAGGAACCAAAACTCTGTGAAAGAAACCAAGTTTATCACTAGAACCTGAAGTACTTGGAGCAGATCTTTGAGGCCGAGACTTTGAGAACTATGATGCAGAAAGGATCATATCAAGATGAGAGAAGGACGAAATAAAAGCTTGACAACCATGCAACAAGAATTGATTAATCTCTTGAAGAATAGACCTGTAACATTTGGAACAGACCGAAATTATATATCACAAGCATAAGTATGAAGAGCAGACTTATTAGATGTATGAAGCAGTTGTACTACCCATAACTTGTTGCCTATGCGTAAGGACTAACCACATCCACAAAGTCGATTCATTTGATACTAAAGCTTAAAAAATGAAGAACACCTTTGTTCTTGGAGGACGAGGATTTGAGTTCATTGTTCAAACTCCTGAAAGACCATATGAGGATCTAGTTACAACAATATGATCAGAGTTAGTAGAGGCATGATCCCTTCAAGCAAAGGCAATAATGGAGATAAGGTAAGGAGGTAAAGGTATGTATAATTTTTGTATGCATTTGTGATCTATGTTGTTCACTAGGCCATAGTAATGATCACTTAAAATAGAAAAAGGGGTCTGCATATATGTATATTAAAGACTATTGATAGAAGTTCACCACATATTAAGGCTAGGTCATGTAAGAAATAGATTAAAGGTATGACAATACTATCATTAGGGTTTTACAACATACTCGTAGAAGTCTTACAAGTCTTGGTGACTATGGAGTATCTAGGGTTCGTAAACCGTAGCTGAGATTTGGATTAGAAAACCTTAGAAACAAAAACCCTAACTAATTTTATGTTGTAAAAAGAACCTAGCTCTTGCGTTTGACAGGAATGACATCATGGTGTTATGGAGACAAGGTTGGTGAACATGTCCAAGATTAAGAAGGAGCTAATCCATCAAGGAAGTCAATTAGAGGACAAGAAGTTCACTTACCTCAGATGGAAAGAGGGAGTTGTAAAGTGTTAATTTGGGCAACCAAGTCCAAACTCCATGTTGTACTGCTCAAATGATGATGCCAATATTTTTATGGGATTCCTCTTTCGAAGAGGTGCAAGATCGATCTAAAGATCATCTTGATCAAATGAGCAAAACATTTATTTTGAATTTATTCCACATGTTCAAGGTCGGCCAGATTTATCCCACATGCCTAAGAGATGTGTCACACACCCCCACAGATGGATATATATATTGGAGACTTGGAGACCATTTCAACACACACAATTTTTGGAGGCACTCTCTTCTCTCACGGATGGTGCAGCGTCTTGGTGCAGCGTTCTTGATGTAGCGCTTTGATGAGTCGTCTTGGGGTTGTGTGACAAAATTGGTTGGCTGACCTAATGGAGACTTTGTTGGTTGAAGCATGCTGCTGATCGTCATAACGCCACCATTCTTCATCTCTGTTTTTATTGGCTTGTCTCCCATCGATCTATCGGTATGTTCTATCAGCATCTTACTTTCATGTGATTGCTATTTGGGCCCTAGAAGTTTAAAGTAAATTTGCATCTAGCATAGAACATCTTCAGAAATTAACATGGTATCAGAGCTAAGGAGAAGACAAAGCCCAACTTGTGTTGAGCGCAATCACTCACACTTGAGAAAGACTCATTGGAGAGGAGAAATTATTTGCCCTAGCCGCAGCGAGGAAAGGCAAGACAGCGTGGGTTTCGGATGTCTGCTTTAGGGTTACTTGAGGACCG
Source organism: Pinus albicaulis (assembly GCA_034641835.2). Lineage (NCBI taxonomy): Eukaryota > Viridiplantae > Streptophyta > Pinopsida > Pinales > Pinaceae > Pinus > Pinus albicaulis. Next base: position 1,277,768,244 of record CM076579.1, read on the forward strand.
AATTACTGTGAGGGGAGGCCGAGGCAACTCCCTAGAGGGCCGAGTCAATAAAAGGTTGTTTCAGCCTGCGTGGAAGTGTCTTGGGTGCGAGGAATGGCAGCATATGCTGTTGTAGGTGGGCCGCAGTCCCTACCTCATCTTTGGAGGGCAGCATGGAGCTGTGTAGAGGTTGTATATGCCCAGGACAACAGTCAAGGGTGCCAACACTTCTCCAAGACCAGGCCGTAGCCAAGGAGGGTATGTTTTGTGTTGTTTTGGTTGTCTGTTTGGGACGCAGGGGTAACTGAAGCTACGGCAGCTTGTGGAGGGTTGTTTGGAGGTAAGAGAAGGCTAGAAAGGCTCCTCTAACTCAGTTGCAGTCATCACTAGGAGACCGCAGCTCAAACAGGGCCTTCTTCCTTGATTTTGAGGTTAGCTTGTTCTGCAGCTACGAACAGCCACCTGTAGGATGCCTGGTGTGGATATCAAGGGCTTGTTTGGGATTCGTTTTGTTTTTTTTCATGGGCTGAGTTCTTCAGTCAAGAGGTTGAGGTTGCTTGGAGGAAGTTAGATCTTATGCAATCCATGTTTAAGGGCAATTCTGAACAGCGTCTCCTCGTGCAGGCCACAGCCTCTCTATGAATAATATAGGGGAATAACATATGTCAAATGAAGGATATGATGGTTATATTCTAGCCTAGCCTGGACCGCACCTACAACAAGGAAGAGTGAGTATTTTGAAGGTGATTTCACAGTATTGCTGTTGTAAGTTAGGGCTGATATGTGCCCTAACCAGAACCATATGTCTGCTGAGATTCAACCTATTTTGCAGGTCTGTTTGGATTCACCTCATCTCACGTTTCAGGCGGGCCGAGGGATACCATAGCGAAGGATAAGCCTACCTTACAGTGCGTAATCCAGTGCGTGAAGAAGAAGGATCTCCTATTTAATAATGATTGAATTCAGCAATCTCAGAAAGATCGTTGAATCACCTCAATTCACAGAACATCACTGCTGAAGATTTTTCAAGCAGTAACGATTGTATGAAGATGATACACTCTATGATTTTATGACACAAGTCTAGTTACCCTATGCTTGTATCTGCAATTCAAACATATATCTGCATGGAAGAGTATTATGAGGATGATCTTGTTGCTATTAATGAAGGTCAAATCTGCCATTTCGAAGCGAGTGGGAGGAGTATACAGTGAGGCCGATTTATCTCTTCTCCAAGATTAGAAGTCGAATCTGATAAATTGATTGACGCCTTGTTATTCTCCAATTTGGATCAAGCTCCACGAGTCTATGCAGAAGCGAGTGAGCAATTTGTATGCGGAGAGAAGGGCCTCATATTATTTATCTCCATAGAAATCTCAAGGAGGAATTATGTAATGTTCTAAAAGGCCGAATCATTGTGTATTCCAGCAGGGGTTTCAAGGTCAAATTGTGCACAGTATAAAAAGTTTGAAATTTCCCTCAGTTGTACAAGATATCAGTTTGTGAGACTTTTATTCCTGCGCTGCATTGAGATTGGAAAAATTGATATGGCCTCTGTCACAAATAGAAGATGTTGTGCTGAACATTCAAAATTTTTGGGTATGCTTAGAGGACCGTAAGCTATCTTAACTAGTTGTATGTTCTATTTCTTCACAGGAGGTCAAAGCTATTTCGGAGCCATATATTGTCCTCTGTATAATGCGGGTGATGTGGGAGAATTCTATTTCTTGTGGACAAGTCATGCCAAACTCCCTCGAGTTGCCTTGTTGGCTATGCTCGCATTTATCAGCTATTTAGAGGCCACCAACGAGTTCATTCATATAAGTGTGGGGTTTAACATCTGGAACAAACTATTGTTTATTTCTGGGCTCATATATATATATAAGATTGAAAGCTTCTAATCTGTTGAAGGAAGCGTACCAGGGAAGACTATCTCACACCAGATTTGTATGGCTATTGTTCTATCAAAATTATCAAACATTTCAAAGGTGTCAACAGTGGTATGAATTCATAGCTTCAAATCAAGCCGATAGTGATGCAAAAATGACTACAGGACAAATCTGTATTATAGCCCAGTAACGATCTCAATTGAAAGTAAGTCTTCAGACTGTTTATATGACCTGGAAGATAGTTATTGAAAGTAAACCAACCTGACTCTTAATGGTTGAACGTTCCTTCAACTTGGACTGAGGATGAAATACCTCAGGAGTCTTGAAATCTTGCTTTTGGCCGAGGTCCTTTAAGTTAAGAAGCAGGTAGGCTCCACCAAGGAAAGGAGATGGTTGTAGCTATTAAGCCTGAGCTACAAATGATAGTCTTCTGAAAGATCGAAGGAAGTAGAAGTATCTCCTCTTGCCCATTGATTATTTTAAAGAAAATTGTCCATGTAACTAGGACTGATAACCAGTTGCAGATGTCTCATTGGGCAAGATCTCTTCTCAAATATTCAGGGGGAGCTGATGTGTTCTTCAGCTTTAAGCTGAAGTTGTTGATCCAGACATTTTGCAGGTACTCAGAGGTACGCTATCAAAATTGCTGAAGCACAAGTATGATGAACGGTAAAGCTATAATTCATCTTAAGACTGAAGTCTGGAAGAATTGTTTAGGTTGTACATCGCAAACAGTCAGCCATGTGAGGTAGCTCTTTAGTGAGTCCTGTTATATTGCAAAACAGGATTCTGAGAATCATGTACTTCTCACAGCTACAGTATGGCTCAGATCAACAGGAATGGAATCGTACTTGAAGAAAAGGCTAAACTCAACCTTGGAGAAGAATTGAAGATCATGGCCTTGAGATATATCTGTGATTCTATGAACAATTTTCCTCTATTGTATATTCCTCATCTTTTCAATCTCAGAGGGAGTAAGATCAACATCTTCTTCGTCAAGATATACAAGAAGTTGAGGACTACTAAAGTGCTTCTATGATCTCAAAAGGAAGGCATAAATTATGATGATATATTTGCACCTGTGACCTGCTATACCACCATCCGATCTATTATTTCCCTTGCTACAACGCAAGGATGGAGTCTCCATCAGATGGATGTGAAAACCACTTTTTTGCATGATTCAATAATGGAAGAGGTGTATGTGGAGCAACCTCTGGGGTTCGAAGTCAAGGATAGAGACTCTCATGTATGAAGGTTGAAGAAAGCCCTCTATGGGTTGAAAGTTGAAACAAACCCCCAGGGCTTGGTACGAGAGGATATATAGCTGCTTGATGAAGTTGGGCTTCACTCGAAGTAATGTTGATCTGAACTTTTACTTCAGGTTGATAGAGAAAAGCCTCTCATTTTGGTTCTCTATGTGGACGATCTCTTCCTGACAAGTGTTGACCCTCTCATTCATCAGTGTAAGAGGGAGCTCGCTTCTAAGTTCGAGATGAAAGACCTAGGACTGATGTGTTACTTCCTAGGCTTAGAGGTCTGGCAGAGACCTGGCGAGATTTTCCTTTCTCAAGGAAAATATATTGTGAAGTTGCTGGAAATTTTTGTTATGGTGAACTATAAGTCCGTGTCGACACCGATAAAGCTCAACTTTGAGAAGTTGAGTGGAAAAGTTGTTGAGCCTGTGCTAGCAAATCCTACCGAGTATCGACAACTCGTAGGGGCCCTGATGTTCTTAGTGAACATCCGTCCAGACGTATGTTTTGCAGTGAACACCTTGAGTTAACACATGGTTGATCCTCATAACATTCACTGGGTTGGTGCCAAGAAACTCTTGAGATATCTCTGGGGCACAATAGACCATGGGTTGAGATACACTGCTAGGAGTTTGAGACTCCGTGGATATATTAATGTCGATTGGGTTGGTAGTGTGGTGGATCGCAAGAACACATCTGGATGTTGTTTCACACTTGGTTCTGCTTCGAGCAGGAAGCAGAAGTCGGTGGCTTTGAGCAATGCTAAGGCCGAATACATTGCAGCGTGTATGGCCTGTTGTGAAGCTATTTTCTGGCGAAAGCTCTTCAGTGAGTTGTTCGGGCATGTGCTAGATACCACAGTTATCCTTTGTGATAACCAAAGGGGGATTTGTTTGTCAGAGAATCCCGTGTTCCACGATCGATCCAAGCATATTGATATCTGGTACCATTTTATCTGGGATATGGTACAGCGAGGCACCGTAAGGCTCGATCATATAGGAACTGATGAGCAGGTCGCGAATAGTCTCACAAAGCCCTTAGGGAAGGTCATGTTCCTAACCTTCCGTGAGAATCTTGGAGTCGTGGATCGACCCTATCCTGAGGTACCTATTGAACAATGAGCTCTGGGAGCTCCAGGGGGGCTTTGGGGATAGCTTCTTGGAGCTATAAGCAACCACAGGTCTAGGCTTGCCAAACCTTCATGGTGTGCTTCTGCCCCACCGTGATGATATTGAGTTGGTTTACCTCTCCTTGATCTGTGCCCCGTATGCATCCTACCCATGGAGTCTCGGACTCATGGGAAGTACCTCTCATTTGGCCAAAGAGGTGGGAAATGTGGATAGAGACCGATAGCAAGACTGATGGACGCATCAGATATTGTCGTACTCTCTATGTCTAGGATGGCACGTTTCCCACCACTTGATCTAAGATCAAGTCTAGTGAGGTTTCGGACCTCCAACTGATTTTGGGTCAGTTAAACTAACTTCGGGTTAGTATATGACTCTATTGAGTCCAAGTGATGTTTCGGACCTCCAACTGACTTCAAGTCAATTAAACTAACTTCGGGTTAGTATGAGACTCCTTTGAGTCCTCTAGAGGTTTCGGACCTCTAAGTTGACTTTGGGTCAACCGGGAGTGATGTCCTTGTGACTCACTATTTTGAAATAAAGAAGCCAGTGAAGCAAGTTACGGCGAGATGACGCACGATGTTTGGATGGCACAAGTGGATGGAGTTCTCCCTAGTTGAGAGGGAGTGTTAATTTGGGCAACTAGGTCCAAACTCCATGTTGTGCTGCTCAGATGATGATGCCAATATTTTTATTGGATTCCTCTTTCAAATAGGTGCAAGATCGATCTAAATATCATCTTGATCGGATGAGCAGAACATTTATTTTGAATTTATTCCACATGTGCAAGGTCGGCCAGATTTATCCCACATGCCTAAGAGATGTGTCACACACCCCCACAGATGGATATATATATTGGAGACTTGGATATCACTTCAACAGACACATTTTATGGAGGCACTCACTTCTCTGACGGATGGTGCAGCGTCTTGATGCAGCGCTTTGATGAGCCATCTTGGGGTCGTGTGACACATTTGGTTGGCTAACCTAATGGATACTTTGTTGGTTGAAGCATCCTGATGATCGTCGTAACGCCACCATTCTTCATCTCTGTTTTTATTGGCTTGTCTTCCATCGATCTATCGGTATGTTCTATCAGCATCTTACTTTCATGTGATTGCTACTTGGGCCCTAGAAGCTTAAACTAAATTTGCATCTAGCATAGAACATCTTCAGAAATTAACATAAGACCCTGATGGAATGATATTAATTGAAGCTTGTGACCAAAAGAGATGACGTTTGATCTAGTTCAATGTCTTTAAGCAAAGAAGTTGAAGAGTTCTGATGTTGTTGTTCCAGCAGTTGATTGGTTTGTTCCAGGAACACATTGATTGATGCTTGAAAACTAAAGAGCACGAAGCAGAACTTTGTTGCAATATGGAGATAAACCATGCAAATGAATGTTGACCTCAGCGAGAGCAAGTAGCAAAATTTGACATGAAGGATATCGCACCTTGATTAGAAGCTATTGTGATTTGGCAACCTTGATAATGATGGAATATGGTTTGGCTCCCTGATAGGATATATTGCAGAAGCACATGCAGAGGTTGGAAAAGATAGCAATTGAGATGATTTGTTAAATGATATTGATGTACATGCAGTTGTTCGATTTCATCAAGGAACACATGGATTGTATGGACAACACTATTGATGACTTGGAAGAGCATGAATTGATATGACTTATTGAAGAATATGAGGGAGAACTTTGTTGTGAAGGATAAAACGCATGTGCTAGTGAGGAAGTTTGGCTCCTTGTAGATGATAAATTAACCAATTGATGACAATATTGCATGAACAATGTCAAGATCTAGGAAGCTCGTAGTTTGATATGATGTGATGTTGTAAGGAGTCGAGAAACCCTGTCATGAAGATAGAAAGTGAAAGAATTTGGTTTCGTAAAATGTTTGACATTCATGAAGGTCGAAGCTCAGGCATGATATGTTCATGTGAGATAGGAGCCCTTGCAGCTACTACTAAGATCTCCACGGAAGAATAAGTAGCCAATGATTGAGACAAGCTAAATATTGTGATGATGTCTCCCTTGTTTAGAGGGAGTAAGGGATCTCCTCCCTGTTTGAGAGTGAGTAGGAACTACGTCCCTGGTGGAGAGGGAGTGATGTGGGACATTGTATTCTCCATGTGTCATGCACTATGCCGAGACTAACAGTCATAAGTCTAGTGAAGGCACTAGTAGGGAGAACAGAGGATTGGATAAGCATCTGAGACCAATACTCCTTAAGGATTGGGAATCCAAGATAGGTAGTAGTCTCGTGGACTAATACTCTTTGAGGATAGGACAGGGTATCCAAGATAAGAGTAGTCGAAGAGGACCGATATTCTTTGAGCAATGGGAATCCAACATAAGAATAGTCTTGTAAGGACATACCTGATGAACATCCGAATGGGGTATGTGCCTTGAGAGGCAACTGTAGTGTATGCCTCCCAGCATTGTGCTCTAATCTAGTTGAGAGTTAGAGCTTGTCAATCAAGGCCTTGTTATTATTGAAATTGAAATGTTGGTTATGATGTTGATGCTTAATGATGGCTTATCAATCTGATTCTTCTTATGAGAATATTTCAATTTGGAAGTATTCTTGTATCCTGTTGTGTAATTATGAATACCTCCCTAGTTAAGAGGGAGTGTTGAAAAATGTAACTAAGTTCAGTCTTCATAATTTGTATCATTATGTATTTTATGTAAAAACCAAAAAGAATAAAAAAAGGAAAAATATTTTTTTATTATTGTTTCAATAGTTAATCATGTTCTTCATGCTTCTAGGATTTGTTGAGTCGAAGTCCTATTTGGGCTTCTTGTAAAGAAAAAGAGAGAGAATTTTTAAAATGCATTTTGGGTTAATCCACCTCAAGAAGCCAAGTCGGCTCTCTTGGATGACAAGTTGGCTCACCCAACAGATGTGTCTTTTCGCATGTTAGAACAACTATATATCGTCATACATCCTCCACCCAAATGGGAAGAAAGTTCAATGGTTTTTTGTGATGCGTTCTGTGGCAGAGATATGCGGAATAATGAAGATGTATTCCTATGAAGATTTGTGTGTGCTTAAGGTTGTTTATTTGAAAAATGAGTGCGAGCTTCCTGGGCTAGATATGCGAGCTTCTCCATGGCAGAAGACCTGATATACATATGTTGTGATAGAAGATCTGAAACATATGTGAGTTTCCTGTGGTATATGAGTTACTTTGGCTAAGATTGGTGTGATCTCCTATGACTGAAATTGATGGATTCTATCAAGATGACGCGGAATTTGGGGGCCTTGACTTGCCTTCTTGGAGGTCGGATTTGGGTCTTGGATTTATCACTTTGATCTGATTCTATAAGAAGAGGAGATTTTTTAGGCTTTCCCCCTTGTGGGGTTTTGGCCCTGGCTTGGAGAGCCTTCATCTTGTGTTCTTTGTTTCTTTTGATCTTCTTGATTTATATTTTGGTAATTGCTTGATGAAATAAGAAAAACATAATAATAATAATAATAATCAAGCCAACAAATTCACAAGTAATTCCCATGCCAGAGAAATCAACCCTAATACATAAACACACAGATTTCTCAACAAGTTGCTCCCTTGTCTGCATTCTCTTCATAGTCAGCTACTCCGCTTATCTGCATTCTCTCCCCCTTTGCATCAATAGCAAAGGGTGCTCCCTCTTTCTACATTTTTTGAGCACTTCTTGACAGATGTTACTCTTTTTCTGTCACTAAGGACTACTCCCCCTAAGTTTGTGCTTCAATCTTTACCTTCATATTGAAGATTTTAAATCAATGTCGAATATGGGTGTCTTGCTTGACAGCACAAAACATTGCATGTATATAAATCATGTCGATTATTATATATATCTTTTAAGTGTCTTCAAGACTTGATAGGCCTAACTCCACTTATGCCAAACTAGGTTTCTCCATAGAGGCCTACAGAACAATAGGTTGTTGGATCATGGATTGTTGTGCTTTATCTTAACCTTCTTCCTCATTGATGAAGCCCTCCTTCTAGGTCACCGAAGCCTCATTCTCATGGACTTCAAGTTCACCATGATTTGTAACAACTAAAAGTTCACCCTCAAAGGGAAATGCTTGATGCACACTGTTACCGACAAAAGTGGGTGACCCTATAGGAAAAAACTTTTCTCATGTTCTTCGCATCCAGCCAGCCAGCGATGTAGCCCCTGACAACCACCACTCGTTGATGATGTGTCATTTCATCTGTGCCAGCTGCATCAGTCACATACTTTCTCACCCATCCAGCAAGAGCACATAGACAAAGGTGGGCTTCCGATCAAAAGGTATTTTATTCACTTTACAATCAGGTGCTTATGCTTATTTGTATTTGGGCTTTTGATATCGATTATGGACTGACCTGGAAGAAGGAGGGTTTTTAACCATGATCCTGTTCTCTCACCTTAAATGGGGGGTCAATCTTCGATCTTAGTCCAGTGGGACCTCCCCTAATGGCCCCATTGGTATAAGAGAGGCACTACTCGGGAAGCCTTGATTGAGATAGTGTGTTCTATCTATTCCTATTACATACTTACCACTTCCAATCTTACATTATAAGCCCATATTCCACCTCCATTCTTCAGGTTCAACTAACCATTAGTTCTCTGCGATTTGGAACCCACACATCCGCATACTTGGGTAAGACTCAGAACTTGGCCCTAGGAGGTTGATGCAGCTAAGAGAAAAGGAAAGAGCATATCATGGCCAGAAAACAAAATAAAAGAATATCAAAATGCAAAAGATGGCTAAGACATAGACATTAGCACATGGACAAATGCCTTGCATGAGCTCTACCTCACTCCCTATGGCCATCACCTAGTTCCTGAGCACATGTTGCTCCTTCACATCATAAAAAGGAACCCTTGCATGTCCCAACCCCGATGGGCAACGAAATGACTCATCCTTAAGGGGTAATACAACTGTTATACACCATTCAAAGCAGGCTCTAACCCTTTGAGCTATGAGAAATAATACAAATTAAAATCAAGCAAAATTAAAAGGCGTACAAGAAGGGTGGAAAAACAAAGCGCGAGCTGGTAACTCGTGCATCCATGATTGCCCCCTCCCCACACCTATACACTCAAGAAGTGGATCCCCATCATGCTGGTCCCTTTGACCATGGCACTTGGCCATGAAGTCTTCTTCCCTTTGTACCATCATTATTATTCACTAACACCTATTAATTGAAGAGTGGACTGAGGAAATGTTACTTCCCCTTGGGGGCTGGAGACACCTAATTGGGTTGTTGTTTAGCGACGCCTATCTAGCGAGGAAACAACATTGATAGTTCAAGGCCCCAAATTTTTGAAAGGAACCTTATTTGAAGTGTTAAATAGCCCTTTATACTCAAGCTTGGTTCACATAGATGAAAGTGATTATTATCCCTGATGAATGGTTGCTTTCACTAGACTTTATGTTGTGATTGTCAGGTGGTTCAATAACCCATGACCTCGGCACCTTACCCACAGGTGAAACGTTGAGAGCCTTGGGTCTCCAAGCAGCAACAGCACGTCATCCCCATCCCTGGGCACCTCCTGCACCCAAAATGTTTTGGAACTTTGCACTAGATTTTGACGATTCTTCAAGATGATACACCTGGAGCCAACATGCCCCTAGGTCGGCCTTAGCACTTTATGAGGGGTGGTAGCTAATTCAAGGCCCATATGAGGATGGTCTCACCTTCAAAGACTTAGGAGGGCTAGCAGCACCTAGAAATCCCTCAACGTTGAAGCATAGATGGACATTATGAGCAGTTGGAGACCACCTTTTGGTGCCCCAATTGGACTTTGGGACCATAGAGGGATATTGATGGAAATTTGAGGGCCAACCCTCAAATTGTGATTTTTTTATGCTTCTACTTCACATTTGGCATCTAATAGTCTCAACGCTTGACATATGAAACACTTATCATGCATGAAGTCAACCTAGAAGGTCTTACGACTCACACATGTGGCCTTTCTTTTTATTTTAAGTTGTAAGCTAGTGGGTTGGCTTGTAACCCAATGCATTGTTATGATTTAACTTGTTGTCTAGGGGCTTTTAGGTTAAAATTATGTCTTGTCCTTCTGATAAAAATAGAGGGGGGGGGCGGAGGGGGTCATTTTCTAACTCATCATCATCTCTTGGATTATTCGACCTCTCTTAGGTGAATTTCGGCCTCTTTTCTTCTTTGGCAAGATGTGACCTATGGAGTATACTTCGTTATTGAAGCTCATTCTTGACTTTGGAGAAGTTGTCTTGGATTGATAATGGAATGTTCATGCATTTTCATCTTGTAAGTGTGCCTATTTTTGAATAATTTTTATGCTTATGTCTAATGTACGAAATGGATTAATGATCTGGGATTTTTCTATTGTGCCCTAATTTATTGAAAATCTATATCACAGAATCTAGATGTCATAATTGCATGCATTACTCATATATGAAATGTGAATGACATTCCCCTTGGTAATTCTTGATTATAGCTCTCCCAAGTGACTTTAATCCCTCACAAAGGCAATAGTTAGGGTTTATGCCAGGGCAGCAATCATCCTTACTCCTTTGCAAGCATTGGCTAGTCTATCACCTCCATAGACTCCATCAAACCAAGGACTAGGCACTAGCAACGTCTCTTAATGATCAACTCAACTTTTATCCATAAAATTTATTTTTCTCTCTTTAAATTTGGCTCTCTTAAGGCCAAGCCACCAACTAGGGCTTAGTGGGAATTGACTAGGAAGAGGAATTTTTGGTCTTAGAAGGTCTCAACATTCAAGGTTGAGTGGTTGCTTCAAAATCATTCCCCTTTGGTGGCCATTCCTTCCATTTTCATCCATAATTTCTCTTGCCCTAATTGTTTGCCCTAGGATAAAACCCCACTTTGGTTATAGCTTCAACTTGAGGGCTTGTTGAAGGCTTCATATGCCTTTATCTTGATAATACTCATCATTGGAAACCTTTTCTTAGCATCTTGACCTTTGGCCATCCCAGCTCTCAACCTATCAACCAAACCCTAGGTCTAGTGTTGCCTTAATTTGGCTTTTTCAAGGAAAGTGAATTGCTTCCTCTTAGTGCCTTGTGCCTAAATTGTGTCTTTCCCTTGGAGGCCTTTTTGTCACCATGCACCTTTAAGCTTAGAAGACCTATTAGGTGACTTATTATATAGTGGGACTCCTCCAATTGGTGAAAATCCATTAAGAGCAAGGGGTAGTAGTTGTGGTGACAATGAGCTACTACCTTAATATTGTCACTTGGTATAGTGATAGCATTGTAGGGTACCCCTCTCCCAAAGCCTATTAGATTTTGCTGCAACACACACTACTATCATGTTTTACCTGTAACTCATCCTCATTTCCATCCGGCACGACTGGTTCTTCAAAATCGTGAATCATAGGTTCTTCTTGATACAAATCCTCATACCTTTCCTCTTTATTCCAACGAAACAAAACTCCAACCAGGCAATCTTAAAGGTTGTAAAGAATGGAACACATTTGAAAATGCAATGAGTACTTGAAATTTGTTGGCATCAAGAGTAGGATTGGGGGAGTTACATTCCATAAACCAGTGCACAAATAGCGCGAAATTAGGTCTAGGATAGAATGCACTTTTTTGTCTTCTGCATTCCTTTGAATGACACACGTAGCTACTGCAAGCACATTGTTCAGAAGGTCGATTTTACTCATTCTTAGGTCCGCCATACAATATTTAACCAACAAAACCAAAGGTTTCGAATACATATCAATTAATGTAAAGGAAAGGCCTTGTGTCATTTGTTGGGATGGGAGTGGAAGAGAAACTGGCACTGATATTTCAAAGGCTAAACAGTGTTGGACAGACAGTTTCGTCAAGAGACGAAAGAAATGGTCAGAAATAACATCTCCTTTAAAATCCCATATTGTTGTAATTGTGATATCTAAATGCCATATGCTTTATCATTTACTCCAAGAGGATCATAAATACAAGTCTAGTCTTCAAAAAAACTTCTAACCTATTCACAGAAACCAGCAAGATCAGCGAATCCACCATCTCGGTTGGTTAATTTTTTGTCATCCCTATTTGACCAGGAATAGCCTTCTCCTCTTTCCCAACTAAAGATGCATTTTGACCAGCTGCATTTGATGAAACATTTCTTACATCTTAAATTAATTGTTGTAAGGACTCAGGAGAGCCTAGCCTTTGTGCCACCTTTCCCAAAGCTTCAATACAACTATAAGGCTTAGATACACTAACCCCAGGTTCTTGAATAACACAAGTTTGAACAAGAAAGATAGCGGATTCAGTTGCCAGAGAATTACGTCCTCCATTCACAAGTTTAGCAAGATGCATGGTATATTTTGTAACGTTAATTAGTTCAAAACAAATAAGTTAGGGGTGGCAAGAGGGGGAGGGGTTATTTTTCGCCCCATGAACAAATAGAGACCCAATTTGCCTAGGGCTTGGGGATTACCACCAAAAACCAAGTCGAATATCTTTCCCTTTGGCAAGGATTAAAAATGGAAATTGAAAAGAAAATCAAAAAAGTCTTAGTATTCAGAGATTCAATGATAGTTAATCGACAGGTGAGAAAACCACAGGGGTCGTCAAACCCAAATCTCCCTCCTATCCTTCAAAGGAATGTTCTAATCTCTTTGCAATTCGAACAAATCGAATTCTTTCATGTGCTCAGAGAATTGAACTCAAAGTTTGATCCATTGGCCAACCAAGGTACCCCTATGGAAGCAGGGACTTCAGAAGTTGATCAAAGGGTGGTCATTGTTTCACATGTCCCATGATCATTAGAAGCATTATTGAAGTTTTAAGACTTAATAAATTTAATAGATGTAATAAAATAGATGTATGGGTCAGCAAATCAAGATTAAGTGAGGAGCGTCGATCACCATTAACTTTGAGTCTTTGGCATACAATAATGGAGTACCAATGTCTCTATCTAAATCCCACCTAGTGATCGCTCTTGGTTGCATGTGGACACAACGGGCATTGGTGTTTAAATTCTCAAGGCAGGAAGGAGTTCTCACAGGCATGGGGAGCCTCGACCTCGCAAATGTGTTTACTCCTTCACACCCTGAACTTAATTTCACTCCTCCTCCGTAATTATTAGACGCAATTCCAAAGAATGTTACGTGATATTAGTATCGATTTAGAGGCTCTAGTATTCAATGCATCAAGAAGGTGGTGCAGAGGGAGAAATTGTTATAAATGGAGCAATGTAGTCCACATTCGACCCTGTTCTGTGCTGAGCAAACTCAACAGTGTGTCAAGGCGTCCATTTTGCAAGACGCTGCAAAGCTTGATAATGGAGGCACATGGAGAATCATCCCACGAGGGTTGAACAGAAAAATTAAATGGTCTCTTGGAGCGCTTAATGGAATCTCTTAAAGGGCTTCTGAAATCCTTGAACCATAGGGGCATTACGGAGGAGCAATTGACATTCTAATTGTTGTTGGAAACCAAGTTTGCATTATTGCACGGTAGGGTGGAAAATCTACAGTCTGAGATGTCGACTGAGTTAGCAATAATGAACACCATGATTGTAGAGATAGCGGAATGCTCCAGTAGTGATGCCAAATCCAACATGGAAGCAGCCGAGATTAGTGACGAGAAACAGCAGAAAAAGGCCGAGAGATTTTGATGGAATGGAACAACAGACTAAGGGTGGCAACACGACTGCACGGACAAGCTGGGGCGAAAGGCTATTCTCTGTTAGAAACTCAATTAAATATTGAAGTCTCTTAATGTATTGTAGATATATACCGCTGCTAAGAGTAGTTTGTAGAGTTTATCGTGGGCTTCTGTTCAAAAATGTTGGAAAATCTAGTCATAAGCAAAGACACTATCTTTTTTGCTTCTCAATATAGTGTAATATTGGATAATGAAGCATTTTGTAAGGGTTCTGGCCCAGACTCCAGACTTCTGTTATAATGCCAAAACCCTAACCATTTCTTTGGAAAAAAAATTAATATATATCCTTGTTGAATTCGTGTTCCTCATCTAAATAAACATCCCATCTTGTCGGTTCCTTCAAATCCCATTTGCAAACATCATAAATGGTCACCAATATAGCAATATGGGTTGAAACATGTAAGTTGATTGATTTTAATACATTCTCTCAAAAACGTTTTGTGTCATTGTCATAGCTTCCTCATCTCTACTAATACATTGCAAAATAATCTTTGGAATCTTTGAGACGAGTCCCCGAATTTCATGATCGTTGGCACCCTTTGAGATTGCAGCCTCCAAATTTTGAGACACAACATGATACTTGTCCAATGCTTCCCCTATGTTTAGAGAGGGCTCCAAACCACAAGTCTCCTTTGACGCTATTCCTCTTCTCTAGCTAGATGTTGCCTTTCTTCTTCTCCTTTTAAAGAAAGCACTTAGGTTCTCTCCTGCTCTTTAATCATCCTTTGCACATAGGAAGCTAGTTCTTGTACATTGCATTGATCTAGTGCATCAGTTGTAAGTTTCCATCTACAAATACATTTGTATTGAGCATACAAATCCATCTTGGACTCTTCTTGTTTTTTATCCACACCTTGTTGTATTTTTCTTTATGCCTGGTAGAGATATCTTCTTCCTTGATTTGTTTAGGATACCATATCATGTTGCTTCTACAGTAGCCTACCATATGGCCATAATTGTGGCATTTGTAGCATTTTGTACTGTACATGAATAAGGGGGCGAATGAATTATGATTTCTAACATTGTAACCATTGGACGCTTTGATTTGATTGCTTGCAATTTTTCTTCTAAGGTTTGATAAGGGCCTCTATAATCAATTTTTCTTCTAAGGTTTGATAAGGGCCTCTATAATCATCCCTGTCATAGGCTCTACAATTCCTTGCTTTATGTCAATAGTTTGTGCATGAAAAACAATGGCCAAGAAATATAGTTTGATACTTGGTTGAGAAGGATTGTCTTAATGAAACGACTCTTTTGAAGTTGTTCTGCTCTGGAGAAGGTTCAATTATTTGTTGATCCTTGTCCCTTATTTCACTGCTACTTGTATAGCTTCTAGGTGCAGTAGCTCTTCCAAACTCATCCTAATTTCTTCCCTTGCTTCCACTGTGGTTGGGGTTTTGAAGAATATTAGCATGAATTTCGAGCTTTTCCTCAATCTTAATTTTTGGTGATCTAACGCTTGCATCTTCTTTGTATCAGATCTCACCCACATAACCAAGACTTATTTTCTCATATGGTGATCTTTGATTGTTGAGAATATCATCCAACATTTGAGAACTTTTCAATTTCTTGTTGAACTTGTCCCTTCATGCCTTAATGACACAATTTCCGCTTCAAGATTCTCACAATTTTCTTCTTTTTCCCTAAGTTGACTTTTCATCACTTCTTCTATTCTCTTAGCTTCTTCTAGCTAAATTTGCAAGGAGATGAATTCTTCAAATTTTTGCTCTTCCTCTTTTAGTTTTTTATCAACTTTTGCTTCTAGCTTCTCATAATCCTAAACCTTTTCCTTCAATTGACTTGACAACAATTCTTCACTCTTGTCTGCTTCCTTTGCTTGACATCTCAGGAGAACAAGTTTTATTTTATCAATGTTATGACTCTTCTCTTCAAGGATTTGCAAATGCTCTTTAAGCCTTATACTTTATTTTCTGAGCTTGATTATTTGTTCTGGAGCAGCCTCAAATTCTGCTTCAAAATCAATGATGTAAACTTCTTCTAAATCTGACTGAATCTTCTGATTGTCTTCATCTTCTTTTAAAGATTTTATATTCATGGCTATGGAGGAAACTTCTTTTGGGGGTTTGTAGTCACACCTTCTTGACTTTTACATCTGTGTTTCTGAGGTCTACCTTCCAACTGTTAGGTTGCGTCTGAAGATACCTGGTCTAATACCAATTGTTGGAAATACTAAGCGAGGGTGAACCAATATTTCGTTATTTTTAACTAGTTTTATCTTTTAAAACATTTGATGCACATAAATTATGAAACACAAATCTTTACATAAGAAACACTTATACAATTTTTCTTTGTAAGTATTTTGTAAACTCCCTTCTACAAAGTAAGGACCAACTTACAACTTTCATAGGCACCAACCTATAGGAGATTTCATTCCCCTAGCTGAGCACCAACACAACATATGTGGGCACCAACCTACATCTTCAAATTGTTCCTTGGATCTGTCATCAATAAATTTTGGTCCTCAACAAATTCTTCAGTGAGTTGTCATATCACTATGCAACCCTCAAGTTTGTGCCTTCAAGCTTGATCACAGGCACTAGACCTATACACCTTAACTTTCTATGCTTCAACCATGCTTCTTGACTTGCCTCCTTAGACTTGATCTCCTACATGTCAGTTCTTTGTATTTGATCAAAAAGTGGTCTACCCATATGGCACTTCAGCTTCTTCAACTCTTGTTGTTCGTTGTTCGATTGTCATTGCTTAGGCTTATTATATGTTCAAGGAGAAGGTTTACCCACTTGGTAGCTTGTACTTTGCACTATAGATTTATTTCAGCTACATAGAGCTTTTCAACACACTAAGAACCAATCAGGCCTTTACAACCTTGAAGGTTTGCTTCCTACAGCCTATCAACCCTTGCACTAAACACTCACCTTATAAAGCCCACATGACTATCACAAAAATTGTCCATGATAGCCATGTTCTTATTGCACCTTTGTCCACAATAGGGCTCGACCCTATCATCACCTTAACATCACAATGACTTTAGCTAACAACTCCCTTAAGAATGCCTTAGCGAACCAAGCTCACCCTCCAAAGATCCTTGCAACAATTCACTGATAGAGCTCAACCACCTCAAAGATTAAACTAAAACTTGAGCTATAACAGGACTGCAACTTCGGTCTCAAACTGGGATTGAACTTGGCCTTCAAAGTACTAGAAATTGGTCCTCAAACCACTATTGAATTCGGCCTTCAAAATTCCAGGACTCAGCCTTCAAACTAGGCCTAAACTCGACCTTCAAACACCAGAATTCAGCCCCCAAAATAAGCCTGAAACTCGGCCTCAACAAGACTGAAGTTTGGCCTTCAACAAGGCTAAAACTCGCCTTCAAGGCTAAAACTTGGCCTCTAGAACAGCTCTGCAATTCACCTTCTAACCAGGACCAAAAAACCTTCCCAAAGAGTGCCAAAAGCCCTTCCTACAGAAAATCTCTCCAACTCAGCTTCACTTCACTTGGTTCATGGGGTATGAACCTCAGAATTTCCCTTCGCTTGCTTAGACAGACCCGAAATGACTTGAGCGAATGAGTCCTAGGTTCCTCCACATAATGCCTATATATAGTGCATTTAACCCCCAAGAGTAAGGTAGGCTTGCCCATTGACTAGGCCAACTTGTGCATTGGTTGTGTTGACCTGGCACATTGTATAATGAATATTCAAAAATTTGTTTCTCCTAAACTGTGATGAGTTAGAGGGAGAGCCATGTATCGTTGGAAAGGTCTCGGAATAAGCTTTCCAAACATATATATTATTCTCTTGTTGCCTCAAAATCTAGCAAGTCTTGTGAGGGGACCTCACAAGACGAAAGCTAGACTAGTGACAACACTATGACGCATAGCCCATTGTCACCACAGCCACTACCACCTCCATTTCATTGGATTTTCACCACAAGGGAAGCTTCCCTGTGTTAGGTCACCTAAAGGATATCTCAAGTCCAAGGGTTAAAGGTGACAAAGATAAGCAAAGAAGAGATATTGTACTTAGGAATAGGGCTCGGCTAGCTTAAACAAGGCAATGTGTTCCCTCCAAAAGGCCTAATTAGGGCACGTGATCTGTGGTTTTAGAATAGGCAAGGTCAACAGGCTTACCTAGTGTCAAAAGGCCAAGAAAAGGCTTGGAATAGATGAGAATGATTACCTAGCCTTCAACAAGCCCCAAGTTGAAGCCTAGGGAAAGACTAGGGTTTAGCTAGGGAAAAAATTACCTAGGGCAAAGGACATTAGCCCTAAAATGGAAGAACTAGCCATGGAAAGAGGTTGATTTTGAGGTGATGACCTCACAACCAAGTGTTGAAACCCTCCACAAGGCAACACAGTCAACCCTAATTGAATTCTAACCTTAACACTAGCCTAGCAACTTTCCTTGAGAGGCCGAAAATCAGAATTATGGAAGAAAAATATGATTTAGAGATGATTTTAGGTGTGACCAACAATTTGAATCAGCTAGTGCCTTGACCTTGGGTGATGGAGTCTAAGGGATATTTACTTAGGAGAAAAATGAATAAACCCTAGAATGGAGCAAGGGAATAAGAAACCCTAGTTATCATTTTATGAGAGAGCAAAGTCAATGAGGAGAGTTTATCATGAAGAATCACTCATGGGATTGTCATACAAAGTATACAAGGGTAATGCATACAATACCATTACTAAGATTTCATAGGAAAATTTTCAATAATAACTAGCACATAGAAACCCTAGAATATATCCATTCCACGCAATAGGCATAGAAAACATTCCAATACAAAGAACACATATAAGATAGATGTGTGAACCGATCCTTTATTGCTCCAAAATGACATCTCCAAAATAACAGAATAGTTTCATAAGAAAAAACTCCACAATAGATCATATCTCCACAAGATACAAAAGAAATTTCAGCTAGGCCAAAATCTCTAAGAGGGTCAAATTGATCCACAAGTGATGATGAAAATGAAATGAAGGTGACCTCTACTTATGAGGACTACCTTAAGTATTTTATCCTAATGAAGCCCCTAATAACAAGTTTGACATGAAATGAACTTGGGTTACAAGCCAACCCACTAGCTAATGACAAAATAGACCATTATTGGCCACACGTGTGAGTTGTAGCCTCTCTAAATGCTAAATTCATGCCCTTTTAGGGCTCCAAATACCACACCAAGGTGTGTTGAGGTGTCCCAATGTGTCAGAATTCCTAGATCATCCAAAATTTGAGGGACAATCCTAAAATCCTCCTCTGGGATACCAAGTGCAGTTGGGGTGCCATCATGCGGTCCTCATGGGTCTCCAACTGTCAAATAAGGCCTCGCCCTCTCTAGCGTTAAGGCTTCCTCGGGTGCAACAAACCCTCCCTAGTCTCTCAATGAGAGACCATCCTCATCTGGGCTCTGAATTAGCTCTTGCCCATCAGGTTGTGTCAAGGCCAGCGTGGGGGCATACCGGGTCCAACGGTGTCTTGAAGAATCCTCAAAACTAGGTCAAAGTTGACCAATGTCTTGGGTCCTAAAGGTACTTTGGGACATGTAACATATGTTCATGTTGTCAAGAGGCTTCAGTCTCTCAATGTCGTATCTACCTAGGCTATATATTTCTCTGAAAGACATGGGCACTTGTGGAGTGGGTGCCCTCAAGGCTTGGGTTGTTGTGGACCGCCTGAGAAAAACAACATGCACTCATGCGAAAGAAACCATCAATCAGAGACTAAGATAAATGATGCATCTAAGTGGACCAACCTTGAATGTTAAGGGCGTGTTAATACTTCAAACAAGGATCACCTTATGATATCTAACTATACCAAGTCTTGTAAATGTGTTCCATACCCTGGTAGAGGTGGCTAATAATCAATCCTATTAGGTGTTTCCAACCCTCAAGGGGAAGTGACAGTTCCAAGTTCAACACCTCAATCAATAGGTGTTGATGTAAATAATGTAGTAATGAAGGGGAGAAGGCTTCATGGCTAAGTGCCATGGTCAAAGAGACTAGCTAATGGGGGTCCACATCCTGAGTGTATGAATGTAAAGGACAAGGCAGTCGCGGAGGCACGAGTTACCCACTCATCTTGATTTTTCCACCCCTCATGTGCACCTTATACTTCTTGATTATTTGTTGTGTTACTGCAAATAACTTAAACATTAGACCTTTCTCTTTACGATGTAGCGGATTTATTACCCCTTAAGATGAGTCAGTTGATCGCTCATAAGGGTTAAGACATGCAAGGGTTCCTTTTGATGTAAGGGAGCATAATGTGCTCAAAAATTGGGTGATTTCCATATGAGGGTAGAGTTCATGCTAGGATTTTGCCCACACGCTGCTCTTACATCCCTGCCATCTTTTGCATTTTGATTTCCTTCTTTTTCTTTCATTGTGGCCATCATATTATTTTTTATTCTTTTAACTACATTGTGGCCATGATATGCTTTTTTATTCTTTTAGCTGCATCAACCTCCAGGACAATAGTTTTATGGCCCTAGTCAACGAGTGTGAACATATGGGTGCCAAATCCCAAAGAACCAACGACAAGTTAGACCCGAAGAATGGACATGAGATATGGAGCTTGAAATGTATGATGGTAAGTGTCAAGTATGGTATAGGGTACAACGAACACGCTATCTCAATCTAAATTTTCCAAGTAATGCCCCTCCTATAACCATAAGGCCTCAATGGAGGTCCCACTATACTAGGGCTAAAAATTAACCCCCCAAGTAAGGTGAGAACAAAATTACAGTGAAGAAGGATCAATCTTCCAAATCACCCCTTTATCCATACTAAATGCTCGAAACAAACAATTATAAGCACCTGATTGCAAAATTATTAGAGTACCTTTTGAATAGCATCCCACCTTCATCCAACTGTAAATGCTAGATAGCGAGAGGCACGTGGCATATCTTCATCAAATGGTGGTTGTTAGGGGTTGCTAGCTGGCTGGCTATCAAATGCGAGAGAAAAGTTTTCTCATGTGGGGTTACGCATTTTGGTGGGTAACAACTCCCATTTGAGCTAGGTAATTGGAGTAAAAATGCATTCAAAGATAGGGTATCTAAATAGGGCATCAAAAATCCAAAAACAATATTTCCAGAAGGTGTGCTATATATCGTTGGAAAGGTCTCAAAATATGCTGTTTGACAACATAACTTTCTCTTTTATTTGGACAGCTTTTGACATCAATAATAACAATTTTCAACAACAACATCTAGTAGGTGGATAGGGTGAAGCATTAAGTTATTACGTTGCATATGGAAGATGATTTATTGCCTCTCTAGGTGCTTGCTTGGTGGAGTACGTGATTTATGTCTTCTTTCCTAAGTCTAACTTAGGAAAAGTACAATAATTAAAGTCAAATAATTATTGTAGACTCTTAAGTCATTTTCTAAAGATAAGTAATTTAATTATTTAAGTGACTTAGAAATAATTTCAACCATTGATCTCCAAGATCTTCTAGAAGGGAGATCAGGGTTAGGGATTTGGGCTTAATGAAGATCTTAGATTATAAAAGAAGCCTAACGAAGAGGTGAAGACACAAGAACACATGAGAGGTAGCTATAGCACTTTTGGGAAAGTGATTTTTTCAATAAGGAGAGTGAATTCTCTGGAGTGTGAGGCTCAATTCCAATTCCCAGCAAATCGGCTTCCTAGAGGCACAGTTGCTAGGGAGGTGAATTTGCCGGGGCCGAGCTGTGAGTGCGCAGAGACCGAGTGAGAGTTGGGCGCAGAGGCCGATTTTCTGGTGAGCCAATTTTCTTCAGGCCGAACTTATTATTCAGAGGTCGATTTCCAGTAGGCCAATTTTCCTTCGGCCGAATTATTCCAGTGAAGCCGAGTTGCAGGTTCTAGTCACTGTATTTTTCTTTGAAAATCCCCTGTGGGTTGAAACCCAGATTTTCCAATGACAGAATTGTTGTGGGTGAATTATTTCTATTGCAATGTGTGATTGATTTCTCTAATTTATTTATACTGCATATATTTCTAGATGTTAAAATACCAATGATTTTATTTTTCGGTAATTTAGGATTTATTTTGTTAATTAAATAAATTGTTGGGAATAAATAATTGTCTTGAGAAAATAAATCTGGACTGGTATTAGGAGATTTAACAAAATCTACGACAATGTGTGAGGTTGGAATAATCTTAGTAAAACTGCCTTTGAAATAAGTCAATCCCAATCCCTCTAAGTTTTCCTTCAAAATAAGTCAGTCCAATAAGTTTTTTCTGTTGTAAGTTGTAACGTTTTGTAAGCCAAAACAAATTCTTCAATTCTCCAGAATAAAATATCGCAATAGCAATCTCTAATGCATTACATACCAAAGAACATTCCCAACAGAATAAAGAAATGTTTACTCAACAGTTATACATATCTGTTTTTACTTTGTTATTAATATTTTACTCGTGGAAAGTTAAGAAGATACCAACGTTTCGGTGTTAGCTTCTTCCTGGTTTTCATTGGCTTTATCCGACTCTGATGCGAAATTCCTCTTCTGTTCGAAACAAATGATATATGTCATGTTGAGAGTAGAGACGGCTGAAGTAAAACAAATTAACATAGCTGAACTCATAAGCCATCATGCACAACTATTCCTTATAAGCCATCCTACACTATAGTGTGCTATTAGTTAGTCAGCCAAAGTCTTCTAAATTCTACCATATCCAGAACGGATATTTCAAAAAGTTTCTCAGTCAATTTTATAATCTATTGGGAGTTTCCAAGATAGAACTAATTGTCATGCAAGGCACTCCTACCATTTTGTGATCATTCTAATTTCTTACTAGGACTAATTACTATGTATGTTATGTAGTCAACATGCCCACAGATATATCTTATGAGGTGGCCGGTACTACTTTCTTTACCAACCAAACAAAACATGTACATATATACTCTTTACAGTGGCCAATTCATTTAATTTATTTATAAATATACAAATGCTGTGTTAGAATCAGGTAGCATTTAGATGTAACTCTTGTCACTTGTAAAAACTTTATGCAAACTGAAACAAACATTTCACCTATATATAATGAATTTTTATAGCCAAAATAATGCAATAAGTAACTGAGAAATATTACCCGTGTGCCTATAATAAAAGCATCACCATTGTATACCTGTGCTGGGCCCTGGATTTGCTCCTCATTACTTCCCATTTCTCTCTATTTCTAACTGTAGCAACAGAAAATAGTTGTTGTTGTTGGGCAAGCTAACTTTGACATCATCTTTCCACTCAGAACAGTGGCAGAAAATGAAACAAGTGGCAGGTAACTGTTAAGACTAGAGAAAATACATTAAAGATAAATAAGTAGGGAAGAGACTTCTGTTGAAATTTGGTTACCGGAGGACAGGTGTTTCCCTAAGGCTTTGATATTTGGCCTAGGGAAAAGTGTCCAAAAAAAATTAATTTTTCTCTTAAAGTGACTTTATAAGTTATAAAGTCAAATCTAATTTAAAAGTGACTTTAAGTGATAATGTTACTAAGTCTAATTTTAAAATGACTTTAATAAAGTCAATGTGAAATTAGAAAGTGGAAAGTGACTTTGGAAATAAATGACTAAGAGGGTCTTTAGTAAAGTGGGGTGAATTAAAAAATAGAAAGTGAGATATAAATGAGCATTTAATCTCAGCTCTAGATCTAAAGCTATCTCAGCCATTGGATTTAGGGATTCCCTAAAAGTCACTTAGGGTTAGGTTAAAGGAGGAAAAGGAGATAAAAGATCATTAATTCTTTCATGAGCAAATTGAGAGAAGGAGGAGAGAGAGATGGAGAATTCTGAGCTTGAGAAGGTGAAGGAGAGGAAGAGTTCAACAGTCCGTACAGCGGCAAGAGGCTGCACGTTTTTCGAGGCAGCAAGTTTGTACAACAGCACAGTTTTTGAGGCAGCAGTCCGTACAGTAGTTTGAGGCACAATTTTCGAGGAAATGGATAGCACAGAAATCGAGGAGAAGGTACAGCAAGCTAAAGGCACAGATTCTAAGGTTGTTGGACACAGTTTTCGAGGCATCAAGCACAGAATTCGAGGAGGAAATTTTGTTGTACTTTTCCGTACAGTCCATACAGTTTGTACGGCCGTACCGCTAAGTATTGGGCATGGTTTTCAAGGCTGTTATTTGCTGTAATAAATTTCTGTTTTGAATATTTTGCTGATTCGGCACATTTTCGGAGGTAGAGGCAAGCACGGAAAACGAGATAAGTCTGTACATTGTTTGGTGGAATTTTTCCTGTACATTTCACTTCTCTATAAAAGCATTTTCCATAAATAAAGAGAAGTTTTCGAACTGGTTTTCCCCAAGAGTTGTAGGGGGTTTTTCCAAGGTCATATTGACCAAAAATCAGCGTGTCAAATTTCTGTGTGGCTGATTTATTTTTCTGAATTTTTATTTCTGCATTTTCAGCACTGTGAAATTTCCAGAATTTGTGTTTTCAAAAAATATTTATTTTTCCAGCGTGTTGAATATATGGTTATGGGAATGGGCATTTAACTTTATGGGAGAAATAAGGAGAAAATGAAAATCGGGGTCGGTCATAAAATTTCTACATGGTATCAGAGCTATTTTGCTGAAAAGTGCAGTTTGGTACAGCAAAGAGAAAAACTACAGCACGCTGATTTTACACACAGAAAACGGAACCTTTACTACAGCGGTGTCATTTTCAGTTTATTAGAACAACAAGCATGTCTTTGGGCTTGAGAGTGGAAAATAAGTTGGATGGGCATAGCAACTACAGTGTATGGAAAGAAAGAATGCAGAGCATCTTTGAGAAGGCAAAACTCTGGGGTATAATGGTGCATACCCAACAACGCCCTGTTAATGTGCATGCTGACCCTGTTCACCTAGCAGACTTAATAAGAAGAATAACAAGGGCAAGACACTGATTCTGGATGATATTAAAGACCATGTCGTTCGTCATGTGAGAGGAAAGAGATTTGCTCATGAGATGTGGACAGCCTTGACCAATCTCTACCAGAGTACCAATGAGAACACAAAAATGGTACTAAGGGAGAAGCTGAAAGCCATTAAGATGGCTAAGACTGATAGTGCTACTGCATATCTCACAAAGATCACTAATGTAAGAGATGAGTTAGCAGCAGTTGGAGAGGTCGTTCCACCCACTGAGTTGGTGCAGATTGCAGTGAATGGCCTTCCCAGTTCATGGCTGAAATTTGGTGATGGGATTTGTGCACGTGAGACCCTTCCCACTTGGGAGAGGTTCTGGGATGATTGCATACAGAATGATATCAGAAAGAGCCAGCTTGGGGCAGCCAAACCAGTTGAGCAAAATGAGGATGTAGCATAGTTAACAAAAGGCAAGAAAGGCAAAGGAAAGAAGCAAGCTTCCACAAGTGGTGGTGGGGGCAAAGGCAAAGGTAAAGGTAAACAGGGGAACACGCAGAAGGACTATTCCAAGGTGAAGTGTTGGAATTGTCAAAGGATGGGACACTATGCAGTTGTGTGTTCGAAGAAGAAGAAGAAGGGGAAGGACAAGACCATGGCAACATCGGCAGAGATAGAGGATTTTTCGGAGAGCTTTGACCGGGAGTTTGGGTTCATTGCTTGTGAGTCCACTAGTGCAGGATCCCCTGCCACGGAGGTTGAGAGGGAGTGTGCATTTCCCTCCACTAGCGGAGCATCTTCAGGTATCTGGTATGTTGACAGTGGGGCTTCACGTCATATGACAGGAGTCCGTGAATACTTCTTAGAGCTTTCAGAGAGTGGCACTGATATAGAGGTAGTACTCAGAGACGACAACATTGTTAGAGCAATCGGTGTGGGGACATTGACAATTGATAGGGAACCCAAACCTCCCTTGAAGGTGTCAGATGTTCTATATGTGCCAGGGATGAAAAAGAACCTTATATCCGTCTCAGCATTGGAGGACAGAGGGTATGAGGTATTGTTCAGGAGAGGACATGTGCTTATATATCCCAGGGGCGCTCCAGTTGATTCAGCTAGAGTGATTCACTGTTGGGAAAAGGGGATTTGGCAAACTTGCCCATTGCACATCCTCTGCATGTATCTAGGTGATCAATACTGAAATCTGGCACACCTGTAGTGATCTCCCGCAATGTCCTCAAGGCCCCATGATACATGTGCCCCATCCTGCGGTGCCAAATCTCGCACAGCTTCGAATTGCTAGCTCTGCTATTGGTACTACTGCTCAATGCCAAAAGGGGTTGAAATGCAAACTTGTACATGTTTGCATGGCGTACACCAACAGATCGACTGGGATACTTGATTTGATTCATACCGATGTGAGTGGTCGGATGTCTCATGTTTCCTTGAGTGGATATGAGTACTATGTTTTATTCATTGATGATCACTCCAGGAGGACCTGGATTTATTTCTTGAAGACGAAGAGTGAGGTCTTCAAGCGGTTTCAGGAGTTCAGAGCTCTTGTGGGGACTCAGACAGGTTGGAAAATCAAGTCCCTCAGGTCGGACAATGGAGGGGAGTACACCCTTGGTGAGTTTGTTGATTATTGTGCGAAGGCAGGCATTACGAGGGAGTTCACAGTTCCTTACAACCCCCAGCAGAACGGGGTTGCGGAGAGGAAGAACAGATCCATCGTTGGGGCTGTCAAAGCCATGCTACATGATCAGGGGTTACCATTATTTTTGTGGGCAGAGGCTTGCAACACTGTTGTATATTTGCAGCACAGGAGTCCACATCATGCCTTAGGGCATGTGACTCTGGAGGAGGCTTTTTCTAGGAAGAAGCCTGATGTTGGTCATCTTCGTATCTTTGGGTGTATTGCATACTCCTATGTACCCAAGGAGAAGAGGACCAAGGTAGAGCCAACCGCAGAGAAGGGTATCTTTGTGGGCTACAGTGAGACCTCGAAAGCCTCGGATTTATATTCCTGCACAGAGGAGAGTTGTTGTCAGGCGGGATGTGAAATTCGAGGAGGACAAGGCTTTCAGGAGGTCACGGGAGTTAGAGTATCTGGATCAGCCAGACCCTCAGGAGCAGCTGAGTCAGTCATAGGGATCAGGAGGTACATTGATTACGATGTCAGGTCCATCAGTGAGCAGTGGCTTGCAGAGTCAGAGAGGTGGTGCTTCGGGCAGCATGCAGAGCAGTTCACTAGGTAGTCCACTGATGGACAGTTCACATGGTACTTCAGCATCTACAGGTTCAGCTTCAGGCAGGAGGACAGCAGACAGACATTCAAGAGTTCAGGCTCCTGATGAGGATGAGGAGTTTCATTCTCCGATGGGAGAAGTGTGCTCAGGGAAGAGGAAGCCCAAGTGGCTTCAGGATACCTTGAGAGAGGCCACATTTGTTGCTGGGACGAAGAGACCGGTCAGAGAGAACAGAGCACCTGAGAGGTTTTGTAGCTATATGGCAATGGTTGCCAACATTGTTGACTCTGAGCCATCTAGCTATGAGGAGGCAGCTAGCCAGCAGGTCTGGAGAGAGGCATGCAGGAGGAGTGTTCTTCTATTTTGAAGAATGATGTTTGGGAGGTGGTGCCGAGGCCTAAGGGCAAATCCGTGGTTACTTCCAAATGGCTTTACAAGGTAAAACATGCTGCAGATGGCAGCATTGAGAAATTCAAGGCAAGGTTTGTGGCTAGAGGGTTCTCCCAGGTAGAGAGAGTAGATTATGAGGAGACCTCTGCTCTCATTGCTCGATATATTTCGATTCGCTCCATTATATCGATAGCAGCAAAGATGGGTTGAAAGATCCACCAGATGGATGTGAAGACCGCACTTCTCAATGGCTTCATACAGGAGGAGGTGTACATTGAGCAGCCACAGGGCTTTGAGGTGCATGGGAAGGAGTCCCATGTATGCAGACTAAAGAAGGCCCTTTATGGCCTAAAGCAAGCTCCTAGAGCTTGGTACTCCAGGAACGATACGTACTTGCAGGAGATGGGTTTCACAAAGAGTGATGCAGATCCAAACCTATACTTTATTGTGATAGGTGAGGAGCTTCTCATTCCGGTGTTGTATGTGGATGACTTGGTCATTACGGGTGCAGAGAGACTCATAGAGGGTTGCAAGAGAGATCTTGCGTCGGAGTTTGAGATGAAGGATATTGGTTTGATGCATTACTTTTTGGGTTTGGAGGTGTGGCAAGAGGAGGGGCATTTCTTCCTGGGACAGGGGAAGTATATTGTGGACATCCTTAGCAGATTCCACATGGAGGATTGTAGACCCATGTCGACACCTATGATCACCAACTGGAAGAAGCTCCAGGCTTCAGATTCCGAGTTGGTGGATCCCACATTGTGTTGTGACAGCTTGATTTATTCTGCTGCATTCAGTCAACACTGCATCATATATGTTTTGTGTCAACACGATGAGCCGCCTCATGTGAGCCTGTGGAGGTGCATCAAGTTGCCGTAAAAACACATTTCTGCGGTACTTGTGTACATGGAGAAGTGGTCTCGATTGTCTAGGTGGTGATGGGAGGAGGATTTAAGGTGTTAGCATCGATTCTGACAAGGTGTTGTGCTTATGATAGGAAGAGCACTTCAGTGGTGTTGTTTTGGGTTGTCTATGCAGTGGTGTCATGTCTAAATCGGTGCGAAGTCAATAGCATTGAGTTCAATCTGGGCAGAAAGTACATGGCAACCAATTTAGCTAGTTGTGAGGCCATATGGCTTCGCAAGATGTTGTTTGGCTTATTTGGTCAGGCGTTGAGACCTTCAGCGATTCACTGTGATAATCAGAGTTGCATTAAACTCACGGAGAATCTAGTATTTCATGACGGGTCAAAGCATATCGGGATCAAATATCATTTCATCAAAGACTATGTTCAGAAGGGAGTTGTGAAGCTTGAGTATATTCCCACAACTGAGTAGGTAGCAGACATATTCACCAAAGCCTTACTATGGGGCAAGTACAAGTCCGTTTCGAGACAAGATGGGTGTGGTGAGGAACACCTTCCTCGATAAGAGGGAGTGTTGAAATTTGGTTACCGGAGGAGAGGTGGTTCCCTAAGACTTTGATCTTTGGCCTAGGGAAAAGTGTCCAAAAGAATTTAATTTTTCTTCTAAAGTGACTTTATAAGGTATAAAGTCAAATCTAATTTAAAAATGACTTTAAGTGATAAAGTTACGTCTAATTTTAAAGTGACTTTAATAAAGTCAATGTGAAATTAGAAAGTGAAAAGTGACTTTGGAAATAAATGACTAAGAAGGTCTTTATTAAAGTGGGTGAATTAAAAAATAGAAAGTGAGATTTAAATGAACATTTAATCTCAGCCCTAGATCTAAAGCTATCTCAGCCATTGGATTTAGGGATTCTCCAAAAGTCACTTAGGGTTAGGTTAAAGGAGGAAAAGGAGAGAAAAGATCATTCATTCTTTCATGAGCAGATTGAGAGAGGAGGAGAGAGAGTTGGAGAATTTCTAAGCCTGAGAAGGTGAAGGAGAGGAAGAGGGAGCCCACAAGCTCAGACAAAGATCAAGACGTCGTACGTTTTTCGCAGGCAAAGAAGTCCGTACAAAGACTGCTGAGGGCAAAGAATCCGTAAGGTCAGCCTTTGGAGAGGTACGCTTTTTTCGAGGAGAGGGACAACACAGTAATCGAGGAGAAGGTACAGCAAGCTAAAGGCATGGATTCTGAGGTTGTTGGGCACAGTTTTCGAGGTAGCAAGCACGGATTTCGAGGAGGAAGTTTTGTTGTACTTTTCCATACAGTCTGTACAGTCCGTACAGCCATACAACGAAGTATTGGGCACGGTTTTCAAAGCTGTTATTTGCTGTAATAAATTTCTGTTTTGAATATTTTGCTGATTCGGCACATTTTCCGAGGTGGAGGTAAGCACGGAAAACGAGATAAGTCTGTACATTGTTTGTTGGAATTTTTCCTGTACATTTCACTTCTCTGTAAAAGAATTTTCCAGAAATAAAGAGAAGCTTTCGAACTGGTTTTCCCCAAGAGTTCTAGGGGGGTTTTTCAGGGTCATATTGACCAAAAATCAGCGTGTCAAATTTCTGTGTGTTGCTGATTTATTTTTCTGAGTTTTTATTTCTGTATTTTCAGCACTGTGAAATTTCCAAAATTTGTGTTTTCAGAAAATATTTATTTTTCCAGCTTGTTGAATGTATGGTTATGTGAATGGGCATTTAACTTTATGGGAGAAATAAGGAGAAACTGAAAACCGAGGTTGGTCTTGAAATTTCTACAGCTTCATGGAACTAGTGTTTGGTGGGATGATGGAAGATAATAGAGAAAAGTTGGATCCTTCTCTCATTAATAGTATCTACTAAATAGGACATGAAAAATATGGCGCTTTCAATTCCCTTCAACTCCCTGAAGCAGCGTGTTGAAGAAGGAGCCCTCTGAAATTAACCCACTGCAAAACCCTTAATCTGCCCCAGGAAAAAAATCAAGGTCCTCAAAATGACTTGAACCTTAATGAGAAGTTTGGAGTCTCAATAAATGGAGATTATTTAAATCAGTTAAAGCTTCATTGCATCAAGACTTCAAGTCCTCAAAACAGTTGAGAGCCGCAAATGCACTGCAGAACCCAGCAAATATTCTCTTCAAATTTCTAGATAGGTTGTAAATCCACTAAAGAATATTAAAAACACTCTTGAGAGCTTGAGACACTACAGTAAAGAACAGATAGAAAAAATGTGAAGAAGAAATGAGAGGAACACACATCTTTGACTGTTGAATGTCACAGGTGAGTGCTGGAAGCAAATTTGATAGCAAGTATGGTGAAACTTGAGAGTCCTGTTACCCCTCTTTCAGCAGGGGTACCTATATAGTATATATATATATTCATTGCAGTATTCTCAAATGTTGAGATTTTGGGTAGCATCGGATGTGCTCTAGCTCCGAAACTTTGTGGAGGTGCTAGAACACATGATGTCTCCAAGACCCAGAAATCGTTTGGAGAAACTCCACCCGGAACCTAAGTTATTCAAAATATTAATTATTTTAATGGAGACCTTAAGTCTAAAGGAAATTAATTAATTAAAGTGAATTAATTTAAACATGTGGTTGAGAATGTTCTAAGTGACGTGGATCAAGTCTTTTCTAATCTTAGTCGTCGATTAGAGATTAAATCACGGTCGTTGAATGTTCAACGAGAAAAGTATTAAAAGAAGGCTTGGGGTCAGTTAGAGGAGACACACAGAGCGGTAACACTTGAGCTAAGTCGAAATTATGGGGCGTGGTTTGCTGAGAATTTTCGAGTGAGCTTGCAATGTTGGTCAGGGGCAGATCAGTGAGGGATTATTCAAATCTGAGGCAGAGAATACATAGGCAGAGAGGCAGATCCATACCAGGCAGCGCAGAGACCCAGTAGGAGGGACACAGCCCAGCCAGGCTCACACAGAGGCTGACGCACGCCCTTTAGGGTGACGTAGAGGTAGCGCTGAGCCCAAAGGGGTGACCCAGGAGCAGCCTGTGTT
Source organism: Pinus albicaulis (assembly GCA_034641835.2). Classification (NCBI taxonomy): domain Eukaryota; kingdom Viridiplantae; phylum Streptophyta; class Pinopsida; order Pinales; family Pinaceae; genus Pinus; species Pinus albicaulis. The sequence continues at coordinate 1,277,799,505 of CM076579.1, forward strand.
GCGCAGAGGCTCTAGCAGCTACAAAAAGCTGACGCAGTGCCGAGAGAGGCAGCGCTGGGATTTCCAGTGGGCCAGAAAGGGCTCGTATTCAGCAATTCAGAAGGTGTGAAGCCTCAGCTGAATCAACCATATTTTCTGTCTCCGAGTGATAGAAGTACATTTGTCGTGATTTCTCTATTGGGCAAACCACTACTGGTGCCCTTGATTGTATTCAGATATTCTGCTTAATAAACAAACACTCCAAGAGTTGATGCACTGGTTTTCCCACATTAGGTTTTTCTAGGGACATTGTCCAAAAAATATTGTGTCCTTTGTCATATGTGTGTTATGCTTCAGTGAATGATTTGTATGTATGTGTAGGCTGCAGTAGTATTTACTTTGATGTTTTTGCTGAATAATTCAGAAAAATAACTTGTTAATTAAATCGAACAAGTAGGAGAAGTAAATCAGAAAATTGCAGTAGGGTTTCTGTAACTTAGGTTCAGAAATTTTCACATGGTATCAGAGCTATTGCAGATCAAGCCGAAGCCATCAGCAAAGAGCTAAAGATTTTTTGCTGCAGCAGGGCAGTTGAAGCTCACAGATCTAGAAAAAGGCAGGGTGTTGCGCAGACCCAATAGGCGTAACACAGAGCCTGTCTGATCACGCAAAGTTGACGCAGGCCTAGAAGGGTGACGCAGATCCTATCAAGCTCATGCAGAGGGTGACGCAAACCCAAGAGGGTGACGCAGTCCAAGAGGGAGTGACGTTGTGTCGGTTGTCGTGGCTGGAAGTGTAGTATTCTGATCTTCGATGTTGTTGGTGGGGCATTGTTTCTGCCGATGTAGAACAGTGTCTAGCAGGGTTGACAAAGTAAGTGGGAATAGTTCCTCAGCAGATTTTCTAGACAAGAAATCTTAAATTCGATTGGTGAAGTGATCATAGAGGGCTAATTCGACAGAGTTGGTGGACGATTTCCGGGAGGGAAATCACTAGTCAGAGGAAGCATAGTCTCTAGAGGGTTTCTATGGCCAAGAAATCCAGATCCAGTCTCTTGCTGAGAGTAGCAGCAATAGAAGGGAGAAGAGCCTTTTTGCTTCGACATTTTTGAGCAGAGATGGCCTCGCACGGATTGAGAGATCAAGACAGGTTGGACAGTGTGTCTAACTTTGTCATCTGGAAAGCTAGGATCTTGTTAGTCCTTGACGAGTATCGTATCAAAGACCATGTCGAGAGGGTTGTGGTCGTCTCGGTCAATGTTGATCCTCTAAATAAGTATGAGGAAAATCAGGCACGGGCTAAGCGCTTGATCATAGATGGGGTAAAAGATCACATGGTCCCACATATTACCAACAAGAAGACGGCAAATGAAATGTGGCAAGCACTGGAAACGTTGCATCAAGGTAGCTCCATCCCGAGGAAGATGCTTCCGGAGAATGAGATGCGACTGTTTGCGATGCACAAGGGAGAGAAGATCGATCCTTTCCTCTTTAGATTGAAGGCTATTCGAGATCAACTAGTTGCAATGGGAGCAACTCCTGATGACTGTCTCTTGGTGAGGACTACCCTGAATGCAATCACTGATGATTGGGAGACCTTTGTCCAAAGTATTTTGGGCAGAGCACAACTTCCAAACTAGGAGGACATGTGGGCAATCCTTCGTCAGGAAGAAATCCGGAGAATAACCAAGAGGAGCAACAGCAGTGGAGGAGCGAAGATAAAGAAAGAGGAGGAGGAAGATGCAGCTCTCACATCGAAGGGACCGAGGCAGCAACAAGTGAAGAAGAAGAAGGACCTCTCAAAGGTTCGATGTTTCAGATGTGGCGAATTGGGACACTTCGCCAATACTTGTCCTCAGAAGAAGAAGGGCAAGGAAGATTCAAATTCCAAGGTTGCAATAGCCAAAGGGGATAGTGGCAGTGATGACGGTGTTGCCATGAGTGCTCATGTGCCTCGAGAGAAGAGGTGGGGCGACATTAATCTGTAGTTCTCTTGAACTGCAAATGGAGGGCAGGATCTTTGAGGTGCCCAAACCCTTGGATCACATACGAGCTACGGGAGCCCTTAAAGACAATAGCAAGATGACTGGATTTAGTTGGTGCTGAGGATCATGGAGGCACTTTGGCATTACTGGGACACTGAAGACTGGAGCAACGCAAAGGAGAGGCAGCAGCAGCGCAGAGGTTGTGCTTACGCAGTGCAAAGCAGCAGACAACGGAGAGCTTCAGAGGGTCAGCGCAGAGCAGCAACAGAGGATGCTTCAGTATCGAGATGCAGCCAAATTGACTTGTCTGTCATTATTTTGGGTGATGTCCTTCAGTTGCTTACTTCTCAGCAACTGAGTTGTAATGCAGGAATTAGATGTGACAGTGTTATGGGCAACATGATGCGGCATTTGAGAGGGAGCTGCAGTACAGATGAGGCAATGCCAATGGCAGTGTCATGGGCAGCAGTACAAAGAGCAACAGCACAGTGGATGAGGGGCAGCAGCATAGAGACCCAGCAGGAGGGACGCAGCCTAGTCAGGGTCACGCAGAGGCAGTGCAGAGGGTGACGCAGAGGCAACGCTAAGCCTAGAGGGGTGACGCAGGAGCAGCCTGTGCTGCGCTGAGGCTCTAGCAGCTACGCAAAGCTGATGCAGTGCCGGGAGAGGCAGCGCTGGAATTTCCAGTGGGCCAGAAAGAGCTCGTATTTAGCGATTCGGAAGGTGTGAAGCCTCAGCTGAATCAGCCATATTTTTTGTCTCCGAGTGATAGAGATACATTTGTCGTGATTTCTCTGCTGGACAAACAACTACTGGTGCCCTTGATTGTATTCAGATATTCTGCTTAATAAACAAACCCTCTAAGAGTTGTTGCACCTATTTTCCCACATTGGGTTTTTCCGAGGACATTGTCCAAAAAACACTGTGTCCTTTGTCATATGTCTGTTATGCTTCAATAAATGATCTGTATGTGTAGGCTGCAATAGTATTTACTTTGATGTTTTTGCTGAATAATTCAAAAAAAATAACTTGTTAATTAAATCGAACAAGTAGGAGAAGTAAATCAGAAAATTGCAGTAGGGTTTCTGTAACTTGGGTTCAAAAATTTTCACATCAAACACCATTGTAAGCCCAACACCACAAGTCAAAATCCATGTAACAACCATGTGAGGACCTGTAGGCATTCGACGCCCTATGTCATGTTGAGTCAGTGTTGTTATGGTCAAACCATGGCCGGTTGCTTTGAGTTCATTTCAGGTTCCTTTCATCCCAGAGAGGATTGGAGGGCCTTAGGTGAGCTTATATGTGGATTCATGGTTTTATAAGAGCCTTGGTTTGTAGGAATGATCACCAATGTAGGGGCCAGTCTAGTGCACATCGGATAAACCTATGTCTTTCAACAAGGTTATGAGTCTATCGAATCTATAGGTGGCCTTTGCTTTGGTGATGTATCCTTTAGATGTTTCTCAAACATCACAGTCTCATATTCAACGACATTTTCACACTTCCTAAGGCAGTTCATACTTCCCAATGCAAAGTCATCCTGAAAAGTCAATAATGTGTCAGATTACAGAGGCCAGTGAGAGGATGACATGCCATGTGGAATTTTTCCATTTAGATGAGGCATTCTTAAGTTATAGTCAATCAAAGGCAGTCAACAAGGGTGTGCATCTTTCCAGGGCAAAACAAGTGGAGCATTGCATCAATTTCAACATGCATTATGTCCAAAGTTATCTACTCGTTGATAGGAACAAAACACATGTTTCAAAAAAAAATATTCCTCGAGGGCATTGGAGATCCTCAATTTGACAAAGTTTCAAGGGGTTTGACCAAGCTTATGTGGCAATTCCTTGGAATTTTTCATGTGACAGAACATCTGATGTGGCACTACATGGTAAGAAGAACAAAACAGCATGGAACACTTGGCCAACTGGACCAAGACATTAAAGATGATGGGGTGGTAATTCGACTTGGTAATTGCACGAAAAGTCAAATCAGAATCTAGTTGTTGGAAAGGTCAAACTATCCACTAAAGGTTACTATTTCCGAGAAGATGCCTATGTGGAAAAAAAAAATAGTCATTGCAAGTCAAGTTGCTAGTCTTCTCTAGTGGAGCAAATTACCATTTTCAAGGCAAATCGAATTGACCAAGAGGGATGTTGGAGGCCTGGAGTTGATCATTGGGCTAGTTTTGGCTACTATTTTTCTCATGGTTGACTTCCAGACCCTTTCATATGGAGCGTCACATTGGGGGAGCTTAAGCCAATTCAAACCACTAGATGGGAAAACTCACTGTATTAAAATATCGTTTTCCTTTCATGAGTGGACTTAGTCTCCAAACTAATTGTGGATGACAACTCAAATACTATTATTTGGTGGAAGAAGGAAACTAGTTGTTAAGAAAAATTCTATAAAAAGTTAGTTCCTCCTCCTGTTTGAGGTCATTTTCTGTAAGATCATTTGATGCCATTAATACAACAAACCAGTTTACAAAAAGTACTCTCTATTGTGCACTTGAGTTGTATTGAGTTGATTTTTCTATTCTTTTTCTTTCTTGATCTTTCGCCTCTATCACTATGCTTCCTGAATTTGATTTGCAAGTAAAATTCGTCCACCACAAGATCAAAGTAGGAATCCATTGAGCAACAAACGATCACATGGAAGGGAACACTCAAATCTTGTGCTTTGGTAGCCACTAAGAATACATTTTTCCAAGTGGTGGCAAAGCCCTCTAGTGGGGATTTCCATTTAGAATCATGTGCCATTGATAGTAACTAAACTTTCTACTTTGGTTGGGGCATCTCACATTAGCAGGTCCTCCTAGTGAGCAAGAGTTTTTGGTAAGCAAGTCCAAGGCTAAGAGAGTGGTTTAGTTTCACCCCCAACTCGTAACTCATTAGTCCCAAAAGGGAAGGATCAATAAAAGAAGAGTTGTGATTTAGTGAGGTAAGAATGCAAGGTAAAACTCACTCTCCAATCCCCATCTTATTTCAAAAAATCTAAAACAACTTTTTTCCTTTATTTTTATTTTTATTTGGTTTTACGAGCTTGCTGAAAAATTTGCAATCTTTCTAGCTAGTAAAACCTTCACAGAAAAGAGCCGAAGTTTCGATATTAACAAAGGGACAGATATATCTATTTTCTTGAGTTTATTTTGCATATTTTAAACTGTTATACCTAGTTTTCTGTGTGCAAATGTGCAGGAATATATTGCTGTCACAAAAGTTCAAATTGCATATTTCACCAACAAAGGTACTCAACAATGCTTCATATACCAACCATGTTAAACAGAACAGCAAGCATAATTGTTCAACAAATCCCCCAACCAGGTATATTTATTTTTTGCTTAGTATATTTCAAGTACATTAATTGACCTATTTATTTGCTAAAGCCTAAATTTCATCAAATTTTAATGTATGTAATATCCTCTGTGCGGGAAATAACTAAATAATAAATGTGAATATTTACGCATATAGAAAATACAATACTGAATCATCACCGAATCATGACACATGTAATACTGTAAACCGCAGCCATTTTATTAATCGTAAAGTACATAGAGAGAGTAAATCGTAACTGCACCTAACCTTGCCCCTGTGCAAGTGATGACCCTCCCATACAAGAAAAAATGGTCAGAATAAGGATGTCATTCTAGTCAGTGGAAGATCGAAGATGAACTTCATAAGCAGTACTGGCCGTATCTCAAGCCGCAAACCTCACAATGGAAAACGCCGTCTTCGCTAGTGACAAGCAGTAAAACAGAAGCACAAGCCCCTCAACCTCCGTACGATGTGAACTACCATGGTATCAATCGGGAAAACGCCGTGAGCTTCCTCTCACAATAGTCCGGCTTCCCAGACCGCGTCCCAATTCGATGGATCCGAAACCTGCAACAACCGTTGCCCTTCCCTTCCCCGATCCGCGTCTCCAATACCAGATTCTGGCCGCCAAACTCTCGCATCTGGCGCTAGATCCGGAACTATCTCTCGCATCTACGCCTCTAGGCTAGATCCGGTGTTATCCTCGTATCCGGAATTAGATCTATCAATATCTCTCGTATCCGTCACTCCTGCCGGGATCTAGTGCTAAACCTCCGTGATTCGCAACATACAAGACTAGATCCGCAACATACAAGACTCAGACCGCAACATATAAGACTAGATCCGCAAGATCTATCCTTCCCAAAGCCGGGATCTAACAATAAGCTTCGTATCCGCAACTCCCTTACTCTTCGTAAATGGACAATGCCTCAATGAAGCAGATGTCAGTTCTTCGGGCCCTTAAAATACGTTTTCTCTCACGTACCGAATCGCGTCCTTCCTGACGTCGTCCTTCCTCTCCTTCGAAAGGACCGGCCCTCTTCCCGATGAGACAAACTGCCCCTTCTCCTTCATGCTGCTACCGGCCCTTCCTTTCTTTGCTCGCGCCACAAGAGGGCTTTTCTCCTCTCGCATATGCTTCGCAAACCGCCGTCGCTCGCCACTCGGAACCGAAAAGTATACCTGCACAAACCTTACTAGGCGGGCACTCGAAGCCCCCGAAGCTAAGGGTGAAACCGTAAACCTATTGGTATGTGCATCGAAGTCCCCCGAGGCTAAGGTGAGATCTCCGACCGGAGACACCGTGCACTAAATGTTGTCGTTAATCGACTAAACAACCTACAATAAAGCAACACAAACCAAATATCAATAAGAATATCAAATCATGAATGATCCAAATGAGGTGAGAACTCTCCTTTTATAATGCCAAACTCCTCCAAAACTTAACTTCTCCTTTGACCTCATGCTAGCTATCAGTCACCGATGCTGCCTCCCCCATCATACTCATGACCCTGCCCCTTTCTAAGTTACAACGTCAATTCATTAGGAAAGAACACTTTATTATGCGAGGTGACTAAAGTGAGGTGACCCTCTTATTCTTCAATTTTATTTATTATGTCTAGCTAAAGCGGCAAAATAAAGTAAAATTGAAATATTCCAATTAGCAAGGCCACCAACATTACAAGCCAAGAAAACGCCGTTTGTCCTCAAGTAACCGAAGTGATGGATGTCAAAGTCCGTTTCGTTTCCCAAGTGGCATCCTTATCCTACAGTGTACTGCTTGTTCTCAAAGCAATGTTGCTTGAACAAGCCTACTTCTAGCCGATGCTCCCCGCCGATACCGCAAAATGTGTTCGGTCCCACCGAAACCTCTCTCGTCTCGATCACCCCGACATGAAGGGATATCTCAGTCGGTTGTGATCCCAACCGAGTTCTCCTCATGGTACCACCAATCAATAGTCCTCCGCATCCCATCGCCACCGTGGCTGTCAATCGTACAAGCCCCATGGTTCTGACCGCTCATCGATTTAAGGCCAGTGATCGAAGACCATGACCGCCGTCGCTTCCGCATCTATGGTCGTGTGTTGTCCCATCGATCGTGCACTGCTCATCATCTTCCCATCAAGGCATGGAGTCGAAAATATAATGAGGAATATTCCTCTCGTGGGTCCTCCATCTCCAAGCAATCATCCGTAATTAAAATGAAGCCACCTCCCAACAAGGCAACTCCCAAAAAAATCTCCTTCCACCTCAAGCTCGTGTTTAGAAGGTGGCTGAAAATATGAACTCGGCAAGCATCATAGCTTACCCTCATGTCGTCCTTCTCCACTTATGACAAGTGTAGAGTCTATGCCGATCATTGCCCTCCCAATGGCAAAGTGAAAAACAATCCACCATAGAAGGTCTTCCATCGATGAAGAACAAGCCGGCCCAAAACAAACCATAGTGCGCCCCATCCACCGCAACCTCGAAAATCACATGGCAAGCAATGTGCCAAGATTCAACACATCTACCAATGGATAGCAAATGGTCAATATGATAACAACATAGGTCCAAACACTTGCCCATGGTCGTACAATGGATGAATATTCATCTCATGGCCCACATCAAAAGAGAACGCATACACGTAATGGTGGCCATGCTTCCTCCCATGCTCCCATTAGAACATGTAGTGCGTAATTTCAGAAAATTTTTCCCCACTCATGGACACATCCAAATTTCTCATGTGTCTCCCTCATAGTCAAGCCTCCCATACAAATCATATATATCGCCAAATGAAGACAATATCGACAGAAAAATGAAGGAAACGTCGAAGGTCACATGTGATGAAAAGAGGTACCAATGTCTTTCCAACAAGTACAACATAGTTTTTTTTACAAGTTGTCAGTTGACAAGAGTACAAGGCAAAATGTTTATGTTACCCATGTATGTCTTCTCATGATACATGATATAGTGCCGCAAATGAACATACGGGATGATAAAACATTTGCCCACAAGCCACAAAAGAGATGGTCGTTTCCATCATGTAGAGGATTGCCCAATACAACTCATGGAGTGGTCGCATCAAGCTTGCCCTTCAGAAGCAATGCATTGCATAAGAATGGCAAGAGTGTGCAAATCAATGAATGTATAGACAACCCTCACACATGCCGGAAGCAGATGGTGCTTTCGGCTCCACATAAATGAGTCCTCCATAGTGTTTTGGCATGCTATGAAGAAGAATGGAACCATGTGCCGCAAGAAGATAATCCTCCTCATGATTGGAAACCCAAGTCAAGAAGAATATGCCATGTATGTCTCTATCACCATTACTCCTCCTTGTGTACCAAATATGAAGTGATCTCCGGGACCTGCAAGGCAGATCCACTATATCTTCGTCGCGCACACTTCATCCATAAATGTTTCCGCTCCAAGGTGACAAATACCGTGAGCTCATGCAAATAAGCCCGTCAATACAAGACTCGTTCTTTGACATGCTTCCTGTCAAAGACTCTTCTAATAATGTCACATAAATATGGAATACTCCAAGATGGAAGTGCGAGCTCTTAATCAGAAAGACCAAGGAGATAGTGCCATCTCCTCCTCCTCGCAACATCATGCAAAGTGTGAGAGCAAATCGTCATTTCCAAGCAAAGCAACAAGAAATTGTGTTACCTCTCCATACCTCCATCAAACGTACTCATGTGATGAAGACACAACAATGATATGAGTAACACATCAACACCATGCATCCATACTCTATGCCGCTCACATGATGCAAGTATCCATCCATCTTTCCCCATCCTCCTACTTCCTTAGGAAGAGTGTTTGCCATGATGGGCTGCAAACTCTTCAAGAGTAAATCAGCTAAAAGGAATGCATGCCTCCCCGGGGCCGCTCTCGTGTCATATAGACCTAAAATAGCCTCCTAGCTCCTTTCATCAACCCCATCCACCAATACATTGTGGATGCCTCTTCTCCTCAACCTCGGTACCTCCCATGAGGGCTACCATCCTCCCAAATCAAATTCTCGATTTTGCACTTCATGGGATTTTAGTATAAATCTCAAGGATCAATGAGACCCTATCAGAATCAAATAGGTGGTAGGCAAAACCTCCCATCATGATGTAAAAGGCCTGGGATGTCCAACACAAGCATGAGAGATGTTATCCATCCAAAGATGTCCCCCATCTTCTATCCGTTCTCGGAGAAGGAAAGAAAGTCATGGCACTCAGCGGCCGAAGTGCATCCTCTAGTGAGATCTCTCCCTCAGACCTCCCCATCCATAGTCCGCCCACCGAGTACCAACCTCAACACCCTCGCCATCCAATCTCAACACGGGTCACAGACTCCCCATAACCTCAATGCCCTGCATACCACTATCCGGGTAAGCCAACATATGAGACCCGACTAGGTGGCTCGCCTCTCTCTCTCCAACGAAGGAGATGCTCCAAACAACACTACTAGTCCCATCCACACCGAAGGGGAATGATCTCATGCCGCAATGTGCCCTCAGTGCCACCATCGTGGAACCACTCGTTCCCAATGTGGACCAACTTGGCCGCCGACTTGGCACAAGTCACTCTCATACCCCTCCCCTCCACTCGGTCCCGCAACAAAATGGTCTCTCTAATCGACGCGGCCTTCTCCCTCGAACTTGAAAGTCCGTCCGAGCCGATGACACGTCGACCGCGACCATCATCCAATACTCTCAGATCTCCTAGTGCCTCATCTAATGGATATATCTCCCGGAGCACTTCACCCATCCGTGTGTCGCGCTCACCGAAGACTTTATTACCCGCTCCTACCATCACTCAATGGATGGCTCTACCCGGGGTAGGCTCTATTTCCTCCACTACGACATCAACCGGCACTAAGGAGGCTTCTAATGATGGTGAGTCCCGTGTCACACTAGGTGTATCCTCGAACTCCCGCAATCCGCGTGTCCCTCATCCTCCAAGTGCGAGGGTAACCATTTTAATGGTTTTCCGATACTTAACAGCCGGAAAGAGGTATCCAACTTGTCCACCCAAGCTCTTCCCCGAGCGCCCGGATGACCCGTCAAATGCCTGCAGATGGAATCCGTCCCCGGCGATTGTGCTCGATCATGAGGGCTTGTTCCCCTTCCGTGAAAGTCGTGAGGCCCACTATCGCGCTGGGCCCGAACATAACTTACTAGTCGTGCGGTGGTCACGGTATCCGTGCCTCGCAGCCGGTGCCGCCGTGTTTGACACCGCATCTGCGAATCGGATATACGGATCAAAAAGGAGAGCATCCCCGAATGCCTCGTTCCATGCTCGCTAATCCGCAAACATAGCCGCATGTTGAGCCAGGATTATCCCCTCCGTGCCGACACAATGGAACAGCATCTCGGTATGTATGCCAGACACGCCCGATCCTTTCTCATTCGGAAACCCAGGGGGTTCTTCGGAATCTTTTTGGTTACATCCCGTATGAATGTATCCATCTTCTATCATCTTTTCCGTCAACTTCTCCGCCATCCTCGCAAACATGTCCTCCATTCGATTCCGCCGTTTTTGTTCCCCACCCTCTCGGTCCACATCACCGCCATCACCAGCTATGTGCTCCGTGCTGCTGTGCTTCGTAAACGTACTACCGCCGCAAAACCGATACTGTTGTTTAACCGACCTTTTCTTCGTATTTATCCACCGAAAATCATTCGACACCCCAGAATTTGGGGAAAGTGATCTCGCTCAAAACCCGCAAAACCCGTAAAACGTTTTTCCTAATTCCAAACTTCAAAATTTGACCCTTTTTATTTTGGCCCTTTTTCCAACCTGTTTCTGGAATTGCAAATCAGTTTATTGCTCAGAGTGATTTTCTTTTCCTTCGATGTCATAGACCACAAAGGCCGAGCTTAATTATGTTCTGACACACATCGTAATATCTCCAAAGGGAAATAACCGTAATAGCCGTAAATATGCCGATGAGCATAGAAAATAATAATATCGTAACCATCACTGAATCATGACACATGTAATAATTTAAATCGAGCCATTTTGCTTAATCGAAAGTACATAGAGAGGAGTAAAATCGTAATCCGTGTACTGGTCTCGTCTCTAGTGGTGATGACCCCTCCCATACAAGAAAATGGTCAGAATAACAGTGACAGCGTCCTAGCGTCGTGAAGACCGAAGATGAACGCGCCTGCATCAATGGGCCGATCTCAAGCCGCAAACCTCACAAATGGGAAAACGCCTGCCTCTCGCTAGTGACAGCGAAACAGTGAAGGGCTGCCCCCAACCTCCTGCATGTATGAAATCCGCCAAGGACACGTGTAGGAAAACGCCGTTGAGCTCCTCTCACACACCGTCTCGGGACCGCGTCCCACTCCGATGGATTCGAACCCTCCGGGCCACCGCGTCCTTCTTCCCCGGACCAAGGCTCTCCACACGTATCCGCGCTAAACTTCGATCTATGCTGTGATCCGGAACTATCTCCTCGCATCTAAACTTAGGTTGTGATCCGGTGTTATCCTTCAGATCCGGACTAGATCTACTTAATATCTCTCGCATTCGTCACTCTCGCTGTATTCCAGCTAAACCTCCAGATTCGCAACATACAAGACTAGATTCATGAAGACAAGACTAGATTCGTAAATATATAAGACTAGACTCGCAAGATCTATCCTTCCTCAAAAGTCAGATCTAAATAATTGTTTCGCATCTGCAACCCTTACTCCTTCTTTAAATGGACAACGTTCACTTAGGCTAGACAAACAGTTCCTTTCCGCTCCCTAAATGTGCTGCTTTTCTCGCCGTACCGAACCGCGTTCCTTCTTGGACAGGCTGCCCTTCCTCTCCCCGAAAGGAGCCCGCCGTCTTCTCCGTATGAGATGCCGGTTCTTCTCCTTCAAGAATCGTCCTTCCTCTCTCTCGCTTCTCCGCGTGTACCACAAGAGGGCTTTTTCTCCTCCTCGCATATGCTTCTGCAAACGCCGCCGGCCGGCCATCGGAACTCCAGCATACCGCACAAAACCTTACCAGGGCGGCACTGAAGTCTCGGGCTGGGCAGAAACCGCAAAAACTCCTTACCAGTATGAAAAGTACCGAAGTCCCCCGAGGCTAAGGGTGCGGATCTCCGACCGGGAGACACTCGTGCACCAAACAAGGCCGCACCGACTAAACAACCGGCTGCAGTCGTGCTGCACAAAGTCCGCTATCAATAAGAATATCAAATCATGAATGATCCAAATGAGGTGAGAAACTTCCTTTTATAATGCCAAACTCCTCCAAAACTTAACTCTTTGACCCTCGCGGCTAGCCATTTCTTGGGTCGCCCCGATGCCTCCCCCATCATACCATGTGGACCCCGGGCGTCCTCTAAGTTACAACGTCAATCTACTAGGAAAAGAAACACTCTATTATAAAGTGAGGTGACTAAAGTGAGGCATCCCTCTTTATTCTTCACTTTATTTATTATGTCTAGCTAAAGCGGCAAAATAAAGCAAAATTGAAATATTCCAATTAGCAATACCTGAATATTACAATGTATTTGCAGGATGGCGATTGAATTTGAGCACAGTGATTTTTTACATTAAGCCAACAGGACAACTGTACAAAACTCCTCCCTTCAAGCAATTAAAACCCATTATAAGGCCTGGTCTTGTCGTGGGTTGGTTGGAGTATCTCATAAGAAACCTTCCATTGCCTTGTGGTAGGAGTTGACACTTAAAGAGGGGAGATCTAAGCCAAGGTGACAGTGGGTCTCTATCTTGTGTGCGCCAACTGCTACTCACCAAAAGAGGGGACCCCTAAGAGAGCTTCATTCCTAGTCATCTTCTTCAACCAGCAATCAGCAGCCCCTGAGAGCCTCCCATAGCCGATGTGATGTGTTGCTTTATCTCCGCTCCCTACATCAGTTATATGTTTCCTCGCCCATTTGTCAAGAACATATGTTAGAATGTGGGCAATTCAACCCAAAAGGTATGTTTTTCATTGCGCAATCGAGTGCTTATGCTTGTTTTTCACTGGGCGTTTTGGGCATCGATTATTGGGTGACTTCGAAGGAGGGGATTTGACCGTGGTTTTGTTCACTCACCTTAAATGGGGGTAAATCCTCAATCCTAGTCTTGTGGGACATCCCCTATTGGCCCATGGCATTAAGAAGGACACTACTTGGGAAACCCTGATTTTGATAGCATGGTCGCATTTTCACATTCCACATTTTCACTCCCCTCCGCACATTACGAACCTTATTTCATTATTTTCCTTCTTTGTGTCCACATGACCACTGGGTCCACAAGGCACTGGCACACTGTAAAGTTTTGTAGATGTTCTATGCTAAGAGCAATTTCACTTTTCTCACAGCAATCATACAAGTAGTTAAGCAAAATGCAGATAGAACATATAAGTAGATCTTACAGAAGACAAATCGGAAACAGAAAAAATGTTTGTGTTCGTTTCGGCGGTCAACAGGATGCTTCAACCAGCAAAGACTCCTTTGGTCAGCCAGCCCAGCATGTGTCACAACAACCCTCCAATCTGTAGATGAGTCAACCCAAGTCAACTCTGCAAAAGTCAACGCAGGGGCAGCAAGCTAAAAGTCAACGCAGCAGCAAAACGGTCAACCCTTTGACCTCGATTTTTGTGCCAGGTAGTACGGCCTTCAAAAATCGAACCTTCCACAAGTTTTCAGCTTGTTTGGACCATGCGTTGACCAAAGTCAACGCTGGTCAAACTTTCTGCGAAACCCTAGCAGCATAAAATCGTACTTCAGCTCAGCCGTACGGTCTGTCCTCTCTCTCCTTCACACGTGTGGCTGAAACTCGTCCTTTAGGTAGCTCGTACTATTTGATGAGAGAGGAAGATGTGAGTTGTGATGATGATGAAATGCTCTTCAACTTTTCCTATATTTATATCCATCATTGGGGCGTGTGACACATCTGCTGGGGGCGTGCAACCTTAAGGCCGACCTGCACATATAATTTATTAAGAATAATAAATTCAAAATATAAGTTATGCTCATCGGATTAAGACATATTTTATATGGATTTTACACCTCTCAGAAAGAGGAATCCAACAAAAATATTAGCCTCTTAATCTGAGCATCATAACATGGAGTTTGGACCTAGTTGTCCAAATTTAACACCCCTCTCCTTTGTCCACATATCTGAGTCGGGCCTGGAAACGTTGCCCTGGAGGTTGATGCAGCTAAAAGAAAGTTAAAAGCATATCATGGCCACAAGCAATAAACAAAAGAAAAAGAATATTATAAAATACAAAAGATGGTCGAGACATTTAAATTTTAATATAGCACGTGGGCAAAAGCCAAACATGAGCTCTACCCCTTCTTATCATTATGGCCATCACCCTGGTTCCTAGGGCCCATGAGTGCCCCCACATCATTAAAGGAACCTGTGCACGTCCCAACCCCTGGTGGGCGATGAACTCCCTACCTTAAGGGAGTAATAATGCTTTATATCAATGTTGCGAACATCAGCATCGAGATAAAATCGGCAAAGGTTCGAAAACCAAAAAAATCATAAAAATAGGGAAAATATCAGTAAAAATCAGCAAACATCAGCAAAATTAAGATACCATAAAAATATCTTTAAAAATCCGCAAACATCGGCTAGGCCAAAAAATCGTGATTTCGAGATAAAATCAGGATGTTATCGAGATGTTCGCAACACTACTTTATATCATTCACAACATGCTCTCATTTCTTGGAGCCCCGAGCAGTAATACAAAAGAAAAATCAAGAAAATGCAAAAGGAAAATATAGAGGGGTGGAAAAACAAAGGTTGGGGTAACTCATGTGTCCACGATTACTCCCTCCTACATCTATATACCCAATATGTGGACATCCCTCATCATTGTTATCCTTGTACCCATGGCATTTGGCCTTGAGACCCATGTTCCCCATCCATTTCATCATCATTCACATGCCACCTATTAATTGAAGGATGTATCAGGGACCTGTCTTTCCCCTTAGGAGTTGGTAACACCTAATAGATTTGTTTATAACCACTCCTACCTAGGGCGGTAACACTATTACGAGATTAAAGCCCCAAATTTGGAAGAAAAGCCCCATATGAAGTCTCAATGTGCCCTTGATTAACAAGCTTGGTTCACTTAGATGCACTAATGAATTATTGTACCTGATGGTGAGGATGCCACACTAGACATTATGTACGACTTGCAGGTGGTTTCATCATGATGGGTTGGGCAACTTAATTAGGGCGAAAGTCCACTAGAGGAGCATATGACACCTTCTGAGTGAAGCGTTGAGAGCCATGGGACTCCTATACTTACAAAGCATCCACCTACAGCCATAGTATTAAAAACCAACCGGTGGACCTAATGAACCGGGTTTCGAACCGGAACTGATCAAATCGGGATTGGTCAGATATCAATGAACCAGTTTTTTAAAAAAATACATTAAATAATTAATTTTTAATTTAAAAAAAAAACTATTTTTAAGATTTGCAACCATGATTCCAAGACAATAGAGACAAAATATGCAAAGTTTGCTCATTTATATACCATGTAAAGGTGAATATGTCAAAATGGCACCGAGTGCAATACATATCATCGACAAACTACATGAGCAATGAGACTCTAAATGGCCTCTAGAGTTCAAAAACAAAGCCTACAACCTATGGGGCCACTGGCTTACTACAAATCTACATATATGATATATCATATTAGTGATCAACATTATCACTTGAAACTTCTCATCGTGATCAAACTCAGTTGTTTGAGTCTCGACTCCCAAACTTTGCAATAGCTCAAGTCACAAACTTCTCTATTGGTTCAGTGACTTGAGTCTCAAACTTCTGAATGCAATCTGCCCTAATTTGCCCTATTACTTCATTTGGTGCTCCACATGGCTTTACATGGCCTCCTATCCCAGCCAAGTGTTGCTTGAACCTGTAAATACCCCCTCCTGCAATAGATTTTTGGCAATATTTGCAGATCATTTTGCCATCAATCATATCATAATGAGCCCATGCAGTGTCCTTGGCTTTTGGAGGCATGATAGCTACTACTTAGCTCAAACTCTCTATTGTTCCACTATTCCAGCAAAAACTCAACACTCTCCATGCTCCCAATCAAACTCACAAAAGCTCCAAATGACATGTGTGAGACAAATGAGAGGGGTAACCTCCTTTTAAAGGATTGGAGGGGGTGTTTTTGGAGGGAAACAACCCTTGTTTTCCCTCCAAAACCACCTGGAACCTTCCTAAACAACGTTAGGTGTGTCCGTCACGGCCTTGGCAGTTAACCGGCCAGTTTATCCATAAACTAGCAGATTAGCACCGGCTAGACTGATTTTTTGGGCTACGAGCCACCCTTAACCGAGTTTTTCTGTTGGTTTGACCCGGCTAGCCAATGAACTAGCCGGTTTGAATCGACCAGTTTTTAATACTATGCCTACAGCACCACAGCAATTTGCACCATGCCCCACATTATTCACGAGATGATGCACTTGGACCAACATGCCCCCAGCCGACTTAGCAGTATATACGAGTTTTGGCAGTTGATCTGAGGCCCGGATGAAGTTTGTCTCGATATTGATACTTGGGAGGGCTAGCACCATCCTTTGAGCCATCAACGTTGGAGCAGATACAAGCTATTCTACTTCCAAGAGACCCATGAGACCCATTTTGTGCCCCAAACACAAAATTGGGGCGCACTTGATGATTTGCGTGGATGTTTAGGGGCCAACCCCTAGTAGATGATTTATGGAGCCCTCTTGACTCACTTTGGCACAAAGAGAGCTCAATGCGTGCCTCCAAGAGGCCCACGCAATGATGACGTTAACATTTCAGGCCTCATGTGAGTTTATCTTTATGAATTTTCATTGGCTATGTGGTTGGCTTGTAACCACATTTAGTTTAGCCCTCCATTTGACAACTAATAGGGGCTTCTAGGCTAAATTAGACTTGATAGATCATGTATAAATAGATGAGAGCTCATTTGACCTTCTCATCATCATCAAACTTGGATCGTATCTCTTGAGAAGAACTCGCACTTGTTTCTTTGGTTATTGGAGAATCTTTTGGAATGCATTTTGACATTTGGAGCTAATTTGCAATTCTTCTTTGGAGTTATTTCTTGGATCTTGGATGGATATATTGCATGTCATCTTGTAAGTGCTTGATGTTGATGGAATTTTTCTCTTGAGTTTGTTTAATGAATGGAATTATTGCTTCTAGAATGTGTTAATTGTGCCCTAATAATTGAAAATTGATTTTGGAAGGTTTTCTAGTTGAATATTGCATATGTTAGTCAATGTATGGCCTGTGATGAATGTTCCTAGTGGAGGAAATGCTTAAACTCTCCATGTGATTCCATTATCTTTGAAGTGGGTAAATGCTTAAACATAGTACCTAGAGCATCATTTTTTAGCCTCCTTAGAGACGATTTAGCTCATCTTGAACATCCTAAGACTCCATATGCCCAAGGACAAGGCACTAATATAGGTCCTTGGTGGCCATCTCTACTTTCCATCCATAATTTTTCCCCTTAAAATTCAGTCCTTTTAAGGCTAGGGTGAAAATCTAGGGCTTGCAACAAAATTTTAGGGAGGAGAATTTTCAGGAATTCGAGAGCCTAAACATCAAGCTTATGTTTTAGGCTACCTGCGCTCCAAGTTTGGTGAGCATCCACTCGAGTTTCATCCATAAAATCTCTTGCCCTAGGTGTTGCTCCAAGAGAGAAACCCTAGTTTCTTCTCCCTCAACTTGAGGACTTCCTTAAAGGTTGTATAAGCTTAGTACTTGTTCAAGTAGATCGGAAGAAACTTTTTCTCTCGTGCCTTGACCTTGTGAATACCTATCACCATCGAAAAACCTCAAAACCCTAGGTAAGGCTTTTCTTAGAGAGCGATTTGCTTCTTTGAAGCCTTGTACCTTAATTGAGCCTCTCTTTCCAATGAGCCCTAGCTTGATCACTTCGTGCCCTAAGTGTTATATAATGATAAAGAGTCAATATAGTTAAATTATAAAATTTCAGTGATATATTTATAATTTTTTTGTATTTTACTATTTTTGTCAGGGTCCCTTCTGTCAAAGACCCCGACGTCCCCCCACGTTTCCTAAAAATTGGTGGGGAGCTTTTGCATAGCCCGCTCCTGTGTTTCCCCGCTCCCTCATCCCCACGTCCTCGAAACTTGGTGGAACTATGTATATATATGCTACTCATCATTAAATGAAAAATTCAGATCACTCAAGAATCATATCTTTTGTTCATCTATACAAAGGAGAAAGGAGAGAAATTGTTCCAAGTTTGACTAGACTAGTCCAAGTGTTGACCAAGCATCTCATCTCTGTTTGACTTCGCACGTGTGGAGCAAGGCCGAAATTTTTCTGAACATTTTGTTAGTCAACAAACCAAATTTTTTGTGGAGCAGGAGACCAAAATTCGGCCTAGTTGACCGAAATTTTTGAGCAAAAGTTTGACTGGATTTTGTGGACAGTTTGACCAACTTTGACTTGGGCCTTGTTTCTTGTCAGTTTAACCTTATTTTGACTGGACAGATCAGATTGTATCTCTTATTGAATTGGATAATTTCTTTAAGAAAAGGTTGTTGGGTTTTTCCCTAGTTAGGTTTTTCTTAGGGTAATATTTGTGTCTTGTGTTTGGCTATCTCTTCATGATCCTACTGTCATTATTGTTTTATTGTTGAAGATTTTCTATGTAAAATTGCTTAATGATGTATGTGACATAAGATGCATTAATGAAGAAATCATTGGAAGTAATTATTAGATTAGGAAATCATGCAAAAATCAACACAAATCAGTTCATTAATAAAACTCAAAACTTAGTTGGGCTCCCATCTTTCGATAATGGCCAAACTGAGAAAATACATATTACGATACTCTGGATCTAATCCAGTAGATATGCTCTCTCTTGCAGATTTGGATCTCCAACCCCTGTGCATTCTCTTCGACCCAACACACGCTCATTGAGATACTACTCTCAATCTTGTGTTGTTGTTGCGCATTTGCCTCAACACTTAGGCTCAATTTATAGTTTTTCTAATCTAAGATCGACGGCCAAAATTAGCTCGTCAAGTTAACTGAAGATAAGTTACTTAATTTTAGTTAACTTTCTTATTTTTAGTTTTCTTTACTTTAACTCAAGTACCAGTCATAAGCTTTGCATGCATATCTCATGCATGTCACATGCAACTCATTTGCATGCATGCAACTCACTTGCAAACTCTGGATGCTACATGCAATTGACATGCACGTCACATGCAAGCTCCAAAAGAGGCAAAACAAAGGTCCTTCTAGTCAAGACACAATGCTAGAAGTACCTGCCCAAGCTACAAAAAATCAACAATCCCTCTTAGCAAAGGAGGTACTTCTCGAAGAACCTCCTCCACCTAGATCTGTCTCCAATCTCACCACGTCATCTGTTGTTGTAGTTGCTCCCTCTGAACGGGAAGACTTCCCTGCTACCTGCTTCAGAATATGATCTAAAGACATGTTCCTTCCAACCTTGCTCCTAACAGCCTGCTCCTAAGCATCCATCAATGGTAGCTCATACCAATTGGTCCCAACAGATCTGAAAGAGGCCTCTTGCCCATCTTCCAGATTAAAACGTTGAGTCCCCAATATCAACTCAGTCTTCAAAGCTTTCTACACAATCATTGTCACTAACATCTGTAAGACACACACATGGAATGGACAAAAATAGATGAGAAAGATAATCATGTGTTACAATATTATTCAAATTTCACATGATGCACATTTATAATACATTATTGTGACCCTTGGATTCATCTTCCAAGGTCTCTTGGACTACCTTTGTCTAATCGCCTTCTACACCAACCCTAGGAGGATTAGGTGTCCAACATTCCCCCCCTTAATCCGAAGGGGTGTGTATGAGTCCAAGAAGAGAGTTGTAATACAAAATGTACAAAATATGCATGGCCGCACTAGGCTGAATGTGCTCTCTGAAATGTTGGCATAAGGTGGTGGTTTGAGGCTGACCACCAACTTTGAAATGCTTAGTGCAGTTCCCGGAACTCTTCCAAATATGGCACAAAGTTGAAGTCTTCTGCCAAAGGAAGTGCTTCTAATGCTTTGAAGAGGGAGACCTTCAACCTGAAAAAGGGAGGTTTGCAACCCGCATAAAAAGGGAGAACCTCAACCTTAAAGGGAGGTCTCAACTTGCGGTGGTTTAAGGATGACCACCAACTCTGGAATGCTTAATGCAATTCCTGGAACTCCTCCAAAACTAGCAAGAAGTTGAAGTCTTCTGCAAGAGGAAGAGTTCCTAATTCTTTGAAGAGGGAGAAGCTCAACCTCGCATTGATGGTTTAAGGTTGACCACCAACCAAAGGCATCCTCATGGGCATCTCTGTCTCTGGCTACAACTCTAAATCTGGTATGGAAAGTTGTGGCTCAAGCTCGCTTGAATTGTTGTGTCTCTAGCTACAACTCTGAATCTGGTATGGTAGGTTGTGTCTCAGGCTCGCTTGATGTGGCTTTGAAGCTTGTAGATGACCATCATTTCTCCCCCTGTCAGATACAAGGTGAGATGATGGCGAAAACCCAACTGCAAGACCTTTTAGTATTCTAGAAGAGATTCTGACATATGACTGAAACATCTTGGCTGTTGATGCCCATTTCTAAGAAGCGATCCATCCAAGATGAATCTGTGTTCTTGCAGGAGGTTTGTTTCTGAAGCATTTGTGTGAAGAATGAGTGGTTTTATGACAGTGCTCACATGGATGAAGATCAAAACAGTGATCTTTCATATGGCCAACTGGTGTTTCACAATCTATTGTGGAAGAGGAGCAGAATCTGGAATAGGTGAATGTGAACTGTCATAAAGAAATCCTGCATTATGGAACTGGGTGGGCTTTGAGTAATCTGGAATATGAAAGGACACATCGTTGTCATATCCAAGACCAGTTTTGTGCTTGTTATGGACCAGCTCTTCCCAAGGTATCATGATGGGCTTGGGAAGTGCAGACTGAACATCTGCATCTGCATGTAACTCTGTTGCTTTATTGGGCACTGAATGTGAATCGATCGCGGCACTATTGACTTGCTGCTTATGGGAGTCTCTTTTAATGTTTTGAACAGAAACAGGTCCAGAATGATGACTCCACTGCTGTAATTCTTCTTGTTGTAGCTCTAACTGAAGCTGCAAAAATTCAATCTTCTCATGTGCATTTTGCAGACATGTCTTAATGTCAAAAAGAGAGGCTTTGTTGATTTTAACCATCCCATCAATAGTGGAATGTATCATAGTATTTAGTAACTCTAATGCTTCATGAAATTTCGCCATTTTCTCCAGTTTAAGTAAATGAAGGGTTCATGCAGCAAAGTAGATAATAAAAAATGTGATTCTTAGAGCAAGAGAATCAAATGTCTTTGCACAATATTTGGGCAATAAAATCCTATGCAACTACAAGTGGAGGAAAAGCAAGGTAGTTTGTCTGAATCAAAGGATGAACACAGCCCTTGAAAATTTTGTTCCAAGTTCGTATGCTCCAATCTACAGTTGGATTTGATCAAGAAGCAACAACAATAATGAGTGGGACGACTTCCTCTCAAACTCTGGATTGAAGTATCTAGTGCCTCTTGTCTATATAGTTTAAATGAAACAATGTATTAACAACTCCCTCCAACTCTGTATTCCATCCACAATTAATGACAATCTTCCATAATTGTTGCATAAAATAGGCCTCTTACAAATTTTAATCTATCAAAAAAGATGTCAACACATAATGATGTTAATGGCCTTTTTTTTCAGCAACTATACTCAATAGAACCCCTATAGGTGAAGAAAAAAATCCAAAGTCTAGAGAAAATTAAGTTATAGAGCACCAATAGTTGGATTTGTAACACCTGGGCGATGACCTAGCAAGACAATGCAACAAAAGAGAGACGTTAGCAAATTCAATAAAATGTGGTTCTTGCACCCATAAAACTTTCTTCAACGCATCAATTGCAAAAACATTTTTTTTTTGCACATTGAATACTGGCAGAGTTCATCCAGAACTAGCAAGATCGATTAGGTCTTCATTGGTACACCATAGCTGACTCTTACCAATACTGGTGACATCCTTGCAGTGAGTCCAACAACGAATTCTTGTAAGAATAAATCCGACAAACCAGCAATAAATAAAACATTTCAAGTAGATGGAGCCTTTGCGATATATTTGTGAAGCATCCCATAGAAGGAAGCCCCTTCAACATCAAAGGAGATAGCAGAGAAAAGTCGAATCCTTCGCATTTGTTGTTTCTGGAATTGTCAGCGTGGTCATGGTTTTTCTCTTATTTCAAATCGCTGGAACTTCATACACCTTTTCAAATGAACTCCCTTGCCTTGGATCAATACTGCGCTAGATGTAGCCTTGGATTTCCAAATAAAAAATGTGCAAAGAGACTTCACATTCCACCAAACCCCCGGTTTCAAATCGTATCCCAGTCAACACGACCACGCAAGCATAGAACCGAAAGTCGTACACACCAACATAGGTAGAATACAGCACACCTCAACACAACACCACGGTTATGCAACAGAGTCAGTTCACATTAACATATTCAACGCAAACAACGTTCATGGTCTTCCGCAGAACAACGTTCAACATTTAACACAGTATTCAATGATAACTTCCCCTCCTTTTTTGTTTTTCTTTTTTTTTAACGCACATAAAAAACTACTTCCTATACAATTCAGACTGTATACAAGCCTGGCTTGTACGAAGGAGAATCAAATGTCGAGAAATTTGATCCCATCATCGTCAGTATAACAATGGTGACCACAACTTTGGTATAGTTGTCTCTGCAAATTCCTAATTTGAAGAAAGTAGAGCATAAACTGTTTTCTCTTCCCTTAAAGTCTCTTACTGCATCTACAGCAATACACAGATCCACATACGTTGTTCACAAAATGGAGCTCAACCCAACATGCAGTCTCACCGTTAGGCAGGCAGCGTTCACCGTCGTAGGTCGGACGAGCATAGAGAAACCTCAGATATGACTAGGACAATTATAAGCATTCACAGAAGAGGAGGTGAACAGTCCCTGACAGAGCACTGACAAAAATGACGGTCAAAGGGAGCGTTGAGCATAAATAGCTAGCGTTATAGCCAGTGGGGAATAGTGGAGGCGTTTCGGCCTGAGTAACTGTACTGACACCATAAAAAACGTATTCAGAATCCTGAACATTTCAAAAAAACATAGTAAAAGGTTGAGCATACAACAGACTCCAGTACAGCTAAAACAATGCACTCTCTACGAAGGAGAATCAAAGGTCGACAAATTTGATCCCATCATCGTCAGTATAACAATGGAGACCGCAACTTTGGTATAGTTGTCTCTGCAAATTCCTAATTCGAAGAAAGTAGAGCATAAACTGTTTTCTCTGCCCTTAAGGTCTCTTACTGCATCTACAGCAATACACAGATCCACATACGTTGTTCACAAAATGGAGCTCAACCCAACATGCAGTCTCACTGTTAGGCAAGCACCGTTCACCATGGTAGGTTGGACGAGCATAGAGAAACCTCAGATATGAGTAGGACAATTATGAGCATGCACAGAAGAGGAGGTGAACAGTCCCTGACAGAGCACTGACAAAAATGACGGTCAAAGGGAGCGTTGAGCATAAATAGCTAGCGTTATAGCCAGTGGGGAATAGTGGAGGTGTTTTGGCCTGAGTAACTGTACTGACACCATAAAAAACGTATGCAGATTGCTGAACATTTCAAAAAAACCTGGTAAAAGGCTGAGCATACAACAGACTCCAGTACAGCTAAAACAATGCACTCTCTTAACAGTTCATGACATTTTTAAAACAACGCAGCAACACCCTCAGGACTTACGCACGGACTTAACCCTCCATTTAATACATTTAATGCTGTGTATAACCAAACTGATAAAATAGCACTTGCATCGATGTATCAATGCTTCAATGCATACCCATGCAATACATTTCACAGTTCGCACAACGGTGAATGTTTAATGCATAATCATTCTAATACAACTCACTTTATCGTAGAGAATAGAGAGGCATTCCCACGCTGCTTCAATGCAGAGATTCAACATACAGTTTCAGCATTCAATACAGTGTTCAAGAAAAATAGTAGACTGGCGTACTGACAAAGCCACATACCTGCAAAACCAACAGGATTGAGGAAAAGGAGTTACTAGGGAAGAGAGAGCCAAATTTAGAACCTGGGACTTGTGCTCTGATATCATGTCAGACACACACATGGAATGGGAAGAAATAGATGAGAAAGATAATCGTGTGTTACAATATTATTCACATGATGTACATTTATAATACATTATTGTGACCCTTGGATTCACATCTTCCAAGGTCTCTTGGACTACCTTTGTCTAATCACCTTCTACACCAACCCTAGGAGGATTAGGCCGAAACGCCTCCACGATCCCATATCCCCTTGGATCTGATTAAAGGCTGGCATTCCAAGGACTACGGGAAGATCACTATTTAGAGGGAGCTTCGAACTTCTGCTCATGGAAGGAGCAGATCGCAATGGTGTTGGAGGATAATGGGGTGCCAGAATTTGCAAAGAATCAAATAGTGCCACCTCAAGATGCCCAACAGTTAATCCAACATAACAAGAATGACACCAAGGCGAGGAGGATCATTCTTGAGGGGGTCGGAGACCATATTATCCCTCATCTCCATGGGAAGAAGACCACATATGAGATGTGGAAAGCCATCTTAAATATGTATCAGGGTTCCAGGGATGTCAAGAAGCTTACCTTGAAGAAGAAGCTAAGAAGTATCTGGATGAGCAAAGGAGAGCCCATCATTACGTATCTTTCCAAGTTCACCCAGGTTCGGGATGAGCTAACTAGAGTGGGTGATATTGTAGCAGACAGTAACCTTGTGATTCTTGCACTTTTGGGACTTCATAAGTCTTTGGAGAGTTCCTAGGATGTAGTTAGTGGAAGAGAGAATATTTTGAGTTGGGAAAGTCTGGGAGATCAACTTCGAGAGAGGACGAGGAGAACTTTGCCCTGGCAGGCAAAGGTAGCAAAGCCAAGGGCAAGAAGAGCCAATTAGAGGTCGAGTCCAGTTAAAAGGGTGAGAAGAAGAAGAAGGATCTGAGCAAGATAAAGTGCTTCCATTCCCACGCTATGCCACTAAGTGTCCTAATCGGAAGGAATTCAGTAAGGATCATGTGGTTGCATCAATTGAGGTAGATGTGTTTTCTTCTCAGTTCGAGAAAGATTTCGCATTGATAGCTTGCATGGCAAGCTCAGCAGGCAACAACGTATGGTATATTGATTTTGAAGCAAAAGAAGCAATGGGCCATACTTACTAGTAATGGGTACATAATTGGAGTAGTAAAGGTGGATGCCTATAATAAACAATACTTGACACTTTGTTTGTTGAATTGTATTGGGCAGACCATTGGTTGCTTTGGGCATTGCATATTTGGTTATTTCCCAAGTTGCCTATATTCAATGAGCAATAGAAGCAATTGTTGAAAAATGGTACCAATGAGGTGTTTCCTAGGCATTTCTCCTTTTGGCCTAGGGAGACACATTAATTACCTTTTGTCTAAGTGATATTATGAGTTTATTAGTATCAAGGGAACTAAAGTACTTTTTATGTGGAGACATACTAGGTACTTTTAAATTATTAAAGTCACATGTGTCTAAAAGTGACTTTATGTGTAAAGCACTAAAGTACACATTATATTATTAAAGTGACTTTTATATTCTAAAAGTTACTTTATCAAGAAAAGTGATTGTTGGCCTATGACCGCACCCAAAGTGTTGAAGGAGAAAGGAAGGGAAATCCTGACTGTCAAAGAGCTTCAAAGGAATCAATCTGCCTTTCAGTTCAGTAAAAAGGGGAAAGTGTTGCTGATAAGCTCCGCCCCTACTTTAGGCAGCTTGATATATATATAATGGTGTTATGAATGAGTTTATGGTTTCTGCCCCCTACTTTAGCCAGCTTTATATATATATATATAAAGCTAGCTAAAGTAGGGGGCAGAAACCATAAACTCATTCATAACACCATTCACCACTTATAACTCTGTCGATGCGATATAAAGGAACCCACCTTCCCACACGAGCCTTTATCGTAAACAATCCACTCCTTTCCGTTCAAAACCTTTATCGGCACTCAATTACCTTTGCGCACCCCCAACCTCTCCGCTCATCGCATTTCGCACTCTGCAGAATATAACCTTTATCCTTTGCTGCTTCCATGAAAAACTTGCGATCTGCGATTTGCGAGCGGGGCCCCAACTCCATCTACCACGTCACCTTCCCCGCACTTCACACATCGCACTCTTTATCGTTTACCTTTTGCTGCACACATAAACTTTGCGATATGTGATATGCAGGCACATTCCCCACCTCCCTCTGCCACGTCACTCCCGCTCATCACATATCGCTCCCTGCAAGATTTAACCCTTACCTCCCGTTGTGCCCATATAAAACTTGCGATTTGCGGGCGCGGGTCCCACCATCTTGCCACGCCATCAATAGCCCTCCTGTGGCCTACTTTTTGCCCATTTCAGTGTTAATGAGTCCCGCTAAGTCCATTTCTGCTTCCGCCATCCTGCCTTCGACTCCGCTCCACATCAATGCATCCGACAGCTCATAATCTATTTCGCACCACCTCCACCTTCCGAAGGTTGATGACAGGGAGGGGGTCCAAAATGGTTGGTTTCTAATACCGCCTCCGGTGCTACGTGGAAGATTGTAGTGATTTCACACCCCTCCCATCCAATACCACAAACCATCCATGCCCCCCTCCGAGATCCGGTTTTCGGTGTGCAATTCAAACACAACATGGGCTTTTGGGTGGAACATGCAGTTATGGTTTCTTCGGTTACTCGGGAAACCTCCGCTAAAGAGCAAAGCACGCACAGCACGACTAGCCACTTCACAATGGACTGAGTGGAAATCATGAGAACAAGGGAGTGGAGGCATTCAAAAAGCAGGTGGAATTAAGTAATGGAAGATGAACTGCCTTCCTGTTCACGGCCACTCCTCGCCATACTGTTTGAAGGCTCCCATAATTGGCCTCCTCTGGTCAACTTTGTCTTTTCTTTTTACGGTTAGATAGTGATGTTTTGCTTGTGAAATCTCAGTTTTACCCATTCTTGTTTTAATTCTCTCCATACAGAAGTAATTGCTCGATGTACGCTCTGCAAGTTAGGTAGGATATTTTGATTTCATAGGTATGGGTCGATCATAAAAAGATTTGTAATTTTGTAGAGGTTCTATGCTTGATGCAACTTTACTTTTATAACAACAATCACATAAACAATTAAGTAAAAATGCTGATAGAACATACCAGTGGATCTATAGAAGACAAACCAGAAACAGGAGAATGTGTTGGTGCGTTACGGCGGTCAGCAGGATGCTTCAACCAGCAAAGTCTTCTTGGTCGGCCAACCCAAAATGTGTCACAACAGTCCTCAAATCAATCATCCAGTCAACTCAAAGTCAACCCCAGAAAAAGTCAACGCAGTCCAGAAAAAAAAGTCAACACAGGGCAGCAACAATAAAGTCAACGCAGCTCCAACTTCGGTCAACCTTTTGACCTCGATTTTTGTGCCAATGAGTACGGCCTTCAAAAATCGAACTCTCCACAAAATTTCAGCTCAAACAGACCATGCGTTGACCAAAGTCAACGCTGGTCAAACTTGCCCAGAAACCCTAACTGCAGAAAATTGCTGCGGTAAATTTCGTCCTTCAGCTGCAGTAGATTTCGTCCTTCTTCTCACGTGGGAGATGAAACTGCTTCTCAATTGCTTGTAGATAATTAGAGAAGAAGATGTGTGATGAGATGAGTGAAAATCTCTCCAACGTTGACTGTATTTATATCCATCATTGAGGTGTGTGACACATCTGTTGGGGGTGTAAAACCTTAAGGCCGACCTGCACTTAAATTTATTATAAATAATAAATTCAAATAAATGTTCTGCTCATCAGATCAAAATCAATTTTATATCGATTTTACACCTCTCCGAAAGAGGAATCCAATACAAATATTGGAATCTTCATCTGAGCATCACAAGATGGAGTTTGGACCTAGTTGTCCAAATTTAACACTCCCTCTCAACTAGGGAGAACTCCAACCACCAGTGCAATCAAACATCGTGCGTCATCCCGCCGTAACTTGCTTTGCTGGCCTCTTTATTTCAGAACAGAAGTGGGTCAGTCACAAAGACATCATCCCCCGGCTGACAAATTCAGCCCAGAGGTCTGAAACCTCTATCAGACTCACAAAGAGTCTCCAACCAACCCAAAGTTGGTTCATCCTGACCTAAGTCATGAGGTCAGTGAATGTCATATAGTAAGAACATCCTCCTAGGGATGTCACGGGTAGAATACCAAATAGATCAGAATGGACCAGTTGCAAAATATCAGATGTCTTTGTGACACTTGTGGGGAAAGGTCCCCTTGTATGCTTTCCTTCGGCACAACCCTTACATACACCTTCATGATTATTTCCAAAGTCGGGCATCCCTGTCACCACCTTCCTTGCTTCGGGAAGGGCCTTGTAATGAAGGTGTCCAAACCTTTGGTGCCATATTTTAGTTTGTCTGATAGTATCACATGTCATAGCTCCTAGTGGACTTCCTTCAACCTGGTAGAGTGTTCCAACTCTAAAACCAATCACGATAGCTTCCTTGAGATTCTTCTTCCACATGCGCACTTTTCCATCAATGAATGCCACAATGAAGCCTTTGTCTTCAATCGCTGATATAGACACAAGGTTCTTCTTCAATTTTGGTACATAGAGTACATCTCGCAAATGTAGGACTTGTCCTTGAGACAAGTGGAGGGTCACAGTCCCTGTCCCTTTTACGGGATATGTGGCATTATCTCCAAGGATAATTTCCAGATTAGTATCCTTCTCAACTATATCAGAGAGTGCTTCCTTGAACCTAGTGATGTGCCTTGAGGCACCACTATCTATCAACCAGACATCCATAGTGTCGGGTGGAGATGCAACAGAGAGGGCAGATACAAGAATGAATTCATTTCTTTTATCAACAACATTTGATTCCTCATACCTGGAATTTCTTGACCTTTTGAAAGGTTGATCATTTCCGCCGGAGGGAGCCTTCTCCTCGTCCTTTTGGACCGTTGTTTTCTTGATTTCCAATCCTCCCGTTGTTGTTGTTGTCATCACTATCGGGAGAATCTTTCTTGAAAGGACATTCTCTAGCATAGTGACCAGGCCTATGACAAGTGAAACACTTGCCCTTCTTTCCTTGGGCCCCTACTCTTCCTTTGTTCTTTGGACCACCAGAGTTCTTCTTTCTAGAATGAGCAGCGTAGGCAGCATTTCTGTCATTTTCGTATTCCTTCATTCTTGTCTCTTCGTGCATGCATCTTGACAGTAGCTCGTCAAAGTTAGGAATTGTATTATTATTGAGAATGGTAGTGTTGAATACTTGCCATTCATATGGGAGCCCTCCAAGTGTGGTGAGTACCATCTCACGATCGGCTATTGTCTCCCCAATAGCCAGCAAATTGTTCCTGATCTCGGTCAATTTCAGAAAGTATGTTTGGACAGACTCATCCCTACCTTTCTTCAGATTCTTCAATTGATTCTTAAAGAATAGCGCTTGGTTTGCATTGTTTACTTTGAACATTTGCATCAGCTTATCATACATCTCCTTGGATGTGCCTAGCTCAGATATGTAGGCAACCAGACTTTTATGTATGGATTCCCTGATCATTAGCTTTGCTTTGATCTCCCCCTTCTTATACTTGGTTTTAGCAGCAGCAGTAGCAGTGGATGGAAGTTCTTGTATCTTACCCAGTACATAATCCATGAGATCATGGTCTTCCAATTTGAGATCTAATATCATCTTCCAAGCATGGAAGTCATCCCTTCCAGTCAGCTTGTCATCCTCCTTGAAGCCATAACTTGTGGAACTCATTTTTCTCTTTTGGTGATTGCTATAAGTTAGGGCTTGTCTTCACCTCAGCTCTGATACCATGTAATTTTTTGCAGATGTTCTATGCTTGATGCAACTTTACTTTTATAACAACAATCACATAAACAGTTAAGTAAAAATGCTGATAGAACATACCAGTGGATCTATAGAAGACAAACCAGAAACAGGAGAATGTGTTGGTGCGTTATGGCGGTCAGCAGGATGCTTCAACCATCAAAGTCTTCTTGGTCGGCCAACCCAGAATGTGTCACAACAGTCCTCAAATTAGTCACCCAGTGAACTCAAAGTCAACCCCAGAAAAGTCAACGCAGTCTAGAAAAAGTCAACGCAAGGCAGCAACAATAAAGTCAATGCAGCTCCAACTTCGGTCAAACTTTTGACCTCGATTTTTGTGCCAATGAGTACGGCCTTCAAAAATCAAACTCTCCACCAAATTTCAGCCAATTCGGACCATGCGTTGACCAAAGTCAACGCTAGTCAAACTTGCCCAGAAACCCTAACCGCAGAAAATTTGCTGCAATAAATTTCGTTCTTTTTGCTGCAGTAGATTTCGTCCTTCTTCTCACGTGGGAGATGAAACTGCTTCTCAGATGCTCGTATATAATCAGAGGAGAAGATGTGTGATGTTGAGTGAGTGAAATGCTCTCCAACGTTGACTGTATTTATATCCATCATTGAGGTGTGTGACACATCTGTTGGGGGTGTAAAACCTTAAGGCCGATCTGCACTTAAATTTATTATAAATAATAAATTCAAAATAAATGTTCTGCTCATCAGATTAAAATCAATTTTATATCGATTTTACACCTCTCCGAAAGAGGAATCCAATACAAATATTGGAATCTTCATCTGAGCATCACAAGATGGAGTTTGGACCTAGTTGTCCAAATTTAACATGATTATAACCGTAAACCCTGAAAGAGAACTCTATATGTAGGGAGTTCTAAGACGAAAGAAGGGTTCTGCAATTTTGACGAATTTTGCAGTAGTTTTGTATGATTGTGCTCCCTGTGCTCTGATATACATATTTGGGAGAGTTGTTTAAACTTAATATGATACAGAGCTATTATTTGGATTCCAAATGGAGCAATGAGTAGTATGTTTCTGTTTCCTTCTGTTATCAATAATCTCCTTTTTATGTGTAATCATCTTTCATGCTATGTTGCTTTGATGGCCTGTGTAATTAGCTGTTGGTAGTCTGCAATTTTATTCATTAATTCGTGTTTGTATAACGCTTAGGTGTTAACGCTCATGTATTAAGCTTGCTGCACTCCCTTAATTCGCACTCCACGAACCTCTGTTGTCGTCCATACCTCATTCGTATCAGCTTCCTCTGAGGTCACAGGGGGACAGATTCTTAAATCTCTTAATCCTGTCTCTTGTGGGTTCCTTCTCAGCACCTTTGCATATTTTTAAAAGCTTCTACTCATTGTTTTATACTTGGCCCATCTAAAAGCCATCAGCCTCACAGCCCCCTGAACCCTCTCACAATTTGGGGAATTCACATGAATCAAGCTCAAATGGTCTTCTCCATTCTTGAACCACCAATACCATTATTCTCTTGACCCATATTTTTGTCAGAGGCATTTATACAATTGTCCACATTTAACCTCTGATTTTAAGATGTCATAGGCACTGGTCTTTTGCAACTCAAGGTTGTCTCTAGGAGCTACAACATCCTTTTGGCATCGTTGTCGGGGACGAATTAGAAAATATTTTCCCTGGGATACGACATTACCTTCACCCTTCAATTAGGTGAGCATGAAGGGTTGAGAGTAGCATATTCCTCACCTTGGCGACTCCACTGTAAAATAGTCCTAATCAGAAGTAATCTTGGCTTTCATTAGGCCTCACACCAGATTCAGATCCACCTTCTATCTCCACCTCTAAATCAGATGGTTGTGCCAAGTTTCCTTTTGAACAAGTATGCCCCCTTGGCCCTCCCTCAGCCTCTAAATGATATGCCGCAAAACTATCTAGAGAGGTTGCCTCAGTTCACCAGGGAAGATAGTACTTCTGCGCAGAGACATATTGAAAACTCCTGCGCCTTTGCTGAGAATGTAAATGTAGAGCACTTAGATGTGGTGTTAAGGCTTTTCGTCCAATCCTTGGACGAAGAGCCCCGGAAATGGTTCAAGTCTCTAGTTGACCACACAGTCCACACCTCGGAAGAAATGGAAAATTTCTTCACTTTGAAATGGGGAGAAAAGAGGGACCATGGTTATGTTCTCACTGAGTTCAATGCTCTCAAGAAGGGACACAATGAGGATGTGACAGAATTTATAAAGAGGTTCAATAAGCTCTCTAATAATCTCCCTGCTGAGATAAAGCCTCCCCAAGCAACTGTTAAGGTGGTCTTCGCAGGAGCTTTCGAGCCAAATTTGGGTTCACCTTAAGAGAAAGAAGATCCACATCTCTGGATCAGATCCAGACTGATGTGTTGGAGGTAGAAGCAAACTTTGCTTCTACTAGTAAATTCAAAGGGAAGACAGAGCATGAGGCCAAAGGAGGAGTAGGGAGGAGGCCTCTACCTCTAATCAAGAGAGGGAATCACAGGAGTATATACTTGAAGAAATGAACAAGCTGATCAAGAACCTCTCAAATAAGTTGGTTAAGCTTGAATTGGAGGCCAAGAATTCCCCTCCTCGTTCCAACCAAATGATTCCTAACCAGGGGTTTAATCCTCAATATCGGAGGCCCCCTCTGCAGCTGTTGCAACAGGCCGAGGAAGTCACAGACAGCCAAGAAGATCAATTCCTCACCTACTCTGATGATGAGGAGGGTGAACCCATCCTGCAAGGGGAACAAGAAGAAGAGGAAGTCCCTCCAGAGGATCAAGAGATTGACAGCTACTGCAGGCAGTTCGTGGATCTCATGCAAGATCAACTCCACAAGAAGTATGAACTCAGGTCCTCCAGAAAGAGAACCCGAGAGCAAGAACAAAATGAAGAGTCGATATCAAGAGAACAAACCCCTCCTAGTCCTGCTAGTAAAGGGAAGAAGCTGTTAGAAAAGTCAGCCCCTCATAAGGCCACTACATCCACTTCCACAAAGCAAGGAGTTGATCCTCCCAAGGATAAGAAGCCCACATCTATAGTATATACTATTGAAACTGCCCGACCCTCCTAAAGAGTAGTTCGAAGAAGCCATTACAGAAAAAGGGCCCACTCCCTTTAATCTCCAAGAAGAAAGACCCATGGTGGTTCTTGTACTACATGTGGAAAACCAGCCCCTCGCCTATTCTGAAGAAGAGGGAGGCGAGCTTACCCTCCATGAAGAAGGGGAAGAGCTGGAGTGTTTCCCAGAAACAGCACTAAAAATCAACAGCAGTCTGGTGATCTAGAAGCAGAGGCAGCAGAGCTTAATTGTCTAGATCCACAAGAGCACCTTCAGCCAGTAGTGTTGTATTCAGAGATTGGACACCAATCAAGTGTGCCAAATGAAAGCCAAGAAAGCTTGCCAAAAGAAGACCAATCAGGTTTGTTGATTGAAGACCACTCAAATATTCTTTCTGAGTGTGTAGACCTTGAAGAAGATCATAAAAGTTCTTCATCATTAAGTTCTTCATAGGATGTTGTTAAAATTGGACAACTAGGTCAAACTCCATGTTGTGCATTCTCTGATTAAGATACGTGTTTTTTGTTGTAGCCAAGTGGCGAGTGTAAGATCCATAAAATTTTCGAAATCTGATGACGAACATTTATTTTGAATTTATTATTTATAATAAGTGTAATAATGTGATCGACCTTAAGGTTTACACCTTGTGAATGTAATACACACCTCAATGATGTATATAAATACAGTCAAACTTGGAGAGCATTTTCACACCAACTCATCACACATCTTCTTCTCTTCTCTGATTTAGTACGAGCTCCTTGGAGGACGATTTCAGCTCACACGTGGGAGGAAGGACGAATCTGTACAGCCAAGAGGAAGGACGAAATTGCTGCAGCTAGGGTTTCCAAGGAAGTTTGACCAGCGTTGACTTTGGTCAACGCATGGTCCAAAAGGGCTGAAATTTGTTGGAGAATTCGATTTTAGGAGGCCGTACACATTGGCACAAAAATCGAGGTCAAAAGGTTGACCAAACTTGGAGTTGCGTTGAATTTTATGTTGCTGCCCTGCGTTGACTTTTCTGGAGTTGACTTGTGTTGACTCGGTGACTGATTTGAGGATTGTTGTGACACATTCTGGGTTGGCTGATCATGGAGACTTTGCTGGTTGAAGCATCCTGTTGACCGCTGTAACGCACCATCACATTCTTCTGTTTCTGGTTTGTCTTCTATAGATCCACTGATATGTTCTATCAGCATTTTACTTAACTGTTTGGGTGATTGCTGTAATAAAAGTAAAGTTGCATCAAGCATAGAACATCTACAAAAATTTACATGGTATCAGAGAAGAGGTGAAGACAAGCCCTACCTTTAGCAATCACCATCTGAGAAAATGGGTTCCACAAGTTATGAATTCAAGGAGAATGACAAGCTGACTTGAAGGGATGACTTCCATGCCTGGAAGATGATATTAGATCTCAAATTGGAAGACCATGATCTCATGGACCATGTACTGGGTAAGATACAAGAACCTCCATCCAATGCTACTGCTGCTGCTAAAAACAAGTATAAGAAGGGGGAGATCAAAGCAACGCTGATGATCAGGGAATCCATTCATAAAAGTCTGGTGGCCTACATCTCTGAGTTGGGCACATCCAAAGAGATGTATGATAAATTGATTCTTATGTTCAAGGTAAACAATGTAAACCAAGTGCTATTCCTCAAGAATCAATTGAAGAATCTGAAGAAGGGCCGGGATGAGTCTGTTCAAACATACTTTCTGAAATTGACCAAGATTAGGAATAATCTGCTGGCTATTGGGGAGACAATAGCCGATCGTGAGATGGTACTCACCGCACTTGGAGGACTCCCATATGAATGGCATGTATTCAACACTACCATTCTCAATAATAGTACAATTCCTAATTTGACGAGCTACTGTCCAAATGCATGCAAGAGGAGACAAGAATGAAGGAATACGAAAATGACAATAATGCTGCCTATGCTGCTCATTCTAGAAAGAAGAACTCTGGCAGTCCTAAGAACAAAGGAAGATCAAGGGCTCAAGGAAAGAAGGGCAAGTGTTTCACTTGTCATAGGTCTGGTCACTATGCTAGAGAATGTCCTTTCAAGAAGGATTCTCCCAATAGTGATGACAACAACAACAACCGGAGGAATGGAAATCAAAGAAACAACAGGTCCAAAGGAAAGAGGGAGGCTCCCTCTGATGAAAATAATCAATCTTCTAAAAGGTCTAGAAACTCCAGGTATGAGGAGTCAAATGTTGTTGATAAAAGAAATGAATATATTCTTGTATCTGCTCTCTCTACTGCATCCCCGCCCGACACTATGGATGTCTCGCTGATAGATAGTGGTGCCTCAAGACACATCATTGGGTTCAAGGAAGCTCTCTCTGACATGGTTGAGAAGGATACCAATCTGGAAATTATTCTTGGAGATAATGCCACATATCCCGTGAGAGGGACTGGGACTGTGACTCTCCACTTGTCTCAAGGACAAGTCCTACATCTGCAGGATGTACTCTATGTACCAAAATTGAAGAAGAACCTTGTGTCTATATCAGCAATGGAAGACAAAGGCTTCAATGTGGCATTCATTGAAGGAAAGGTACGCATGTGGAAGAAGAATCTCAAGGAAGCTATCGTGATTGGTTTTAGAGTTGGAACACTCTACCAGGTCGAAGGAAGTCCTGTAGGAGCTATGACATGTGATACTATCCGACAAACTGAACTATGGCACCGAAAGGTTTTGACACCTTCATTACAAGGCCCTTCTCGAAGCAAGGAAGGTGGTGACAGGGATGCCCGATCTTGGAAATAATCATGAAGGTGTATGTAAGGGTTGTGCCGTAGGAAAACACAAAGGGACCTCTCCCCAACTAGCATTTGATGACTTGCATTGATACATTCTGATATGTCTGGTATGCTGCTCGTGACATCCTTGACAGGATGTTCCTTTTATGAGACAAACATGTTCAGGAACGTTTGCAGAGGAGCTAGCATCAAGAGGGAGACCACAATGTGTGTGGACTACAGTGAAATCTCTCAGGCTTATAGAGTTTATGTACTTGGTCAAAGGAAGTTGAGATATGACATAATGTCACTTTTGACGAAGATGCTTCTCTGAGGAAAGTTGTAGATCTTCTGAGATCTGAGGAAAATCATGAAGCAAGACCGGAAATCAAGATGTTGAGGGACACGCTGCCCTGAGAGGGACATTCCTAGAAAGCTAGAAGCCGTGCAAATACCAAGGGCATCTAGCTGCCATGAGTACTACTGTACAATCTGAACCTGGATCTTTTGAGGAAGTCGTAAAGCATCAAGTATGGAAGGATGCTATGCACGAAGAATATGAGTCCATAATGAAGAATGATGTCTAGGATGTGGTTCCAAGACCGAAGGACAAATCAGTTGTCACCGCGAAATGACTCTACAAGATCAAGCATGGATCTGATGGAAGTGCTGAAAGGTTCAAGGCAAGATTTGTTGCCCAAGGCTTCTCTCAAAAGGAAGGGGTGTATGTAGAACAACCTCTGGGGCTTGAAGTCCAGGATCGGGACACCCATGTCTGCAGTTTGAAGAAAGCCCTCTATGGGCTGAAGCAAGCACCCAGAGCTTGGTACGAGAGGATAGATAGCTACTTGATGAAGCTGGGCTTCACTCGAAGTAATGCTGATCCGAACCTTTACTTCAAGGTTGTCCAAGGGAGACCTCTCTGACTGGTGCTGTATGTGGACGATCTCTCTCTGACTGGTGTTGACCCTCTCAGTGTAAGAGGGAGCTCGATATTGAGTTCGAGATGAAGGACCTAGGACTTATGCACTACTTCCTAGGCCTAGAGGTCTAGCAGAGACCTGGCGAGATTTTCCTTTCTCAAGGAAAATACATTATGAAGCTTCTGGTATGATGGACTGTAAGTCCGTACTGATGGAACTCAACTTTAAGAAGTTGAGTGGCAGCGCTGCTGGGCCCGTATTAAAAATCTTACCGAGTGTCGTCAACTCGTGGGGGGGCCCTGATGTTCTTAGGGAACATCCGTCCGGACATATGTTGTGCAGTGAAAACTTTGAGTCAACACATGGTTGATCATAACATTCACTAGGTTGGTGCCTAGAAACTCTTGAGATATCTCTGAGGCACGATAGACCATGGGCTGAGATACACTGCCGGGAGTGTGACACTCCATGGATATACTGATGTCGATTGGGCTGGCAGTGTGGTGGATCGCAAGAACACATTTGGATGCTACTTCACATGTAGATCTGCTTCGGGCAGGAAACTGAAGTCGGTAGCTTTGAGCACCGCTGAGGCCGAATACATTGTAACATGTATGGCCTGTTGTGAAGTCACTTGGTTGCGAAAACTCTTTAGTGAGTTGTTCGAGCATGTGCTAGATGCCACCGTTATCCTTTGTGATAACTAGAGGGGGATTCGTTTGTCATAGAATCCCGTGTTCCACTAACGATCCAAGCATGTTGATGGCTAGTACCACTATCCGGGATATGGTACAGCGAGGCGCCGTAAGGCTCGATCATATAGGAACTGATGAGCAGGTCGCGGATATTCTCACTATGCCCTTGGGGAAGGTCATGTTCCTAACCTTCCGTGAGAATCTTGGTATCGTGGAACGACCCTATGATGTGGGTCCTGTTGGACGATGAGCTCTGGGAGCTCTGGGGGGCTTTGGGGAGAGCTTCTCGGAGCTATGAGCAACCACAAGGCTAGGCTTGCCGACCTTGGTGGTGTGCTTGGACCCCACCATTGTGATTTTGAGTTGGTTCACCTCTCATTTTCTGTGCCCCGTATGCATCCTACCCATTGAGTTCAAGGCTCATGGGAAGTACCTCTCATTTGGCCAATGAGGTGGGAAAAGCTAGAGACTATTAGCAAAGACTGATGGACGCATCAGAGATTGCCGTACTCTCTATCTAGGATGGCACGGTCAAACCACTTGATCTGGGATCAAGTTTTGTGAGGTCTGGGACCTCTGCCTGACTTCGGGTCAGATGAACCAACTTTGGGTTGGTTGGATACTCTTCATGAGTTTGATAGAGGTTTGGAACCTCTGGACTGATTATGTCAGTCGGGGGATGATGTCTTTGTGACTAACCCACTTCTGTTCTGAAATAAAGAGGCCAGCAAAGCAAGTTACGGCGGGATGACGCACGATGTTTGATTGCACTGATGGATGGAGTTCTCCCTAGTTGAGAGGGAGTGTTAAATTTGGACAACTAGGTCCAAACTCCATGTTGTGATGCTCGGATTAAGAGGCTAATATTTTTGTTGGATTCCTCTTTCGGAGAGGTGTAAAATCCATATAAAATATATCTTAATCCGATGAGCAGAACATTTATTTTGAATTTATTATTTATAATAAATTATATGTGCAGGTCGGCCTTAAGGTTTACACCCCCAGCAGATGTGTCACACACCCCAATGATGATGTATATAAATACGGTCAAACTTGACATTTTCACCAACTCATCACACATTCTTCTCTTCTACGATTTAGTACGAGCTCCTTGGAGAGCAGTTTGACTCACACGTGGGAGGAAGGGCGGGTCATGCGGTAAGAAGAAGGGCCAATTAGCTGCGACTAGGGTTTCGGAAATTTGACCCATTGACTTTGGTCAACGCATGGTCCAAAAGGGCTGAAATTTGTTGGAGACTTCGATTTTAGGAGGCCGTACACATTGGCACAAAAATCGAGGTCAAAAGGTTGACCGAAGTTGGAGCTGCGTTGACTTTTATGTTGCTGCCCTGCGTTGACTTTTCTGGACAGCGTTGACTTTTTTGGAGTTGACTTGTGTTGACTCGGTGACTGATTTGAGGATTGTTGTGACACATTCTGGGTTGGCTGATCAAGGAGACTTTGCTGGTTGAAGCATCCTGTTGACCGCCGTAACGCACCATCACATTCTTCTGTTTCTGGTTTGTCTTCTATAGATCCACTGGTATGTTCTATCAGCATTTTACTTAACTGTTTGGGTGATTGTTGTAATAAAAGTAAAGTTGCATCAAGCATAGAACATCTACAAAATTTCTGATGTTGAGGAAACACAATATGTTGTTATTAGTCGAGATCCTTTACCCGAGATGATCGAGAGTTTGTAACTCCCCTGAAAGCCTCTGTATGACAAAGGAAATGATGACGAGCACACAAAGCGGTTGATTATAATGGAAAAGGAGAGGAAACAAGATTCATCCTTGCTGTTTGAAGACCATCAGTGGCAACGCATAAGCAAAGCAGCAGTTTGGAATGTGGTTTGTTTTCTTGTTACAGATCCTCCAAAAAAAGTCATGTTGCATGTTTACCATGATCCTTTGGGTAGTATATTGCAGCCATCAGTGAAGGAGGAATTTTCCTTCATCAATGGAGCTATGGAATTCAGTGGAAAAGATAAGTTGCCACGTTTTAAACCTATTTCGCTACCTACAGGAATGGGATGCCAATTTCAGTTAAGCACTCATTTGCTTGACTGGTTATATTGAAAGTCTGATTATTATTTGATGGGATAATTTTTTATCATACTAGGTGTAGGTAGGAGGGCCAATAAGCTCAGTACTATGAGCATCTTTCCAGTTTAGTTTCAGATTGCTTTGCAGTTTTTAGTTCAAGTGTGTTTCAGTTTCCAATTTCAGCATAGTTCTGATTTCAGCATTCAAAATTTTCAAGGTGCGACAGTGATTTCTGTTTTATACAGTTGGCAGTGCACAACTCGGTTGTAGTTTCACCTCAGGCTTACAGTATGCATTTGCAACTCCATGAGCCCAATAAGGCATAGGCATTCAGGTCTGCAGGTTCTCAACACACTTAGAACACCACGTTGTCCCCAGATGGAGCCAATGTTGGCCTGTGACTGCACCCAAAGTGGAGAAGGAGAAAGGAAGGGAAATCTTGACTGTCAAAGAGCTTCAAAGGAATCAATTTGCCCTTCAGTTCAGTAGAAAGGGGAAAGTGTTGTTGATAAGCTTCGCCCCCTACTTTAGGCTGCTTGATATATATATATATATATATGGCATAGACTGCACCTTACCCCTCCCTTACCTTCCCGCATCGCAAAACCAACAACTCATTCATAACACCATTCACCACTTATAACTCTGCCGATGTTATATAAAGGGACCCACCTTCCCACACGAGCCTTTATCGTAAACAATCCACTCATTTCCGTTCAAAAACTTTATCGATACTCAATTACCTTTGCGCACCGCCATCCTCTCCGCCCATTGCATTTCGCACTCCGCAGAATATAACCTTTTCCCTTTTGTTGCTTCCATGAAAAACTTGCGATCTGCGATTTGCGGGCGAGGCCCCACCTCCATCTGCCACACGTCACCTTCCCCGCACATTGCACTCTTTACCGTTTACCTTTTGCTGCACGCACATAAACTTTGTGATATGTGATCTGCGGGCACGGTCCCCACCTCCATATGCCACGTCACTCCCGTTCATCGCATATCGCTCCCCGCAAGATTTAACCTTTACCTCCCGCTGTGCCCATATAAAACTTGCGATCTGTGATTTGCAGGCGCGGGTCCCACTGCCTTGCCACGTCATCAATAGCCTTCATGTGGCCTGCTTTTCGCCCATTTTAGTGTTAATGAGTCCCGCTAAGTCCATTTCCGCTTTCGCCATCCTGCCTTCAGCTCCGCTCCACATCAATGCATCCAACGGCTCATAATCTATTTCGCACCACCTCCACCTTCTGAAGGTTGATGCCGGGGGGGGTCCAAAATGGCCGGTTTCTAATACCACCTCCAGTGCTACGTGGCAGATTGTAGTGATTTCGCACCCCTCCCATCCAATACCACAAACCATCCATGCCCCCCTCCGAGATCCTGTTTCCGGTGTGCAATTCAAACACAGCATGGGCTTTTGGGTGGAACATGCAGTTATGGTTTCTTCAGTTGCTCGAGAAACCCCCGCTAAAGAGCTAAGCATGCGCAGAACGACTGGCCACTTCACAACAGACTAAGTGGAAATCATGAGAACAAGGGAGTGAAGGCATTCAAAAAGCAGGTGGAATTAAGTAATGGAAGACAGACCACCTATATTCACGACCACTCCTCGCCATACCGTTTGAAGGCTCCCATAATTGGCCTCTTCTGGTAAACTTTGTCTTTTCTTTATACTGTTAGATAGTGATGTTTTGCTGGTGAAATCTCAATCACCCATTCCTGTTTTAATTCTCTCAGTACAGAAGTAATTGCTCGATGTACGCTCTATCAGTTAGGTAGGATATTTTGATTTCATAAGTATGGGTCGATCATAAATGATTACAACAGTAAACCCGGAAAGAGAACTCTATATGTAGGGAGTTCTAAGACGAAAGAAGGGTTCTGGAATTTTGAAGAATTTTGCTGTAGTTTTGTATGATTGTGCTCCTTGTGCTCTGATATACATATTTGGGAGAGTTGTTTAAACTTAATATGATACAGAGTTGTTATTTGGATTCCAAATGGAGCAATGAGTAGTATGTATATGTTTCCTTCTGTTATCAGTAATCTCCTTTTTATGTGTAATCATCTTTCATGCTATGCTGCTTTGATGGTATGTGTAATGTAGCTGCTGGTAGTCTGCAATTTTATTCATGAATTCGTGTTTGCATAATGCTCAGGTGTTAACGCTCATGTATTAAGCTGTTGCACTCCCTTAATTCGTGCTCCACGAACCTCTGTTGTCGTCCATACCTCATTCATATCCGCTTCCTCTGAGGTCACAGGGGGACAGATTCTTAAATCTTTTAAGCCTGTCTCTTGTGGGTTCCTTCTCCGTTCCTTCTCAACACCTCTGCATATTTTTAAAAGCTTCTGCTCATTGTTTTATACTTGGCCCATCTAAAAGCCATCAGCCTCACAACCTCCGAAGCCCTCTCATAGTTTGGGGAATTCACATGAATCAGGCTCAAATGGTCTTCTCCATTCTTGAACCACCAATACCATTATTTTCTTGACCCATATTTCTGTCAAAGGCATTTATACAATTGTCCACATTTAACCTCTGATTTTAAGATGTCCTAGGCACTAGTCTTTTGCAACTCAAGATTGTCTCTAGGAGCTACAACAGTGACCATGGTACTAAAACATTAAAAGTACTAGGGAGGCTCATTAATAGGAAG
This sequence comes from Pinus albicaulis, assembly GCA_034641835.2. Lineage (NCBI taxonomy): Eukaryota > Viridiplantae > Streptophyta > Pinopsida > Pinales > Pinaceae > Pinus > Pinus albicaulis. The sequence goes on from CM076579.1 coordinate 1,277,841,874, forward strand.
GGGGACCAAATTAAAAAGGGGGTCAAGAGGAACTAATCTCCACCCTTCATCTAATGCGCTGAGCAGACCAACACCAGTGAGTTGTGCGATTTATGGCACATGAGGATGGCCCACTTGCACCATGGAGCTTTCAGGATGTTGAGGGAGATGGTTACAAGGTTACTAGAGTTCGGCACTGATCATCATGATGTGTGCAGGGGGTGTGCTTTGGGAAAGTACACCAAGACATCTTTCCCGAGCAATGACACCAGAGCTGCAGGTATACTTGACTTGGTACACACTATGATGTATGTGGTCCTATGTCTCATGTATCATTGATTGGATGTGAATACTATGTAACCTTCATTATTGACCACTCCAAGAATACATGGATTTTCTTTCTGAAGACCAAGGATGAGGTCTTCAAGAGGTTCCAAGGGTTTAAGGCTCTTGTGGAGAACAAGACAAGGAAGAATATCAAGGTATTGAGATCAAATAATGGGGGCGAGTATACCTCCACGAAGATGGAGGAGTTTTGTAGGAGTGCGGGCATCAAGAGGGAGTATATAGTGCCTTATAACCCCCAGCATAATGGGATGGCAGAGAGGAAGAATAAGGCCATAGTGGGTGTAGCTAGAGCAATGTTGCAAGATAAATGATTACCTTTCTTCTTGTGGGTTGAGGCATGTAACACTAATGTCTATTTGCAGAACAGGAGCCCACATAGAATCTTGGGAGAAAGAATCCTGAGTAGGTGTTTACCAACAAGAAGTCGGAAGTTGGGCACATCATGATCTTTGGGTGCTTTACATATTCACACATCCCTGAGGAGAAGAGGACAAAGTTGGAACCCACTGCAGAGAAGGGTATTATTGTGGGTTATAGTGAGACCACCAAGTCCTACCATATATACATTCATGCACTTAGGGAAGTTTTCTTTGAGGCAGGATGTGAGATTTAAGGAGGGGCAGGAGCCTTGAGGAGGTCTCCGGAGTTTGATCAGGTAGAGCAGCAAGCTCCTCAGCAAGGGGCCACACCACAGGTTTCAGGATCATCAGGTGGTACACTAGGATCAGGAGGATCACCTTCTTCACAGGTGACAGGTTCACAAACACCAGTATCACCGCAAGATCACCTGGTGTAGGATCGTCAGGTACAAAATCTCAAAGTCCAAGATCACCTTTGACCATAGTAGAGCCTTCTTCATCAGGAGAAGAGGCTCCAGTTGATGATTTTCCCATACCACTACAGGAGGCTACTACAGGGAAGAGGAAGCCAAGATGGCTTCGCGATACCCTAAATGAAGCACAGGAGGCAGTGGGGAAACCCAAGTGGTCAATGAGGGAGAGTAGACCACCAAATAGGTTGAGTGGCTTTGTGCCAGATGTTGTGCTGACAAAGTCAGCTAGTTTTGAGGAGGCCGCCAGTCAGCAAATCTAGAGGGATGCCATGGTGAAGGAGTATGCCTCTATCATGAAGAATGATGTCTGGGAGGTAGTGTCGTGCCCTGAGGAGAAGTCGGTGGTGACTTCCAGGTGGCTCTACAAGATCAAACATGTTGCAGATGGCAACGTGGAGAAGTTCAAAGCTCGTTTTGTGTCGCAGGGGTTCTCATAGGTAGAGGGAGTTGACTATGAGGAGACCTTTGCACCAGTTGCTCGTTACACCTACATTGGAGCAGTCGTATATATAACAGTTGAGATGGGTTGGAGGATTCACCAGATGGATGTGAAGACTACCCTTCTCAATGGTTTTATATAGGAGGAGGTGTACATTGAGCAACCATAGTGCTTTGAGGTACATGGGAGGAAGGCTCATGTGTGTAGGCTTAAGAAAGCCTTGTATGGACTGAAGCAGGCGTTGAGGGCATGGTACAGAAGGATAGATGCCTACTTGCAGTAGATGGGTTTCCTGAAGAGTGATGTTGATCCGAACCTTTATTTCATTATGGTTGGTGACAATCCACTCATTCTGGTTTTGTATGTGGATGACTTGTTTATTACAGGAGAGGACAGACTCATCCAGCACTGTAAGAGAGATCTTGCTTTAGAGATTGACATGACCAATATGGGATAGATGCATTACTTTTTGGGGTTGGAGGTTTGGCAAGAAGATGGGCATATCTTCATTAGCCAAGGCAAATATGCAGGTGATATCTTGAGGAAATTCCATATGGAGGAATGCAAGACTATGGCTACTCCTATGATCACCAACTGGAAGAAGTTGCATGCTTCAGATTCTAAGTTGGTGAACCCCACCTTGTATCGCCAGCTGATCAATTCTTTGATGTAGCTGGTCAACCCTAGACCGGATATTTATTTACAGTCAATACATTGAGTCAGTTTATGATGGAGACCAGGAGAGTGCACTGGGTGGCTGCGAAACATATATTGAGGTACCTACAAGGCACAATGGATTATGGTCTGGACTATGTTAAGTGAGATGGAGTCAAATTGATTGGTTGCACAAACTCAGATTAGGCTGGCAATGCTAGTGATAGGAAGAGTACTTTCAGATGTTGTTTCTTGTTGGGCTAAGCAGTTGTGAAGCTTGAGTATATATCCACTGATGAACAAGTAGCAGACATTCTCACCAAGTCATTACCAAGGGGCAAGCATGTATCCTTCAGAGACCGGATGGGAGCTGTGAGAAACACCTTTCTTGGTAAGAGGGAGTGTTGAAAAATGGTACCGAGGTGTTTCCTAAGCATTTCTCCTTTTGGCCTAGGGAGACTGTAAATTTTCGTAGATGTTCTACGCTTGATACAACTTTACTTTATACCCGATATCAAATAGCAATCACATAAACATGAAAGTAAAATGCTGATAGAACGTACCAATAGATCGACGGAAGACAAGCCAAAAATACACTTAACTTGATCAACAAAATATATTTGTGTGGTGCGTTACTACAGAATTGACCAGCGTTGACTTTGGTCAACGCTTGGTCAAATTGACCCGAAACTCTCCCTAAACTTCGATCTCCTCAATTAATTAACGGGTTAATTAACTTGTCGTCAGCTTTGAAGCCATTATAATTTGAGGTACCCATGGGTCCTTGACAAATGCTACTTCGGTGATTGCTTTCAATACAAACTTGGGCTTTGTCTTCAGAGCTAAAGGTGAAGACAAAGCCCAAAGATTTACATGGTATCACAGCTAAAGGTGAAGACAAAGCCCAAGTTTGTATTGAGAGCAATTACCGAAGTAGCATTTGTCAAGGACCCATGGGTACCTCGAATTATAATGGCTTCAAAGTTGATGACAAGTTAATGTTGACCATAGTAACGTACCACACAAATATATTTTGTTGATCAAGTTAAGTGTATTTTTGGCTTGTCTTCCGTCGATCTATTGGTATGTTCTATCAACATTTTACTTTCATGTTTATTTGATTGCTATTTGATATCAGGTATAAAGTAAAGTTGCATCAAGCATAGAACATCTACGAAGATTGACATGGTATCAGAGCTAAAGGTGAAGACAAAGCCCAAGTTTGAATTGAGAGCAATCACCAAAGTAGCATTTGTCAAGGACCCATGGGTACCTCAAATTATAATGGCTTCAAAGTTAATGGGTCAACAGGATGCTTCAACCAGCAAAGTCTCCTCACGGTCAGTCAACCAGAATGTGTCACACAACCCTCTCAGACAACCCAAAGTCAACGTTGTCCAGTCAATGGTCAACGCAAAACAACAACAGCAAAAAGTCAACGCAACCAAGTTCTTTGTTGCTACAGTTGCTTCCTCTACACTAAAAGATTGTCTTGCTTTCTTTTGCGGAACCTGATCTAAAAACCTGTTCTTTCCCACCATGCTCTACGAGTCCACCACTTTAGTGATAAGTGCCATGTACCCTCTGTACCTTTGTGTTTGCTTCTTGATCCTAGGAGACTCATCTCTCTTCTGATCTTCCTTTACCAAATCCTCTGCCTACTTGGCTCGAACTCTCCCTATATTGGAAGTCTCTGACTGAGTGGTTGCTTCCACTCGCCTTAGGCTATGGTCCTCATCATCCTGCTAGTCATCCCAACTGCTAACTACCTTAGACTGAAATTGAGATACAGGTTGAGGCTCCAACTTGAGAGCTCTATCCTGCTCTCACTCAACCACCACTTCTCTACTCTGAGAACTCCCCACCTTGTTGCTCAAGGTTGCACCTATCTCTACCTACAACTTGTAAAGATTCTTCACCCTCACACCTATCTGCTTCTTACACCAGAAGCTAAGTGTTGGAGGTACTCCTTACCTCTGCAGAAGATAGTATCATATCCCTTATCCTCAAGGGTAGCTATCGAAACAAGATTCTGCCTTAATCCTGGAACATAGAGAACATCTCTGAGGTGAAGAGGATTACCTGAATCCCTCTAAAAACTGACAATACCAACTCCTCTAGTTGCATACTGACCATCATCTCCTAGCTCGATCTGAAACTGCATGTCCTTCTCCTTCAGGTGGCTGAAACTCTTCTTCTTCGCGGTCATGGGTAAGGATGCTCCTGAATCAATATACCAAATACTGCTATCTGTTGAGCTTACCATGCAAGCAATCAATGAGAAATCTTTCTCAAACTAAGCAAAAAATGCATCTACCTTCGTTGATGCAGCAACATGATCCTTACTGGACTCCTTTTGATTAGGACCTTAGAAGCATAGTGTCCAAACTCATGGCAATGGAAGCAGTTGATCTTACTTAGATCCTTCTTCTTGCCTTTCTCACTGGACCCGGCCTCTCCTTGGCCCTTCCTACCCTTAGCCTTGCTACTCTTGCCTGTCAAGGCATAGTTCTCCTCGTCCTCTGTCATAATTGATCTCCCTTCAATGATTCCTCTTTGGACCTCTTCTTGTATGCAATCAGTCCAAAACCTTTCCCAATTTGGGAAGTTCTCTCTCCCACTAACAGCATCTTGGAACCCTTTCCATGACTTATGAAGTCCAAGTAAGGCAAAACTCACAAGATCATGATCAAATACAACCATGCCCACCCCACCAATTTCATCTTGTACCTGAGTGAACCTTGACAAATATGGGACGATGGGCTCATCCTTGCTCATCCAAATACTCCTCAATTTCTCCTTAAAAGCAGGCTTCCTGGTATCACTGGTACTCTGATACAAGTGCAGGATTGGATTGTACATCTCAAACATTGTCTTCTTCTCATGGATATGAGGCACTATATGATCTTTGACCCCTTCTAGAATGATCCTCCTTGCTTCGATATCATTCTTATTATGTTAGGCAAATTGTTGGGAGTCTTGAGGTGGCACAATCACCTGCTTGATGTACTCTCCCATCCCATTATCTTCCAGCACTATTGTGATCCTCCCTTTCCATGGAACAAAGTTCGATGCTCCCTCTAAACAGTGATCTGCTCTCAACCCTTGGTAAGCCATCCTGCTTCCCCTGAGAGCTCTCTAAAAAATTGCCCACTAACAGCCTGTAATCCTTTCCAATAGACTGTACTTAGGGCTTGGAGGTTACCCACTTCACTGTTCCTTTAGTCCTTCAAAGTCTGCAGACTCTTGGGCTTCAATAGTCCTGCTACTGCTAGCACTCTTGTTGTCCTTCACAAGATCTGTTCTTTGGCCACAATTAGGCACCTACTAACAGCCCTCCACCTGTACTTAAGATGCCACCAAAACCACCCCAATTCTGGACTCGAACACCTAGCAAAATCATCAACTACATAAGGACATACATACCTCAGAAAGTATCCTTCTTTCTGTTGTTTGATCCTCTTCGACCTGTGCACTTCCTTCTGAATTTTGATCCTCTGGTTAGGGCACCCTATGGCACTATAGGTATGCTCCTATTTGGTCGAATTTCCCTTCCATTCATGCGCAATTCCCTTCTTAGAGACCCTGCCTCCTGCGTTGTCCCTTTAGGTGTTTCTACCATTGACTTAGGTCTGCTCCAAGACAAAAATCATGCCCAGGTCTGCTCCTAATAGGGCTTGGCCCTTCCTGAACAAAACAGAGATATTGCGGCCTCTTCCACAGAGAATTACCACTCTTAGAACATACACGGAACTGCCATTAAATCTGCCAGCAAGTTCCTCTAACTAGGCCTGCTCCAACACAGAAAGACCCCTAAAGAAAACTCGTCTTTCTCCCTTTGGACAGACTCCTATAAGGGTTGCAGCTTTCCTACTCAGACATCCTTCTTCTTGAAGATTTGAACTGGTGTTGTTCTTAAATTTGTTCCAAGAGCTTTGATACCATGTAGAAAATCCACGAAATTTTGATCTGCTACTATGAGCAATTTGACATAAAATTTCTTCTCACGTAAACACAGAATTTCTCTACTAGATGTAGCGGAATAGGAACAGAAATAAAAGCACAGTCACACAATTCAACAACACAGAATTATCTAGGGAACCCAACTGGGAAAACCCTCTGCACATTGTTGAGAATTATTATTGAATAAGAATGATCAATGGATCTCTTACAATACAATAAAGTTTCAATAAAGTTTCATTAGAGAAAAACCATGTTCTCTCTGCTTACACTAAGCTGAAACACCCTTGCTTGTACCTTGATCCCTGCCTCCTAACCTAAGGAATTTGTCCTTCTTCAAACTCCCACAAGCTCCACGCACAAACTTGTGCTTCCCATTGCTTGGTCTCACCAAAACAATGATTAAACTTGTGCCTTCGTACCTCCTTTTAAAGGCAATTCAAATGGCTGAGTTTAGCAAATTTCTAATTAAGGAATGATTTTGTGATTGATTGAGTTAGCATGAGTTAACTACTCATGCAACTCGTCCTACCTCTTGAAACTCAACCACAAGTTCTTTTCCTCAAATAACTCGCACTAGTAGACTGATAACTCGGCCTTCCACTTTAACACATCAGTTAACTGCTTCATGAACACTTCCTAAAATTTAGGAATTTGCCCTAAATTTTAGGAACAAGTACTATTTTTTAGGAATTAGCTCCTAAATCATAGGAACCCGTACATGCTCAAGGAGAAACTCATTGTGCTTTCTTTGATTAAGGCACAAATCAAGGAACCCTTTCTCGCTAATATTTTCAACAGTCTAGACACATTAAATAGTAGAAAATTGTCTCAGTTATTAAATAAGTCTCCATCAATTTTTTCAACCTGGAGTACACCACAAACAGGCTGGCCTGGTCAGATTTAAGTGATGCTTCTCTGCAACAAATCTTGTTTGTCAAAACTTTAAATGATTTTGCAATGACTTTTCCAGGGAGCTTTAGAAAAATATCATGACAAATTTCTCCCTTTGGAGAAGATTTAATTGGATTACAAACCTCCTAAAAAAAATGGTTTAGCTGCCTGACAAGATTGATGTTCCTCTAGTACAACATACAATCCCGATACTCTATTAGGGCAGTACATCATTTTATTTCTCACTTTCTGTCTCTTGCTTTATTTAGGAGCTAGTTCTGTGCTCCCACTTTGTATCAATACATGTGTACTCAGCAGTCCCACTGACCTGCTTTTGCGGTCATTTGTTGGAATTAATACAATTATCTTATCTTATCTACTATGTTCATCACCTCAGTTACATATTATTTCATGGTAGAGTGGCTAGCACTATTACAGCTTGCTCTAAGTTCTATTATTTAATAGTTCTTGCTCTAAGTTCTATTATGTGCATGCGGATTAAGCTAGATTAAGTTACACGGGCATCTGAAAACAGTGCACAACAATATGGTTTGTCATGTGGCAGACTGCAGATTGCATATCAACATATAGCAAACATATCCATTGGTAAGTTTGGCTGCTTTTTTTTTCCAGAAACGAAATGACTGACTGAACAAACTACACTTGCATAACTCACTGTTCATTCTATTTTTAATCTAGATTCCAAGCTCCAATGGACGTATCCTCCCTCAATTTATATATGTCCCCCATTCTCAGTATACATAAGCAATGTTTCATAGCTATTAGATTCCAAAAATACGCAAAATTTATTACACTTCTGATGTTTTCTGCTCGTAATCATGCCTAGAAAACTCAAATATCCAGGTGGGGTTGAGATTTGGCCCTTTGGATTTTAGACAGTCTCTAAACCTCGAGTTAACATTTATTGGTCTATAAAAGTTTAACTGGCACCCTGTGATAAAAGTTGTTAAGCTTTGTTGTTTTCTGTGCATTATAACCAGGGCATCCCTAGGTATAGGGTTTTCAACCGCCTGTGAAGCTCAGTTGCACATTGATTGGTCCAGATAGAAATAGTCGACGCACTACAATCTGCCAAAGTTGTTTTTGATTATGAACAGGAACATCTAAAAATCCTAACACTTTGTTTTGCTCAATTTCGAACTTTTTCCCTGAATCATGACAGTTGATGTGTGGTGTATTGAGTTCCATTCAATTTCTTAACGATTTTTCCGCAAACCAACAGGGCACTGGTTCATTAATGAGGCTGGTGACTGCTAATTCATCCACCTGGATTCCACTCTCGCTGTGGTCTGCCCAATAGCATGTGATTCAAAGAATCAGGTCAGGAACATGTCCCTGGCGAACTCGGTGGAATAACCAACTCTCGTACCTAGAACCTAAAGCCAAGGAAGTCCACCCTCTCCAGTGTAGCCCCTCGACATAATTCTAGTGATTCATGCACTGGAAATAAAAATAAACCGACGAAATGACAAAAACAAAAATAAATGGCTGAGACAAAATAGAGTATGAAACCAACCTGGAGAGAATGGATGTTTCTCTTATACTTCATCTGGTCACTAATAATATGGTTTGGGTCCCATTTTGAGGCCTTCCGGCCTTCGTTTAACCAGCACCCCTCCGACGCCGCAACCGCCCTGCCCCGGTGATCTGACGAGCATCTCGACCTGTACAAATCGAACGACCGTGGCTCCGGCAAGCGTTCTTTCATCGTTTCCTCGTAAGAAGGTCTTTCGGGTGCAAATGGCTGCATTTGAACTGCTTTAGAAATCCCCGTTCTCCAAGCCCTAAACTGATCAAATGAATAATTGGCCCGATTAAACTTTCCATTCGAATGACAAGCTTCGGGAAGCCCAAATCCGTGAAGCTCCCGGTAGAATAGAGTTTTCAGGCGACACAGAAGTCCCATGGATTTCTCATCAAACTGAGGTTTCTAACTATGGGATCTTAGTTCTGATAAATAGTGGAGATACAGGTAAAGTTAAAGTTTCATTGCCATTTGGAAATGGATGAGATGACCCCGCCGCTGAGGGAGTTAAGAATCCAAATCTGTCGGAATGGGATTCTAAATCTTGCGCTTCAATGAATTGCTGCAATGTTTTTATGTTTTCGAATACAGTGTCTAACGAAAAAATTTAAATTTTCTTTTCCCGACCCAATTAACACTGGCATTTTGGAACGATAGATAACGATCGAGAGAGAATTTTTGACGTATTCGACCCTAAAGGTCGGTAGCATGTTGTTGGGTCTGGAGCAGTTAAATCATCTCATCATTTATTTATTTTTGGTTTTTTAGCGAGCTGAAATTTTTTTCCAAATCCATTTGCTTTTGAAAATTTGATAATTTAAATTGTTTTAAGATTGGTTAAAATTTCCAAGAGCAGAGACTTCAATATTAGGGTGGAATTTATCTTTCAAATATATTTTGTATTGAATTAATTTTATGATAAAATAAGTATAATATTCTTCAATGTTAGGGTGAAATTTATTTTTCAAATATATTTTGTATTAAAATAATTTTATGATAAAACAAATATAATATGCAGCATTGTTTTTTGGTATCTATATCTTAAATAAAATAATGTAATTGAGAGAGAAGAATTTATTATAATTAAGATAAAAAGGAATAATACTACTCCCTATAAAATTGTCTTTAATTGTAGTGATTTTTTAACATATTTTTCTAAATAGAATATTATGTTGAGTAGCAAATTTCACTTTCTACTAAGTTAAATGGAATGAGAAACCAATTAACTTTTATATATTAATCTTATGTATGAAATTATTGTTCTAAAAGTAGATGAAATTGTTTTGTAAATAAAATGTTAAAATATATAAGTTATAAATAAATTACATTGAAATAGTAGAATATTTTTAAATTAATTTTGTAACTATGAATATTATTATGAAACTTATTTAAAATATATCATAATTAATAATTTTTAAATATTTTAAATATAATTTTTAAACCTAAGAAAGCATAAAGTGAAAGTTGGTTATTCAAACTTATGAATTATTTTATTATGAAATTTTAAAAATCGATAATAATAAGGTTTATTTAGATAATAAGGTTTGAATTCGTTACAAATAATATACATTACCAATTGAATATGTTACATGTGAGATGTTGGAGAGGAACTTCTCACTGCCACTATCGAGTTTCAGTTCATCCATGATGCACATGGCATTCACAGTTTAAGTGATCTACGTTTCTGTCGAGCGAATGGATCGGATCAAGATTGTTTAGAAGCGATTTTGGACAAGGTATGGGTGTCACCTTGTTGTCCCATGGTCAACGCAGTTGTCGTTATTATAGGAGGAGGGGGGGCGGGGGTGCTCTATAGGTGTGGAGGCTCGATCCCTCCCGTTTAGATCTGAAAATGCATACACTTAAAAAACGGTTATTTTTCACTCATTTTGTAGATCTATCACATTTCCTCTCGGATCTAGATGACAACTTGGATGTGCATCACTTTTTTTGTTCTCGCGCGAATCCTATCGTAGAGAGGGATGAGAGGCCAGAAAAGTCATCGAAACCATGAAGTATGGATCTTTATTCCTCTGTCAATCTGACAGTGGATAGGGTTACGAGGCATGTGTGGGATTCGAATCCATGGCTTCCAACTCCTTATATTCCTACAGATCTATCTATGGAGCATTTTATCAAACTAGATCTCGTTTATGGTTGCTCCTTGTCAAATCATGAGACGAAACAGAAGCAGATGGAGAAATTTCATATTTTCATAAAAAAACATCAGCACGAAAAGAACCTCAACCTATTGGATACGGGACTAGGATTTAGTGGATCAACTTAGGCAGATTATACAGTCCAATATGAGGATACAAACGCCATCCCAAGTTTTGGAACGCGAAGGTAAAGTGCTATGGGATTCTCGTCGGCTTGAAGATTATGGTGTGAGAAAAGACTCAACCATCATAATAAATCTGAGGATGCAAGGAGGCTCTTTAGTTTATAGAAACCCTAAGACAAATCTTAATGGATCTATATCGTTCAAGGATGCATTGAAAGGGAAGAATGTTGCTCAAGGCAACCAACCTCAAAACATGTTAGGTACTTAAATTGTTGAGTAATCGGATAAGGTACCAACCATGAATGTAATAAGTTTAAAGGTAAAACATGACTATGCAAATCTACAAACAACAGCTTTAATATGTAGGTTTAATGGTTTTGGGTCAAAACCAGAGCACCTATATGAGTGGGTTTACTCTTATTGGACACAAAGTGTGATCTCTATTTGTGCTCCAAAGGCTTTTTCATAGCACATTTCGAGACACGACGAGACAAGGAAAAAGTCTTAAATGAAGGACAATGGTTATGGGGTAGAACCGGGCTTTTTGTTACCCCGTGGTTCCCAACATTTGATGCAACAAACATGGTGGTAACAACAATGTAGGTTTGGGTGAGGCTGCGAAACCTCCCCCTTCCTTTCTCACACCGCCAAGTATTGGAGAACATCGGAAATATTTTGGGCGAATTCAAAAAAATAGATCTGGACAAAACACAAAAGGTATATTTACCTTTGTTAGCATATGTGTAGAGAACGACCTTAAAAAATGTCTTCCTTATTGTATTCTTATAAAACATGAAAAATTTCAATCAAATTAAGGGTTAGATTATGAGATTACAAACTTCAAATGTCGAACCTGTTTTTAAACAAGACATCTATAGAATTCTTGGCCATAAGAAAAAAAGGGTACCAAAAATAAAAAGACGCAAGCCCCTAAGCAAAGGGGATGGCAGTTTACAAATAACATAGAAGATGAAGAATAAGAGATGGAAGGAAAACATTTAAACCCATAAATAGAGACTCAACCTAGTAGCCAATAAAATGGGGTTGCAAGGAATAGGTTTGGATCAACTAACGTTATCTAGAAAGGTACTAAATCAATAGATATCATAGTTCCATAACACAAAAATGGGAATCTACCTGTGGATAAGGATTTAGGAGGCATAAAGAGAGCTCATATATATGAGAGTTCGGATTCTGATAAAGAAGCACCTCCATAGACAATGGTAAATCAAATGGAAATAGTAACTACTGCTCCAAATCAAGGAGTCTGACAAAAGGTGGAGAAAAAGAAAGGAAACAGGGGAAGTTAAGTGATTTTTATCACACTTGACCTCGTTAAATTTTATGTGTTTCTTATATAGTTTTTTCTTGTTATTAGTGTGCATCAACTGAAAGGTTGATATGTTTGAATGTTTTCGAGCATTTGCATAATGTAATTTTGTCCCTGTTTTCATGTTTAATAAAATTACAATTTTTCCTCAAGGAAAAAAATATGTTACATGTGAGATTTGAATTTAGGAGGAGAGGATAACAACTTTTCTCCTTATCATCACAACTAAGTCTAATTGACCAAACACATTTAAATTTTTTTCCCATAAGGAAAAATTCATCCTTTTCATTAAAATAAAAAGGAGTATGGTGTCACAAAGAAGACACATTAAACTACCAGGTAACCAAAATAAAAGCATGGACTTCAAAAATATTTACATAGAGTGCCTGTTAAACACACAAAAGTAAAATGGACAGCATGTAAAATGATCATGAATTTCATTTTATTAACAAGATTTACATATTTATACATTTCTTGTGAACCTTGGTCTTCATATACCAAGTGGTCTCTTGTACTTTGGTGATTGTTCACATTCCACACCAACCCTTAGCAGATTAGGTGTCCAACATTCCCCTGAGCGAATGGATCGGATCAAGATTGTTCAGAAGCGATTTTGGACAAGGTATGGACGTCACCCTGTTGTCCAACGGTCAACGCAATTGTCGTTATTGTAGGAAGGGGGAAGGGCGGGGGGGACGGGCGTTCATATTCTAAGTGATCTACGTTTCAGTCGAGCGAATGGATCAGATCAAGATTGTTCAAAAGCAATTTTGGACAAGGTATGAATGTCACCCTATTGTCCAATGGTCAACGCATTTGTCGTTATTGCAGGAAGGGGTGGGGGCTCTATCTGTGTATAAATTTTATAAATACTGTGATGTATTACCGGACTCTCCTGATCTAACAATTATATCCACTGTTAAATACAAAAGCATTCTACTTAATTCTTTTGTGGAAATTTAATCGCCAATTGCAAATACATGAAGAAAAATCAATTACACATAACACATAAGTTTTTACCGGGAAAGCTTAAAGCTAAAAACCCCAACTATTATATATTATGTATATCATGGATCATGAAACAACCTTATACAAAACTCTACTCCAAGAGCTCTCAATACACTATACAATCATCTCACACTGTCATACAAAAATCGGTTCACACATGCACCAATTTACTGCCTCCAGTGCGCAATCCCTGCTGATGAAGATCCCTGAATGAATTCGATCTTGCCTTGCCTTCACTGCGCAATCCTCATTGGCATCTCCAATGTGTGTGTAGATGCATTGAATACACCACTATAGTCACAATTGATAGTCCACTAGGCCCTTTCACCTATCTCTCAACTGGGTCTCCACTGGATCCGACATGCATGTAGTTAACAATAGTATTTCTTCAGTTGCATGTGAGACCACTGCTTGTGAATTAATTAAATAATTAATTCATTGATCTCTCACTAGTGTATCTTTAGTTACGACTAGTTACAACTAGCACAATAGAGTTTAACTCACTTAACTAAGTTAAACTGAATAACAACTCACATAACTACACATCCAACTCTGTTACAATTTTGTATCACTCAGTTACAACGAAGTCCACTGCATGGTCCACCAACCAACCACTTCAATTCGAAATCCACTTAGCTAACTATTTTGCCACTTCAGTTAACTATTTCCAAGTGCTCATTGAAAATAGATAATTATTTATTGTCTATTTTTTTTTAAGGGCTTAACAAAAATCTACATGCATTCCACGAAACAACTTCGCACATGCATTCCAAACTTAGACGCCCATCCATCCATATAATTTTCTCAACTATCTATAAATAGAATACTGCTAAAAATAGACTTTGATTCAAATTTTAAAAATAGACATATCACCTAAAAATAGCCTGCGGGCCCCACCTAGTGTAGGTGCTTAATTTTCACTAGGATCATCATCTTGTTGAATCTCAACAACCTGGGACACAAAGGTGTGGAGGCGCGATCCCTTCCTCTCATATCTGAAAATGCATAAACTTAAAAAGCGGTTATTTTCCACTCATGTTGTAGATCTATCACATTTTCTCTCAGATCTAGATGACAACTTGGATGTGCATCACGTTTTTTTGTTCTCACGCAAATCATATCGTAGAGAGGGATGAGGGGCCAAAAAATTCATCGAAACCATGAAGTATGGATATTTATTCCTCTATCAATATGACCGTGGATAGGGTTAAGATATTTATGTGGGATTTGAATCCATGGCTTCCAACTCCTTATATTCCTACAAATCTATCAATGGAGTAGTTTATCAAGCTAGATCTGGTTTATGGTTGCTCCCTGTCTGATCATGTGATGAAACAGAAGCAGAGGGAGAAATTTCATATTTTCACAAAAAAACCTCAACACGAAGACCTCAGTCTATTATATATAGGACTATGATCTAGTGGATCAACTTAAGCAGATTATACAGTCCAATATGAGGATACAAACAACATCCCAATTTTTGGAATATGAGGGTAAAGTGCTATGGGATTCTCGCCAGCTTGAAGATTATGCCATGGGAAAAGACTCAACCATCATAATAAATCTGAGGATGCAAGAAGGCTCTTTAGTTTACAAAAACCCTAAGACAAATCTTAATGGATCTATATCGTTCAAGGATGCACTAAAAGGGAAGAATTTTGCTCAAGGAAACCAACCTCAAAACATGCCAAGTACTTACATTGTTGAGTAATCAAATAAGGTACCAGCCATTAATGTAATAAGTCTACAAGTAAAATATGACTTTACAAATCTACAAACAACAGCTTTAATATGTAGGTTTAATGGTCTTTGGCCAAAACCAAAAGACCTATATGAGTGGGTTTACTCTTATTAGACAACAAAGTGTGATCTCTATTTGTGCTCCAAAGGCTTTTGTCATAGCACATTTCGAGACAAGACAAGACAAGGAAAAATTATTAAACGAAGGACCATGGTTATGGGGTAGAATCGAGATTTTTGTTACCCCATGGTTCCCAATATTTGATGCAATAAACACGGTGGTAACAACGATGTTGGTTTGGGTGAGGTTGCCAAACCTCCCCCTTCCTTTTTGGCACCGCAAAGTATTGGAGAACATCGGAAATATTTTGGTCAAATTCAAAAAAATAGATCTGGACAAAACACAAAAGGTATATTTACCTTTGTCATCACATGTGTAGAGAACGACCTTAACAAATGTCTTCATGATCGTATTCTTATAAAACATGAAAATTTTCGATGGATAGAGGGGTTAGATTATGAGAA
Source organism: Pinus albicaulis (assembly GCA_034641835.2). Classification (NCBI taxonomy): domain Eukaryota; kingdom Viridiplantae; phylum Streptophyta; class Pinopsida; order Pinales; family Pinaceae; genus Pinus; species Pinus albicaulis. The sequence goes on from CM076579.1 coordinate 1,277,857,413, forward strand.
TACAAACTTCAAATGTCTAACCTGTTTTTAAACAGGACATCTACAGAATTCTTGGCCATGAGAAAAAAAAAGTACCAAAAATAAAAAGAGCCAAGCCCTTAAGCAAAGGGGATGGAAGTTCACAAATAACATAGAAGATGAAGAAGAAGATATGGAAGGAAAACATTTAGACCCATAAACACAGACTCAACCTAGTAGGCAATCAAATGGGGTTGTAGGGAATAGGTCTGGATCAGTGGATGTTATCTAAAAAGGTACTAAATTAATAAATATCAAATTTCCATAACAGCAAAATGGGAATATACCCGTGGATAAGGATTTAGGAGGAATAAAGAGAGATCATATATATGAGAGTTCAGACTCAAATAAAGAAGCACCACCACAGACAGTGGGAAATAAAATGGAAATAGTAACTATTGCTCCCAATTAAGGAGTCCGACAACAGGTGGAGAAAAAGAAATGAAAAAGGGGAAGTTAAGTGATTTTTATCACACTTGATCTCGTTAAATTTTATTTATTTCTTATATAGTTTTTTCTTGTTATTAGTGTGCATCGGCTGAAAGGTTGATGTGTTTGAATGCCTTCAAGCATCTGCATAATGTAATTTTGACCCTATTTTCAATTTGAATAAAATTATGATTTATCCTCGGGGAAAAAAAATATGTTACATGTGAGATTCGAATTTAGGAGGAGAGAATAACAACTTTTCTCCTTATCATCACAACTAAGTCTAATTGACCAAACACATTTGAATTTTTTTGTTCCATAAGGAAAAAATCATCCTTTTCATTAAAATAAAAAGGAATAAAGTGTCACAAAGAAGACACAGTATACTACTAGATAACCAAAATAGAAGCATGGACTTTGAAAATATTTACATAAAGTGTCTAAACACACAAAATTAAAATGGATAGCAAATAAGATAATCTTGAATTGCATTTTATTAACAATAATGACATATTATACATTTCTTGTGACCCTTGGTCTTCATATACCAAGTGGTATCTTGGACTTTGGTGATTGTTCACATTCTGCACCAACCCTTAGCGGATTAAGTGTCCAACATTACCCTGAGTGAATGGATCAGATCAAGATTGTTCAGAAGTGATTTTGGACAGGGTATGATGTCGCCCTGTTGTCCAATGGTTAACGCAATTTTCGTTATTGCAGGAGGGAGGGGGGGCGGCGTTCAAATTCGAAGCGATCTACGTTTCCGTCGAGCTAATGGATCGAATAAATATTGTTTAGAAGCGGTTTTGGACAAGGTATGGACATCGCCCTGTTGTCCAATGGCCAACGCAGTTGTCGTCATTGCAGGAGGGGGGGGGGGGGTCTATTTGGGACACAAAGGCGCAGAGGCTCGATCCCTCCTTGTAAGATCTGAAAATGCGTAAACTTAAAAAGTGGTTATTTTCCACTCATGTTGTAGATTCATCACATTTTCTCTCATATCTAGATGACAACTTGGATGTGCATCATTTTTTTTGTTCTCACACGGATCCTATCATAGAGAGGGATGAGGGGCCAGAAAATTCATCGAAACCACGAAGTATGGATCTTTATTCCTCTATCAATCTAACTGTGGATAGGGTTATGAGGCCTGTGTGGGATTCGAATCCATGGCTTCTAACTCCTTATATTCCTACAAATCTATCTATGGAGCAGTTTATCAAGCTAGATCTAGTTTATGGTCTCTCCTTGTCAAATCATGTGACGAAACAAAAGCAGATGGAGAAATTTCATATTTTCAAAAAAAAACCTCAACACGAAGACCTCAATCTATTAGATACAGGACTAAGATCTAGTGGATCAACTTAAGCAGATTATACAGTCCAATATGAGGATACAAACACCATCCCAAGTTTTGGAATACGAAGGTAAAGTGTTATGGGATTCTCGTCGGCTTGAAGATTATGGTGTGGGAAAAGACTCAACCATCATAATAAATCTGAGGATGCAAGGAGGCTCTTTAGTTTACAGAAACCCTAAGACAAATCTTAATGGATCTATATCATCCAAGGATGCATTAAAAGGGAAGAATTTTACTCAAGGCAACCAACCTCAAAACATGCCAGGTACTTACATTGTTGAGTAATCGGATAAGGTACCAGCCATGAATGTAATAAGTCTAAAGATAAAATATGACTTTTCAAATCTACAAACAATAGCTTTGATATGTAGGTTTAATGGTTTTGGGAAAAACCAGAGGGCCTATATGAGTGGGTTTACTCTTATTGGACAACAAAGTGTGATCTCTATTTGTGCTCCAAAGGCTTTTTCATAGCACATTTCGAGACACGACAAGACAAGGAAAATTTCTTAAATGACGGACCATGGTTATGAGGTAGAACCGGGCTTTTTGTTTCCACATGTTTTCTAAAATTTGATGCAACAAACATGGTGGTAACAACGATGTCGGTTTGGGTTAGGCTTCCAAACATTCCCCTTCCTTTCTGGCACCACCAAGTATTGGAGAACATCGGAAATATTTTGTTCAAATCCAAAACAATAGATATGGACAAAACACAAAAGGTATATTTACCTTTGTCAGCATATGTGTAGGGAATGACCTTAGCCAAGGTCTTCCTGATTGTATTCTTACAAAACATGAAAATTTTCAGTGGACACAGGGGCTAGATTATGAGAATACAACCTTCAAATGTCGATCTTGTTTTAAACAAGACATCTACAAAATTCTTAGCCATAAGAAAAAAAGGTACCAAAACTAAAAAGAGGCAAGCCCCTAAGAAAAGGGGATGACAGTTTACAAACAACATAGAAGATGAAGAAGAAAATATGGAAGGAAAACATTTAGACCCATAAACACAGACTCAACCTAGTAGCCAATCAAATGGGGTTGTAGGGAATAGGTTTGGATCAATGGATGTTATCTAAAAAGGTACTCAATCAATAGATATCATAGTTCCATAACAGCAAAATGGGAATCTACCTATAGATAAGGATTTATAAGGCATAAAGAGAGCTCATATATATGAGAGTTCAGACTCTGATAAAGAAGCACCTCCACATTCAATGGGAAATCAAATGGAAATAGTAACTGCTGCTCCAAATCAAGGAGTCTGACAAAAGGTGGAGAAAAAGAAAGGAAAAAAGGGAAGTTAAGTGATTTTTATCACACTTGACCTCGTTAAATTTTATGTGTTTCTTATATAGTTTTTTCTTGTTATTAGTGTGCATTAGCTAAAAGGTTGATATGTTTGAATGCTTTCGAGCATCTGCATAATGTAATTTTGTCCCTGTTTTTAGGTTTAATAAAACTATGATTTTTCCTCTGGGAAAAAAATATGTTACATGTGAGATTTGAATTTAAGAGGAGAGGATAACAACTTTTCTCATTATCATCACAACTAAGTCTAATTGACCAAACACATTTAAACTTTTTTTCCCATAAGGAAAAATTCATCCTTTTCATTAGAAGAAAAAGGAGTACAATGTCACAAAGAAGACACAATATACTACTAGGTATCCAAAATAAAAGGATGGACTTCAAAAATATTTACATAGAGTGTATGTTAAAAACAAAAGTAAAATGGACAGCAGATAAGATAATAGTGAATATCATTTTATTAACAAGATTTACATATTTATACATTTCTTGTGACCCTTTGTCTTCATGTACCAAGTGGTCTCTTAGACTCTGGTGATTGTTCACAATCCACGCCAATCATTAGCGGATTGGGTGTCCAACATTCCGCCCCCCCTCCCCCCTTAATCCGAAGGGGTATATACAAGTCCAAGAAGGGAGCTATGATACAAAAATACAACAATGCACGACAATGATAAGTTGAATGTGCTCTCTAAGATGATGGCATAAGGTCACAAAACTCGAAGTCTCAACCGGCAGTGGTTTAAATATGACCACCAACACTAGAACGCTTAGTGCAAGTCTTGGAACTCTTCCAAATCTCGCAAGAAGTTGAAGTCTTCTGCTAGAGTAAGTGTTCCCTATTGTTTTTAAAAGGGAGACCATTGGGGTCTCAACCTAGAATGCTTAGTGTTGTTCCTAGAACTCTTCCAAATCTGGCAAGAAGTTGAAGTCTTGTGCTAGAGGAAGGTTCTCTAATGCTTTAAAGAGGAAGACCATCAACTTGGAAAAGGGAGGTTATAACAGCCCTGGGTTAAAATCCCATTAAAAAAAGTTAATAAAGGCAAAATAAGACCATGGTCATGGGACATGTGTAGAGCGTCATGATTATTTCATTTGACACTTCCTTTCTCCTACTTTTCCTCATTTTTGACATCATCATTAACTCAAATAAGCATTAAAATGCAAGTTTTTGATATGGTAGGGTATTTAAATGACTTATACTTCAATAATATTCCTTATTATTAGATTAAAGTTTCTATTAGCTACAAAATTGATGTGATTCGGCAGTTGATCCGTATTTCTCTAGCCATCTCCATGGTTCGTCGGGTTCTGAGGTGCCAACAAAGCAATGAAGTGCATGGACAGGTGGAGATTGATCCTCTATGGGATTTCCTCTTATCCATCCGAGGCAAATCATGCAAGGAATCATCCATCTTCGTAGTCAAATGAGCAGTCAACACATGTTGAACAAGCGAGCGAGAGTCCAAGACAATCATGCTTCACGATTTGCTTTGCCAAATAGAAAATCGTGAAGAAATATAATTCTATTATTAGTTTAAAAGTTTAATATAGGATTTGTTTGTCTAAATAGGCGTAAAAGCCTTGAAACTTTTATACACAATATTTTATAAATACATGGTAAACAAATACCTGGACAATGCGAAAATTGTAATGTGACTGTGAAGTGTTGAACACTATTTTTATTCCCTTTTAATTGAAGAAATACCTTGAAGACTTTATGCGCAGCTAACTGTTGGAGTAGATCGTTCAAACTGCCAATTTGTGGAGGGCCCTTGTAAACAGAGAATGTTCTACATTTCATATTTTTCATATAGATGTTTTCATAGCATTTTTTATCATTTGATGTAATTTTAGTTCATGATTTTATTTTGTCAAATGTTGTATTTATTTCCAGAATTCCACTTTGCCGCTTAAAGTAGATGTTTACACAGTTTTCCTTTGTCATTTGACGTAGGTTCATCTTCCTTTCAAATTGTTAAAATACATAAGTGATTCATATTTTTCTTTCCAAGCAACAGTAGTTTAGTTTATAGTAGTTTTATAAATTCACGATTTATTTCAAGAATACTGAAAGATTTGTTTCCCTGTTTTGAGTGAGTTCCTTTCAAAAGTACGAGTGATTTCTTTCCAAGCAATAGTGATTTAGTGATTTACTTTTGGCATACGAGTGAGTGTTTTTGTTTTGTTTTGTTTAAGACCGATTTCTATTCAGAACAATGGTGACTTATTCATTTCTTTACACAGTTTTATTTCCATAGCATTTCATTTTAAAAAACATAAAAAATGTCCAAATTCATTTTTCTATAGTTTTATTTATCTTCATACATTAGAATGATGGAATTCTTAGAGACTAACAAATACATTATTTAAGACTTCTTCATAAGATCGAGGAAGATTTGTTTCTATTTTTGCAGAGTAGAAACTTAGTTGAATTGTATAATTTAGTTGATTTCTGCAAAGTTGATTTTTAGAACTTAGTTGTAATTTAATCCCTCAATTTCATTAAGGACACAAGAATAAAATCATACTTAGAAGCAATCTATACAAATATAATCATCACACAACAAACTGAATTAAAAGAGGCTTATAGCATATATAGTGCACTTGCATTTCACAATTTTACCAACTTCGGTCGATGATTTATGTCAACAATTGAAGAACATTAAATTGACTAAACATTTTGGCGCCGTTGCCGGGGAAGTGTAAATATGAGCATTTTTTCCTTTCTAAAAAAAAGAAGCAACACACCTATAATAAGAATAGAAAAATGATTTGCGTAGAGAAAGAGATTCTAGTGGTAGATTTGTAGCTATAGGTAGAAGCTTAATTCCAACAACACCACTCACCCCATCAAGACCTCGTAGTGCCACACCATCCACCCAAACTCGTATACCATCCTTTGCAGGTAGAAATAGACTTCCTGAGGTATTAAGATCTGAAATTCAACATAGAAATTCACCAACTTCATCATCCGAAGCAGTTGTGGAAGAACAAGACTACATCCCCAACAGAAGGAGTAATCTTCCCAACTACAACTGGGGAACAAATTTTAGCTCAAGAACTAGAAGTCCCTAGTGAAGAAGAGGAAGAATAAATATATTATAATATACCATTTATAAAGGAACTAGAAGAATTAGAAGAAGAACAAACAAATCCAATTTTGGAACCGCATATTAGTTATGTGGAATCTACATTGGTTGGGGAAGGAGAAGAAGAAGTACACAATGTGAATTGTGAACATTTAAGAAATGGAGGAGGTGGAGGTGGAGGTAGAGGAAGAGGTGGAGTTAGAGGAAGGGGAAGAGGAGGAGAAGACAAAGTAGAAAAAAATCTTGTTGGATTTCCTATCCTCGATGAAGATACTATAGCCACAATGAAAAATATCTCACTATATATCCTTCCTAACTTCCATGGATTCAGAAATGAGGATCATGAAACATTTCTTTTTGAATTCAAATTTTTATGTAGATCATATGAATACTTACTCGATTCTCAAAAGTTGAAATTGTTTCCAGCAACTCTTAAGGATGCAGCATTAAAATGGTTCATGGGTTTAATAAAACACTCTATTAGAACATGGGAGGAAATGAAAAATGCATTCTTATTAAAATACAAGTATTATTGCATGCATCATAACCGAAAGGATGAAGTTTTTAAAATGATGTAGAGAGAAGATGGAAATATTGAGGATTTAATTGAAATATTCAATTATAATCTTAAAAGGGCTAAAATGGAAAATTTGGATGAAGATATTTTGAGAGCTCTCCCACTAAAATCCATTAGAGATGAATGGATAGATATCCTTAACACGATGGGAAAATGAGATACTTCTCAGTTATCATTACTTGAAATTTCTGGAGTATGCATACATCTTTCAAGAGGTAAGTCAAGAGTTTGAAAGAGTTCAAGAGACCCTATTATCTCTATAATTAATAAATCTGCAGTTGGAACACTAAGTAGGGTTGAAATAGGCAATTTGCTTGATGAATTGAAAACAAACATTTTGGGGAGTCTCAGTGAACAAATAGAAACCTTGAAATGACAAAACAAGAAAATATTTTAAAGTGATGCCTTATCTATCTTTTGTCCTAAGTGCAGAAAGAAGCATGCTTGAGAGAATGCCCTGTTGATTTGAAAAGTGTAGAAACTTGTGTTATATGTACAAAAAAATGTCCTTCAATACCAAGTCTTAAATTTGTCTACCAAGAGGAAGTGATTCCAATTCAAATATATCCTCTTTGTTTTGTTGCTATAATACCATGGCAAGGATCACAAACTCAAGGATTCAACACTCAAATGTATAACTATGGTTTTCAAGGTTATGTGGTTATCGTTTAATGAAGCAATCTCTGGATTATCCATTGTGTGATAAAACAATGGTTGATCTTTCAAATCCCAATGGGGATCCATCTTCAAGACAAGATGATGAATGAAGAATGAAAGAAGGATGCAAAGGATAATATTTATAAATAGTGAAAAAAGGAGAAGAAGAAGAGTTGTCACAACATTCTTTGAGAAAATGGAGGTCTGCGGCCCTTCTTTCAATCTTCATTCTAGTTTTTTTCCAGATAACAAATATATTCCCAAAAATCCCCTCCATGCAAGGACATAATTATGGTTTTCAAGCTTTTGTGGTTATACTCAACCCCCACAGAATAAGTGGACTACACCAATGCCATGGCAGCCTTGGTCTCAATCTCAACCTTGGACACAAGGATGGAAAAATCCTTATGGTAGATATTCTCAATATCACCAATATCCACAACCTTATCCAAAATTCCCACCACAACATGTTTCTCACTCTAGTCAACTACCTCAAACTCAGTTTCAAAATCAAAACCCACAACTTTCATTACCATTTCCACAATGACCAAATCAATTGCATGCTCAACTGCTTCCAAACCCAATTAATAAAAACTCACAACCTATTTACAACATGGAGGGACAAAATTTCCAAACTTATATCATAACTCCTTTGGATCTTAACAATGTTCAACTTAGTTGAGAAGAGATGAAACGGAAAAGGACTGCACTGCAGAAACCCTAGACCGCCTGCGCTACTGTTCTGTCGCGTTAGCCTGCACTCAACCAGCCCGCGCGGCTTGGTAACTGGCTATGGCCTCAAGATCCGGGGGGGGGGGGGGGGGGAAGGTCAACCCCCCCCTGCCAACAATGATGGCACCCACAGAAACCCTAGACCGCCTGCGCTACTGTTCTGTCGCGTTAGCCTGCACTCAACCAGCCCGCGCGGCTTGGTAACTGGCTATGGCCTCAAGATCCGGGGGGTTATCAACCCCCTCACATAATGATGGCACTCCACGCTAGTCTGAAGCAGGCTGAAACAAAATGAATAAAGGCCGTGAAACCTACACCAAAAGCCCACCACGAACCCGAAGAAAGAGGCATGTGCTCCTACTAATTCCTCACTCCGCAAACCCATCGCTGGCTGCAAAAGACCCAAAATCTAGGTTGCCCAGCCATCGATAAACCCGCCAATCCAAACATACGAGGACCATGCCCTCATTGGAGGCCTTTATCGGCGCACACCAAAAGAGCAGCAAGGGATGGAAGTTGCTTCTCAGCATTCAGCCTCCAAAGGACATGTCACGTTACAGCTTGGACCAAAGGGTTTCTTCACAGTGATTTTCATCTGCATTGAGGACCGAAACAGAGTAATGGATGAAGGGCCTTACTTTTTCAACTCAGCTGGGCTATATCTTCGAAACTGGGTAGAAAGATTCAACCCAGACAAAGAAAACTTCAACTAGGCACCTGTCTAGATACACCTGTACTCGCTACCTCTAGAATATTGGGACGAAGAATCACTCCAAGCAATTGGCAAAGGGATAAGAGAGTTCATCAAGATTGCAGAAGAAACAAAGCTTCACCGATACACTTCTTATGCTCGCATCTGCGTCTATATGCATTTAGACAAAGCCATGCCTGATGCCGTAAGTATATATCATGATGATTTCGAATGGATCCAGCCATTGGATTATGAGCATGTTCCTTTCAGATGTCGCAGGTGTCATGCACATGGGCATCTGTTCAGAGATTGCCCCCTCACTGCACAAGCTCAGAATAAAGAAGCTGAAGTCACTCCGGAAGCTGACGGTTTCACCAAGGTACCCTCGCGTAGAATACATGGAAAGAAACCCTCTGCGACAGGTAAGAAACCCTCTCCTTCCTCCAATGCTCCCTCTACTAGTAATAGTTTTGCAATTCTTTCCAACCCTGATCTTGCCCCTGATTCCGGCCAAATCCCTGCAAAACCCCCCTTAAAACCCTCAGATATTCCAAATCTTCAGCCCATTCCAACCCCTTGCAATCTCAGAATCAGAAGCTTTCTAATGATAGCTCCTCAGACAACCCTTCCACTGAAACCAAGCTTCTGACCTGGCACCCTGCCACAATGGACGTTGACAACCCTAATACCCAACCAGTTATTTCTAATGAAGCTCTTATCAGTAGCAGTCAAGAGACTTTCATGGAAGAGGACTCAGAAGGCTTAGACCTAGGGGAGCTTGACATCCCAGGGCTCGAGGAGGCTTGCAGAAGAAAGGATTTTGACACCATCAACCCTCATCAAATTGACAAACTGGAAAAGGTCCTATCGAACGCCCATCAGCAAAAGAAACTTGGCGTTTAGCTTGGCAGTCATTGGGATAGCCTCAAAATCACAAAAGAATCAAGGAAGAGGGGTCGAAAGCCGGACTGGCAGCGCACCATCACCATAGGGAAAATATTGGTCGACTCAGGCCGATATCCCAAGCTTACAAGGTTCTTCAAACCTCTGTCAAATAGTTCCCCATGAAGCTGATCTCATGGAATATTAGAGGGCTCAATAGCCCAGGAAAGCACAAAATTCTCAAAACTATGATACAGAAAGAAAGACCAAATATTCTCTTTCTTCAAGAAACTAAATGCAATAGCGAAATGCTAGGAACCATCTTGTCCAAAGTCTGGCCTAGCTGTAACTCAGTAGCGGTGGATGCCTCCGGTACTTCAGGGGGTCTTGCTATAGCTTGGGACACTCAGTCCATAGAACTATCAAACTTTCATGCTGCGCATCATCTTATACAAGAAACTTTTCACCCCATTGGATCTAACATCCATGGGCATCTCTCCAACGTCTATTTCCCACAGGAACAAGCAGGGAAAATAGCTCTTCTGCATACTATGGAGATTCTAAATTCTTATAGAACCCATCTCTTATGGATTGCATCAGGAGATTTCAATATGATTACTAAGATGGGAGAAAGAACAGGAGGAAGATCCAGAGCAGATCCGGACAATGCTCATTTCAAAGATTTCATAACCAACAGTTGGCTCATAGACATCCCTTTCTCAAATGGAACTTTCACATGGAACAATAAAAGAACAGGAACTCAGCAGATCGCTTCAAAGTTGGATCGTTTTCTCATCTCTAACAATGCCATCCATATAGGAGGGGACCTTTCGGCATCAATTCTCCAGCAGGCAGGTTCGTATCACTGGCCCATCTTGCTACACTGGCAAAATGTCGGTCTTCAATACAAAAAAACCTTTAAATTTGAAGCATTTTGGCTCTCTCACCCCTCTTTCAAAGAACTAGTCACCCATGCTTGGCAGAGTTTCACTCCACCTTTAGGCTCGAAAATGTACCAATTTCAACAAAAGCTCAAACACCTCAAAGCAATCATCAAGAATTGGAACGCCTCTGTTTTCGGAAACATCTTTCAAGAAATCAAAATCCTAGAAAGAAAAATGGAAGAAACTCAGCAAAAAATCATAATCGAAGGAAGAACTGAGGATCTTGCTTCTCAGGAACAAGATCTACACAAGCAACTAGGGGAGAGGCGCAAGCAAGAAGAAATCCTGTGGCGGAAAAAATCTAGAATAAATTGGCTAAAGGAAGGGGAGAGGAACACAAAATTCTTCCACAGGTCAACAATACAAAGAAGAATGCAAAATCACATTCCTCATATTACTAACCAGCAAGGAGCACAAGTGGAACAACAAGAGGAGATAGAGCAAGTTCTCCTGGACTACTTTCAAAGCATACAGCAAGAGGACCACACCATAGACAGACACCCCGCCATCGACCAAATCTCACGGCTAGTTCCCAAATTAGTCACTGCAGAGCACAACAAAATGCTTCTCCGTCCTGTCTCCCTTTAAGAAGTCGAACTAGCGATGGCCCAAATGAAAGATGGAAAAGCGCCTGGTCCTGATGGATTTACTTCCAATTTTTTCCATCATTTTTGGGAACTTATCAAAACAGAAGTCTGGAAACTAATTGAGGAATCCAGAGCTTCTCACTGGCTCCTCCCCTCCTTGAATGCCACTTTCTTAGCCCTGGTTCCGAAAGAAGAGCGCCCTAGTACTCCGGAGAAATATAGACCAATCGCTCTCTGCAATGTGGTTTATAAGGTCATATCCAAGGTCATAACCAATAGATTAAAGCCTCTGCTTCCGCTCCTTATATCGCCAGAGCAAACTGGATACGTAGAAGGTCGGCAAATCATGGACGGCATCATCCTCACGCATGAATTCATCCACTCTCTCAAAAGCACCAAAAAGCCAGGTATGCTCCTCAAAATCCATTTATCTAAAGCTTTTGATAAACTAAGCTGGCGTTATATCCAAAGCATCCTCAAAGCTTTTGGCTTTGACTAGATGTGGATAAGGTGGGTTATGTCCCTCATCTCCACACCCCTTTATTCCATTCTTGTTAATGGCATCCCCTCTACGCCGTTTAGACCATCCAGAGGCATCAGACAAGGTGACCCTCTCTCACCCTTCATTTTTTTCCTCATGTCCGAAGGTCTCAGCAAACTCATTCATCATGCCGTCCTCACAAGACATCTGCGTGGTATTACCCTTCATGACTCTCTCACCACCCACCAACAATTTGTTGATGACAATATGCTGTTTGGCTTCCCTTCTGTCCAGGAAGCCCGATCTTTGAAAAGTATTCTAAACCTTTTCTCTATGGCCTCTGGCATGACCGTCAATGTTTCTAAATCCCAACTCTTCTTTTTCAACACTCCTCCTTTGATCCAAACCAGTATAGTCCGCATTCTAGGCTTCTCTCTTGCTCAACTCCCTTCCAAATATTTAGGTGCTCCTCTTATTGCCACTGCCATAAAGCACTCAACTTGGAATCATCTCTTGGAAAAACTGGAAGCCCGACTTTCCTCCTGGACTTACAGAGCTCTCAATATATCCAGTAGGCTTGTCCTCATCAAAGCGGTTCTGCAATCCATGCCACTTTATCTTTTCTCTGTGCTTGCAGCTCCAAAATGGGTGCTCAATCAGATCAAGAATCTGCAACGTCGATTCCTCTGGGGATCCTCAAACCAAAAACGCAAATGGGCCCTGGTTAACTAGAACACGGTTTGCTCCCCTAAGGCAGCAGGAGGACTAGGTCTGAGAAATCCACTCCACAGCAACGAAGCTATGGGGGCACGACTATGGTGGAATTGGCTCTCGAATCCTTTTAAACCATGGGCTAAAATGTGGACAGCCAAGTATGCTAATAACAGACCGCCTGAAGACCTGGTCAGGCTCTATCCTGGAAGAGCTGGCTCCCTCATATGGAATGCAGCCAAACAACACTTCGCTCTCATACAACAGCACAACTTCTGGGAAATAAGAAATGGGCACACAGCCAGATTCTGGGCCGACTCCTGGCAGCAAAACCCACAGCTCACTGATATTCTCAGCCTATCCAACAATGGTCGCACCAACCCCCCAGAGGAAATCAAAGTCAATCAAGGTTGGACACCTACAACCAGCAATGACTTCAGGCAATGGAAGCACCCGACTCTACTCATTCCCAACGCTTCCAGCAACATTCAGGAAGCTCTCCAAGAGGAACTGCAACGACGGAAAATCAGATGTTCAGAGGAACCGGACATTCTCCGATGGGGATACTCGCCCAGAGGCATGTTCACTACGAAAGAAGCCTTCTCTCTCATGCATCCAATCCAGCTTCCGAGAAACAGGCTTTGGCAATTTTTCTGGGCTCCAGGTACTTGGCCTAAAGTATCCACCTTTCTCTGGTTACTTAGCCACAAAATAATCCTTACATGGGACAACATGCTCAAACGTGGTTTTTGTGGCCCTTCACAATGCCCAAACTGCAAGCAAGATATTGAAACGACACAACACCTCATGATGTCGTGCAATCTTGCTAACCAACTTTGGGAAAAGATATGCTTCAGAATTCAACGAAGCAAACCAAAAGGGGACCTAACCAACATTATGCGCCTCTGGCCCCAACGACCGTATAACAGTCCCATTCTTAATTCTCTTTGGCAAATTATCCCCGACCTCCTCTTCTGGTCCCTATGGAAGGAGCGAAACAGGAGAATCTTCAAACATCAAGCCAGCCCTTTGGACATCATCTGGGACAACTTCAGCAAAAACCTCCAAGAGACTCTTGCCCTTCATTCTTGGCAGGAGGAGGATATACCTAAACAGCCGAAGGAAGCAGCAATATGGCAAAATTGGCAGCTAAGAATAGCGATCTCGCCAAACACCTACAAGCAGAAGTCTCCTGACTCCCAGATCCCTTGGACACCTCCTCCTCCAGGCATTTACAAATTGAACTTTGATGGTGCCTCCAAAGGTAATCCAGATCCAGCAGGCTTTGGCGGCATTCTCAGAAACTCTCAAGGAGATGTCCTCACTATTTACTATGGCTCGATAGGTTGGGACACAAACAATTCAGCAGAATTGGAAGGGCTCTGGCAAGGTTTGATTCTTTCCCATCTATACAACCTCTCACCTGTCATTGTGGAAGGAGACTCCCAGATTCTCATCAACACAACCAATAAACTACTTCAAGGCACCAGAACCACAAAAGTTGCCACAAGCTGGAGAATGGCCTCTCGAATCGACAATCTCAGCAAATGGTTGGACAACAACCAAGCCATATCCTTTGTTCACACCAAAAGAGAAGGCAATAAGGTAGCGGACCTCCTTGCTAATCTGGGAGTTGAAAGCTCGGACACTCTCAATCATGGCCCTCTTCAGATCATCCATGACAGGGACACACTCCAAAATTGCATCACTCTGGTGCAGAATGATAAAAAATTTCCACATGTGGATGTCTGTTAGGCCCGATGGGACAACCGGCCCCGGCCATTTCCCAAGACGCATGGCGTGTGGTGGCCACATGGCCCTCCACGACGCCATTAAGTTTGCATTCACTCCGCCTGACCGCACAGTTAATTCTCCCCCGCGACGGCGCTTCAACCTCCCTGGTCTGCCTGGTAGTTGCATTATGGACGCAAATTCGATTTTCTCAGAGCTCTCCGACTCCTCGCGCGGTTGTTTGGCTCCCCTGGGCGGTGCTTTCCCTGTGCACTATGCTGAGCCCAGTGCTCGCACACATACCGGCCGGCGCTGCTCGCTCTACAGTTGCCTTGAGACTCTTCCTGGTGCACATTTCTCTCACAGCGCCTTCTGTCCAGCGATCATCGTTCCTCAGCTTCCTTCTGGTTCGTTCGTTGCTTCAGCTCTTCTCCAGGTTCACGAGGTCAAGGCGGCCATGCCTAGACTCAGACAGCGCATGACTTGCCGTCGAGGAGGCTCTCGCGGCAGCTTTGTAGGTGATCGCCCCTCTTCCAGTCGACAAATCCCTGACTGTCCCTCTGGCTCTGCCCATGGCCATCCACCCGCCTCTCCTCCTCATGAAGCAACTTGTCACTTTGCCTCTTCTGTCCCTCAGCCCTCTGGTAGCCACTTCATTCGTCAAACCACGCAGAGAGCAGAGCTACATTTTGATAGTGCTTTTAATCGCCCCTCCATTACGGCTTTTATCACAATTACCCTGCGCGAGGATGCCACACTTCGCTCTCCTCCCTGGCATGATTCCCCTCCTGCTTCTCTTGATCCCTATCCCGCCTCCTTAGACCCTCGCCCCACCTCTGCTGCAATGCCCCGTGTCGATACGGGCGAACCACCCGTCAGTGCAACGCCCTCCCTGGGCCTCTTCTCTATGCAGGTGAACGCGGATGCTGTTCAAGGCGTAGGAGCTCAACACGCGGATGCTGATGCTGAAGATCCCGGGGATGACTTCGGATGCCCAATTGAGGAGGAACAACCCTCTCCCGTCAACTCCAATTGACTCTGCTATGACTTGGCGCAGTATGGTCTCTGAACTAGTTTACTTTGATAGAGATACTGGTTTTTTGTTATCCACAGCAGCATACTGGTTTTTGTTATCGATAGTGTTATCTTTCTGTTGTTTTCTCATAACAAATGTTATAACTATTCCACCGGTTTCCCTATACAAGGGCGGTGTGACTGTCTTTATAGAGCTGGTTTCCCTATATGGGCAGTTCATTTTTGGGATTAAGCTTGACCTTCAAGCCCAGTTTCAGGCTATCACAGCTGAACTGAGGCAGTTTTGTACTATAATGTTTACATAAATAGAATTAGCACAATTTAGAAAAAAAAAAAACAATGTTCAACTTAGTTATGGTATAATATTATAAAATAAGTCACCATATTTTGTTATTCAGGAAAAAGCAAAGGATGGTCATTCCGAGGAAAAGATATATCTTCATCAAAATAAAAAAACACAAAAGAAAAATAATTATTATGAAGAAGAGACATCTCCTTATCAAAAACAAAATCTCCAAAAACAAGCCACTCCTACACATGATACTCCAATAAACTCAATTTCCATTATGGAACTACCTTCAGTATCTATCTCAAAACCACCTTTCCCTAAAAGATTACAAATTGATAAAGGGGTAAAAAAACATATCATGATGCCTTATGATATGTTAGATAAGCTGAAGAATGTTTGCATAAAAATTCCTTTGGTACAATCTATTAAAGAAATTCCAACCCTTGCAATGGCAATTAGGGAGTTACGTTTTAAAAAAATAGGAAGAACAAGAAAAGAAGTCAAAATAATTCAGTTAGTTGGAAAAATAGAAAATATCATGATGGGAAAAACAACAATTTAGAAATATTTGGATCGAGGAAGTTCCATTGTGAAAACACACATCAATGGCATTGAAATACCAAATACACTAATTTATCTAGGAGCAACTATAAACATCATGAGTAAACAAACTATGGATCAACTAAAACTCTTAATCTCCAATATACACCAACATTGTTACAACTAGCAGATAAATTTGTAATCAAACCCGATGGTGTGTTAGAGGACATTTATGTATCCTTAGATTCTTGGGATTATCTAGTTGATTTTATGAACTTGACACCCAAGAATAACTTAGGGGGGCATCCATTAATATTAGTGAGACCTTGGTTAGCTACAATTGATGCTTTTATCAGTTGTAGATCTGGTGATATGTTTATCTCAGATGGAAGCTCAACAAATAAATTCACATTGTATCCACTTGCAAATACAATGATAGAGGTAGAAAATGAAGAATGGATGGATGATGATAATGATATACAACATATTTTTACTATCTCACAAGTTAGTGAAGAAGATCAAATTTTAAATTCAATAGAAAATAATGAATCATCTTCATACGATGAACTTAGTCAAAATTTTCAGGAACAGCGCAACATTGAATATTTATCATCCACACATATGTGTTTATATTCTATGGAAGAATTTAACAATTCTTCAATAGAAATATTTCGAGGAAAAACTTTAAATGTAAACAAAAATCAGGAAGAATTTCAAAGGAGAAATTAATAGAAACATTGTAAAAACACGCTTCTGCATATGTGTGGGAATACATTGAAATGAAAGGAATTAATCCCGAAACTTGCATGCATCACATATATATAGAAGAGAATGCCAAACCAATCCAACAACCTCAAATAAGAATGAATCCAAAATTTAGGGAAATCGTTAAGGAGGAAATACATAAACCATTAAATGTAAATTTTATTTATCCAATATCAGACAGTCAATGGGTTTCACCTTTAGTAATTGTTCCTAAAAAGAATGGAAAATGGAGAGTATGTATTGATGTAATATTCCAAATCTGGAACAATTAGCAAGGCATGACTGGAAAACGCATTTTTTAGGAATGGTTGCTACAGGAATTGAAACCAGGACCTGGATCCCTTAGATCAATGTGTCTAAGTCCTAAATCCAAGAGGAGGCTCCAAAGAAATCCCTCTAGGTGGGTTGAACAGATCTCCCACACCTAGATGTCCTCAAAAAGTGCCCAATGAAGGGACTGCAACCATGCATGAACATACAATGGAAGACAACGTTATTATTAAGAGCTGTGAGACATGAAGATACAAATAGCCTTCCCTTTGATATTATAGCAGCAAATGTGTACAATGCTTTGAGGAATAAATCACTCAAGATTGGCTACGAAAGCCTCAATAGGACATGTACAAGAAATTATGAGAACACTGCTACATAGGAAATACATAAGGCTATATCAGCGCAATCTAATGGAGACACTGCGACATACAACATGATAATATGATGATATGACAATATCAGGCTCAAGAAATATGGGGGAGAAAGCTCTCAACCCCTGAAAACACTAATATAACAATGATACAACAATCCTTGGAAGGATTGGCTACAATACAAGTGAAATTGGCAAATCTGCAGAAATGCCAGAGTTGCAGGGTAGCAGCTGCAACACAAAACTAAACTATATGGAGATGGCTGAATAAGATGTACAATATGTATCAAACCTCCTCCAATGGATCACTCAAGTGATAGGCTGATCCTATCCTTGAAGATCTTGCCCTCCAAGATGATGGTGCAAACCCCTACTGTAGATATGCACTGAAATAACGCAGTCTAGAGAAGGGACTGCGCTGCTGATGATAGGAGAAGCTTGGCCTCATGCCAAAATATGAAAATCAGCCGTGGAAACCTTCCTCACTAATCCTCCCAAGGAATAGGAGCTCCCTCCTCTGAAAGATGAGACAAGAAATGGTGTTGTGGAACCCTCTACTACAACACCCAACAACACTATGTTATACTTTAGCAGAAATAACGCAGTGACTGATGGAAGTGGCTTTGGCCTTGAGCCAAGATGTGGAGAAATGAAGTGCAATCCTTCAAGAGGCCTCTCAAGAAGGATAGGAAATCCTAAACAAGAATCCATCGTGCTAAACAACACTGCAACTCAGCTGAACAACCGGAGAATGCAAATGGTCTTCCAGACTAGAATCAAATAATCAAAACATCCCTCACTATGGCTGCCTCTTCCTCCTTTTATGCAAGTGAGTGCCTCTTTGCCCTGGAACCCACACATTAGGGTTTCTTCCACAAAGAATATTTCTCCCTCTCAAACTATGCTGTCTTCCCAAGCAAGCCACACCCTCTTAGGCATCGCTGTTGACTTGGTCAAACTTGACCTTGTCCTCATGCATTTGCCCCCTTTTCACACTGGGAGGTGCAAAATTAAGCTACTCCATAGATCCCTTTCACACTATGAGGGATTTTATTCCTACTCATGGGCCTTTTACCCATTTTATTCACCTCCTAGATGATATAAGAAAAAATTAATATTCCAATTTGCTGCTTACAAATTTTGGAATATTACAGTCCTCCCCTCTAAAGATTGCTTGCCCTCAAGCAAGTGCAAGGATAGACTGAGCTATTTTCTCCTCCTCTCCCTGTAGCATCCATGTATGATGATCTCCTCCTCTCCCTGTAGCATCCATGTATGATGATCTCCTCTAAGTGAAGTGATTTTATCTCATCAATCAAGTCTCCACATTGCTCCTCCTCAGCATGCAAGTCAGCTATCAAGCCATCATCATGTAAAGGTGAAATACTCAAGAGGATAGCAAGGTGATGTCTAGAGGTCCCTTTGAGGAATGGGATCTGAAATAGGATGGGAACTAT
The DNA here is from genome assembly GCA_034641835.2 of Pinus albicaulis. NCBI lineage: Eukaryota > Viridiplantae > Streptophyta > Pinopsida > Pinales > Pinaceae > Pinus > Pinus albicaulis. The sequence goes on from CM076579.1 coordinate 1,277,876,354, forward strand.
CTTTCCCAAGCTATAAGCCATGCAAAAGGAGTCACCTCCCAACTAGGCAACTCCTGAAAACTGTCATCCACCTTTGGCTCCAGCAAAGTAGGTGGGATGAAAATCTGCACATGGTAGACAAAATAGTCTACCCCACGTTGTCCTCCTCTCCACTTAAGATAAGTGTAGAGTATCTATTGATCCTGGGCTGCAATAAGGTTTCCCTCAAGTGGCAAAATGAGGACTAGATCTCCAAAGACCTCTCCTCCAATGCTGCAAATCATGCTGGCCCAAACATCCCCATATATGATGAGTTGGAAGTCATCACCATATGGCATCATATCCATCATATGGCTCACCTCATAAGGAAACAAATGTGTTGCTCTAGTGGCCATACCATCTCCCATGTTCCCCTTAGAACATGTAGTGCAAAAAGTGTGGGAGGATTCTCCCTCAAAGGACACATTCACCCAATGTGTCTTTCTCCCAAGCATGCTCCTCCTAAAGACAGAGACAGTAGAACCATAGGGAGCAAAAATGAGAATCATGCTTGCTGCCATGTGTAACAAGTGAGAAGGACAATGGTCCCTCAAGTGCAACCAACGCATCTTGACCCTCAACTGCAATAGAGACTGATAAAATGAGTGGCTTCTCAACCACTTGCCTGCTGCTCCAATCTCCTCATAAGTATGGAGGAAGTGAATGATGTAAGGTGTACAATGAGCATGTCCTCCATAATATCTCTCCTCCCCAAGTCCTCCTAGGGAATGGCCATCAATCATGCTTATGGCCTCAACTAAACCATGAGGTCTAGAAAAAGGAATGCTCCTACTTGGAGCAACATCTTGCACATATATGGTTAAGGGACATATACATACATCATATGAATAATCATATAAACAATCATGAATAACCTTACCATATCTCTTGCTCATACAAAGGGAGTGGCTCATAAATGAGTCTCCTCTCATCCTCAAAGAGAAAAGAGGTGGTTGTGTTAACTCCTCCATCTCCATATGATCTATGCATCTCTTCATATGCTGATATATCTCCTCCTCAAAACCCTCCCAAAAATACCCCTCCATGATGGTGTGGTATGCTCTCATAGAACAAGTGAGGCTGAAAAGGAAATACTCATGAGTTGCTTGTAGCAAATTCTCCTTGAGCTTGGAAGCTCCAGATAAGAAGATCCTACCATGATAGCAGATGACCCCGTCTCTGATGGAATACTCCTCCACATGCAACTGGCCATCCAATATCCTACAAGCATGAAGATCCTTGGAATACTCCACCAACAATTAGGAGTTCCAATATGGATCTACCCTCCATAGTGACAGCGCTGATGAACTACCATGAAGAGCATATGTCATATGGTCATCCTTCTCTTTGACATCTCCTATGCCCAAGATGCAAGTTGGAAGGCTACTATCCTTCCCCTGCTGCTTCTGCCACAGCGCAGAATCTGGAATGTGAGTGGGTAAAAGTGATGTTGAGAGAATGCCTCTATCCTCCTTGAGTCTACCCTAGACTCTCAGCGTTGTACCCAGCTCTCCCAATGTCTCCACCCTCCTGGAAATTACGCTGTCAAGTTCCTCAGTCTTAATACATGGTGCAACACCTCTATTTTGAGGGTTTATTCATGTTAAACCTATGTTTTTCTCTTGTATATTGTTTGATCCATATCCTTGATTCAATTTACTTATTTTTAGACCCTATTACAGTTAACACCTTCAGAAAATCATGCTGTCTGTGCTTCAGTAATCTCTGCATACTCTAAGTCATGGGAAATCAGGGTTTTTAAGCCATTTCGGAAGTGGGAGATATGTTTAAACTAGCTAGAGTCATTTTTTTAGGCTGAAATTTGGTATGGGATTCCCACATGACCTAAGCTAACAAATCCGACCGTCAATTTCCTCTGTTTTTACGCATATTTTTGAAAATAACCTTTTTAGGGCTTAAATCACTGTCTTTCCCCACTTTTGGTTGAAGGGATAGATCACTTTCCTTGCTGCTACATATATTACTGATAGTAAAGTGTTTATTAACTTATCCCATGTGTTATTATCCTGTTAATACTCCAATACAGTGTTTACATATTGCTGCAATCCCTCATTGGACATTTGTTAAGCCATACTAGGTGTGGGAGGCCTGTTTGCCTCACCTAGTTTGTTTGGTTTCTGATCTCCTCTTGGAAATGGTTCTTATATTTTCATACCTAAGGAATCCAAGGGATGATCTTGGTTGCTAAAGCACACATCCCTCAAAAATGCGTTTTTCAAGCCTGTTTTGCTGAGCAGTCCCTTTGGGGATATTATAGTGGTATTAAAGCATGATCTCTGGCTCAGCCTGTGAGATCCAGCTATCAGAAGACTAAAGAGAAGGAGTAGAGTTCAAAATGATGGAGAGGATGAGATTACTCTCATCAGTTTGCAGATCTAAGAGGAGCCTCTCCAAAGAGGTTAAACAGAAGAGAGAAGAAAGTTGCAGTGAGGCCTCTAGAAGGTTTCAAGAAGAAGAAGAGGAACTAGACACTTCCTATTCTCATAGAGGGAGTGAAGATCAAGAAAAGAACTTAGAACATGAGATTCTAAGCAGGTTCTTGACAGAGTACAAGTGTCACTCTAGAACCTTTAAGGAGACTCTAACTTTTCCTCAATTCATCCAGATGAAGGAAGAGAAGAGACCTTGCAGTAAAAGGGAGATCAAGGGCAATAGATTTCTATTGTCCACTTTTGATGGGACATCTCCAGCCCAAGCTTGGGCAAGAAGACTCAATTCTTTTTTCCTACTGCATTCAGTGGTAGAGAGAGAAGCAGTGGAGATTGCAGCGCCGCACCTTGAGGGGGTAGCAAGCAAATGGTGGTTAAGCAATGTGAGACATGCAAAAGTGTCTTCTTTTGCAGATTTCACTCAAAGGGTGATTAAGATATTTGATGAAGAGAGATCAGAGGAAGAGAAGTCCTCATCATCTCTTGAGAAGACTTGTATCAGCACTAGCACAACCTTGGAGGGGCAGCCTTCAACATCATCAATTGAGGGAGCCAACACAGTGGAAGAAAGAACTCTTGCAGCCATGCAAGGTGTTCCCAAAGGCTAGCAAGGTATGATTGTATTTCCACTTCCTCTTATTGCAACAAATCTTTTAGAGGGTTGTGGAAACTTACTATTGTATGACCTAGGATCATCACTTTCCTGTTCTTTTTTAAAGTTGTGGAGTGTAGTGCAGTGCATCAAGAAAGAGATGATAACTTCATTCAGGGAGCTATGAAGAAAGAGATGTCAAAAGGTAGACATCTTGAGGTGAGAAACATTTTCTCCTCTCTAGATGACACTCTCTCAATGAGCATGCCATGGCTCAAAGAGAGACTTCTACTTGCAGCAGATCCAAGACCTCATTGGTTTTGGAAGGCCATGCATGAGGAGGAGGTCTCATCAAGAGATCCCATTGGAGGTGTACTTCAGCATTTCATGAACTACAAAGATCTTCAAAGATGTGAAGAAATTAGTGTCCTACTATGGGAAATGTGGGGAGATCAAGGGTCAATTCATGACCTACATGTGCCATTGATAAGGAGGTGTAGAACCATGGAGACACAAGGAGGAGATGGGGAAGAAAGTCAACCTCATCCCTATCCATGGCAGGATGATGATGCACCTAAGAAGGTGATTGGATTGCGCAGTGGAAGCATGGAGAGTTTTTTCCATCATATATTTAGTCATATCTTGTTGAGGATGTCTCACTATATGGAGACATTTCACCAAGGAGACCACTGGATTAGCAAAGGAGGATGGATGCTTCAAATGTTGAGGCATCATTCATTGATGATAGAGGAGTGGAGACATTGGGAGAGTTTGGCGCAGCACTGGGAGTCTTGGGTAGACCCAAGGAGGAGAGAAGCATTCTCTCAACATCATCTACACCCACTCTCATCTCAGATTCTGCAAGGGCAACTTTCCACATGACATCTTTGGCATGGAAGAAGTCAAAAAGGGGGAGTTCTATTTCAGCCAACCCTTTTCTATGAGGCTCAACAAAATCAACTTAAGGAGCTATTGTTGTGGGGGCTTTGAATGAGAGCTACATCATCATTGTCAAAGATGCATGAAAAATGTAAATATGGATCAGCCACGTGACTCCAAGGGAGAGTTATATCAGCGCTCTCTTCCTTCTGTTGAGGAAGAGAATAGATCCTTGCACCACTCCCTGGATAGGAGAAAGATTATTGGTGAAGAACATGATCATGTTACACATGCTTTATATTCTGATTTCATGCATTATTACCCCATGTTTTTGCAGGTCATGGCTCCAAGGAGGAGTGTTATATCATGTGAGCTTCTTGGCCAACATTGGGCCCCAAAAATTTCTGAATTGGGCCACACCCTTGAGAGAAAAAGGGAGATTTTGCAACATGATGGGTGCTTCCCCAAAGCACCAAACATATATCACATTTCCAGCCATGGTGATATGGTGTGGGCAACAATTAAGTGGTGGGAGAACCACTTACCATATCTATATTTGATGCAAGCAGGGGATGCCTTGCGTTGGTTCCACATGTGGGACTATGACCCACCTCCATATGTACAATTTTATGTTTTCATGTACATTATTTTGATTTCCTATCTTGATGATGTACTTACACCTTTTAATGTATGTAGGAAGGAAGGAAGGATGGCATGTGCCTCATGGGATGACCACTCTCCATGTATTTTATATTTCATAGTTCAGAGAGAGCATGGGGCAAACCATGTTTGTTTCATATGATTTACTGTCTCCTTATGGGATGAGTTATTTACATCTCATGAGAACTTTGGAGGAGCAAGACATGGATAGATGGATGGGTGAACACTTGGCTTATGGGGGGAGCATATCTCATGTTGGTGTCACCAAAGAAGGAAGAGAAGTGTTGCAGCACTCACCTTATTAGTTGCTTGAGGACAAGCAACATTTTGGAGGGGAGGAATGTAATGTTCCTAATTAGCCCAAGCTAATAGGAATATTTCATTTTGTTTATATTTTCTTAATTGATGAATAAAATGTAAAGGAGGACATGTAAACTTCTTGAAAACATCAAATAAATCAATGCCCAATGTGAACTGAGGCAAATCAGGGTTGTCTTAATAAAATCCACTTGTGTGTGAAACAGGATTGAGCCATTTGACTGGGTCAACAGGACCAAATCACAACACAGTCCAGATGCATTGAACCTCCTGGATGATCAGCGCAGTTCTAGAAGGAGGTCCTCCATCTGAAAAGGGTTAAATGAATGAAGGTGGTTTAGGGTTTTGCAAACCCTAATCTTATAAAAGGAAGGAGAGGGCAGCCTATGAAGGTTGTTGATTATTATCTGATTTAGAGGAATGTGTCTGCTTAGACAAATCCAAATTCTCTTGGTTGTTTAACAGAGAATTGTGAGGGTTTCCTCTTTAGGAATTCCCTTCCCCTTCATTGAGTAGCTCTTGGAGGAGATTTGTCCTACTTTATCCACTATCTGGTTGGAGACCAAGCTTCTACTTCCAACTGCAACGCAAATCCAGTGAGGGTTTTCTTGCTTTTGTAAGCTGCAGCAAGTGGAACACTAGATCTGTTCAGATCTAGCTTGTATTGGAGCCTCTTCTCAGTGAGTGTGTCTTTTAACCTCCTCGAAGAGTGCACCCATTGGTTGAGCTTCAGTTTGCAACTTGGCAACAAGCCAAGGTATTCTACATCACCATCTACGCAGTTCCTTGAAGAGACTGCGTCCTTTTTGCAGGCAGAGTTGCAGTGGGTCTTTTGTATTAGCTTGAAGGAAAGATCTTTGGTGAAAGGGACACTTCCCTTCACTGTGGTGATCCATGGATTGGCCAACCAATCCATGTTCATTTCAGATCTAATCTGCTATGTATCATATGCTTCAGAAATTTCTGAAGATTACTGTAGATTTTTGGCTTAGATCTCGGATCTATTCATTGATATCCATCTTTTGCTGAGATCCCCAAGGGGAGTGTAAAGAAGAGCCTCTTTGGCATATAGATCTGTAATAGATCTATATTTTTATGTAAATATATGCCATAGATCTAAGATATAATGAAATATTTCTTTAGCCTCCTGAAAATTACGCTGTCAAGTTCTTCAGTCTTAATACATGGTGCAACACCTCTATTTTGAGGGTTTATTCATGTTAAACCTTTGTTTTTCTCTTGTATATTGTTTGATCCATATCCTTGATTCAATTTACTGATGTTCAGACCCTATTACAGTTAACACCTTCAGAAAATCTCGTTTTTTGTGCTTCAGTAATCTCCACATACTCTAAGTCATGGGAAATCAGGGCTTTTAAGCCATTTTAGGAGTGGGAGATCTGTTTAAACTTGCTATAGTCATTTTTTTAGGCTGAAATTTGGTATGGGAGTCCCAAATGAGCTAAGCTAATAGATCCAACCATCACTTTGCTCTGTTTTTACACAAATTTATGAAAATAACCTTTTTATGGATTAAATCACTGTCTTTCCCCACTTTTGGTTGAAGGGATAGATCACTTTCCTTGCTGCTGCATATATTACTGATATTAAAGTTTTTATTAACTTATCCCATGCGTTATTAGCCTTCTACTACTCCAATGCAGTGTTTATATATTGTTGCAGTCCCTCATTGGACATTTGTTAAGCCATACTAGGTGTGGGAGGCCTATTTGCCTCACCTAGTTTGTTTGGTTTATGATCTCCTCTTTGAATTGGGTCTTAGATTATCAGATCTAAGGAATCCAAGGGCTGATCTTGGTTGTTGAGGCACACATCCCTGAAAAATGCGTTTTTTCAGGCCTGTTTTGCTGAGCAGTCCCTTTGGGGATATTACAATTGATTATAGGGAGCTTAATAAGGCCACTTTGAAAGATAATTTTCCACTCCTTTTCATAGATCAAGTTTTAGATACAATAGCAGGGAAGAAATATTTCTCATTCTTGGATGGTTTTAGTGGGTATAACCAAATTCAGGTTGCACCAGAAGATCAGAACAAAACCACTTTTACTTGTCCATGGGGAACTTATGCTTATCGAGTATTCCTTTTGGGTTATGTAATGCACCAGAAACATTCCAAATAATAGTATTGGGTATTTTCTCTGATATAATTCATGACTGTGTGGAAGTTTATATGGATGATTTTACAGTCCATGGAAATTATTTTGAATAAGCTCTTAACAATTTAGAAAAAGTTCTCATAAGATGTAAATAAGAAAATCTCTCATTAAGTCATGATTTTTTTTTTTATGATGTTTACTGAGGGGATTGTTTTAGGACACCACATTTCACGAAATGGAATTAAGGTGGACTCATCTAAAGTAGAAGTTATTTCTAAATTAGCAGTTCCAATTTGTGAAAGAGATGTTAGGAGTTTTCTTGGTTTCACTGGTTACTATAGAAGATTTATAGAAAACTTCACAAAAATTACATCTCCAATCTTCAATTTGCTTACAAAATATTGTGAATTCAGTTGGAATCCTGATTGCCAAAAAGCCTTTGAAACTTTTAAATAAAATATTTATGAAGCACTTATTATGATAGGACCAAACTGGAATTTTCCTTTTCATATTTCAACTGATGCTTCAGATACAACTCTGGGGGTTGTATCAGGAAAAAAGACTTAACTCCTTATGCCATATACTATACAAGTAAAAATTTGATTCCTGCAGAGTTAAATTATATTGTCACTGAAAAAGAGTTTTTAATTTTTTTCCAAGACATTAACAAATTCAGACATTACATCACTGGCTATGAAACTTTCATTCATACACACCATTTTGCAATTAGATATCTAATGAATAAACCAATTACTAATGGTAGAGTCACAAGATGGTTATTATTGTTACATAAATTTAATATCACTATTTTGGATTGACATGGAAAACAAAATATAATTGTTGAATTTTAATCTAGAATTCAAAATGATAACAATGATATACCTGTAGAATATAATTTTCGAGATGAATATCTCTTGGCAATATCCACTAAATCTCCATGGTTTTCAGATATTGATAACTATTTGGCTACAGGGAAATTACCATCATATTTGTTTCCTAGAGAGAGAAGGAAGACAATTCAAATGAGTGCATCTTATTCATGGATAAATGAGGAATTGTACAAGACAGGCCCAGATCTCATCATTCGAAGATGTGTAAGAGAAGATGAAATACCTAAGATACTAAAAGCATGTCATGATGAACTATGTGGAGGACACTTTGTTGATTAAAGAACTGCTTATAAAGTCATTCTTTTGGGATATTATTGGCCTTCTCTTTTTAGGGATGCCAAACAATATGTTAAGAGATGTGATAGTTGTCAAAGAATGTGGAAACATGTTCATTCAGATTAAATGCATCTACAACCTCATATATTTATTGAACCTTTTGAAAGGTAAGCTCTAGATTTTGCCAGACCAATTAATCCACCATCAAGACAAAAGAGGTATATTCTTGTGCGCACTTATTATGTTACTAAATGGGTAGAAGCTAAAGCACTCTCTTTTCCTACTGAAAATGTTGTAGTTTCGTTTCTGTTTGAGGATATTTTTACTCGTTTTGGTCTCCCAAGGGAAATTGTGATAGATAAGGGTACTCAATACACATCCAGGATTGTGCATAAGATAGTGGAAGAATATAAAACCAAGCATAGAAAGTCTACTCCATATCATCCACAAGCAAATGCACAAGTAGAATCTACTAACAAAGTGATTGAAGTAAACCTTACCAGGATTTTGCATTTGCATAGAAAGGATTGGGCAGAAAAGCTTCCATAAGCTTTATGGGCCTACTGTACCACATGGAGGATCAATACAAGACGTACTCCCTATGAACTTGTTTATGGGAAGCAAGTCCTCTTTCTGATTGAGTTCCAAATAAAAACTTCAAGACAACAGTTAAATTGGGACGTGACCTATTAGAAGCACAAAAAGCATAGAATGGAACAACTCAATGAGCTTGATGAAATAAGACAATATGTTATTCAAAAGACCGGTCAAGTTCAACAACAAAGATCCAAGTGGCATGATAAATATATCAAAGAAAGAAAATTTCAAGCTATAGATTGGGCATTACTCTTTGATTCAAAGTTCAAGGATTTTAAAGGAAAATGTCAGACTCATTGGCTTGGGCCTTATGAGATTGAAAAAGTCTTTGATAACGGAGCAGTCAGGATTAGGACCATTGATGAAGAAAAAGTCCCTCTCCTTGTAAATGGACATCGACTAAGGATCTATCACAAGTCATTAACAAAGGAGGAATTTGTTGACATATTTCAAAACAATTCTGATTTGAAGTTGGTTGAGAAGAATTCTTCTCCTCCAACTTAAAGTTTTCTTTTGCTTTTATTTTTCCTAAAAAATAAAAGATAAAAAAAGAGGGAAATATATATATATATATATATATATATATATATATATATACATACATGAAATCTAAGGTGAAAACCAAGAATTTTATTTTGGCACTTTAAATTTTCTTCTTACCCATTCTAGAAATCCCATTTTCTTTTCATCCCTTTCTTTTCTTTATAGAATAAAGAGAACTACAAAATTTCTGAGATTCTGTAGCTCTAATATATTTCTGCAACTAATCTTTGACATGAACATTTTTTACTGAAGCAATTGAAGAATTAAGGTGATCCACCACTGAAAGCACCTGAAAAAAGAAGAAGGAACAACCAAGGGTTAGCAACATCAATTTAAAGGTATGAAAATGCAAAAGATTAATTTGATAATAAGGGTTTAAACATTAGTGTATGAATCATATGGGCATTTTACCACCAATTCAAAAGCATTATTGCTAAGAGTTGATCGTGTCAAATCAAATCAAAACCAAAATCTGTCATTCACTCCTCATCATTACATAAACGCTCCATCATCAAATCCCGATTTCATTGTTAAGATCGCCTAACTCATACTCTAACTGTCTATTCCTCTCAACCTCACTCACGCTATCTTTAATTCTGAAACCCTCACTCATACCATTGTTTGAAACCCTCACTCATACCCTGTCAAGAAGCAGTCTTGAGGTGAAAATTCTCAGCCATGGGAGTCATAGCTAGAACAGAACAAGAAGGGAGGAATTTCATGGAGGGGTGCCCACAGGCGAAAAAGGTGTTGTAGAAATCACAGTGGCTCAGTTTCATGGAGAAATTCAAAGGCTTTAACAAGGAAGTAACCAAGTCATTTTCCAGGGCTTTTGATGGAATGGAGGTCGAAATTGGAGATGTCAAATTTGCAGTGACATAATCTTTTATTGCTGAAGCTACCGGATTGCCAAGAAATGGAGAGAGATGGTTCAAGAACAGAGGCATTGAAGGCGAAGAATGGAAGGTTTTCCTTAAAAATCTAAGTATGGACACCACCATTTTTAAGAAGGGAATTCCAAGCACAACACTTAAAGGTAAATGGAGGAATATGTTGTTAGTAATTCAAAAATTTGTCACATGTGAAGGGAGATTTGGGTGCATGTTCTTTTATCATGTTCGAATTTTGATGAATTTTCTTGAAGGGAATGAGTTAAATCTTCCATACTTCTTGTTGAATAGTTTAAGAAAGATGTCAGGGATTGTTCAGAGGAGAATCCAATTTATAATTTAACACCATGTATCACCATGGATTTATTAGAATTCTCATATAGTTTCACCTTGAAAGTATAGGAAATAATTGGGATAACTTCCTAATTAGGAATATTTCAAAGAGGGAGACCAAGATCAACCCAGCAGTAGCAAAACAAAAAGAGGGAGAAAAATAAAAATCGAAAACCCTGTTGAAAAAGTACAACAACCACCACAAGAACAATCAGAAGATGAGGTTCCCATTGCATAAATTTTAGGAAACATTAAGAAGTAAAGTGTTAGATGGAAGAAATACAACACAAAAGAAGGAAATACATCCAAGAAAATATAGGAACCCAAAACATGGAAGAAAAGGGAAAAAACTCAAAACCCTCCTCCATCAGTAAGAAGAAGTGTAAGACTCAACCAAGCAATAAAAAAACCATCTCCAAAGAGTACAAAATATGTTGATCTAGAAGAGTAACTAAGGGTTCCATCACCCACTGTTATCTCACCCATTCATAGCCCAGGTCGGAAAACACCAGAAATTGATCCTGTGCAACAACAAATTTATGATTACATTGAATATATGGTGAAGAGAGATACAGAGAAAACATCAGTCTTGAACCAGAGGGAAGAAGCTCAGTCCAGTAGTCCACAAGAACCTCTTGTTGTAAACACCTTAAGATAAGAAATATTTGAGCTTGAGACACTAAATAGACATATACAACAATATCATGAAGCCTTAAGGTTGTAGAAAAAAATTGAGAAAACCAAGACTGACAATATTCTTTTGCATTTGAGCCTGTGGTACAAGAAAAACAATAAGTTAAGGAAAAAGTATGTAATTCCAAAGAGACAGGTCATAAATCTGAAGTATAAAATCTTGATGAGAAAACCAAGGATGGAAGTAACTAAAAATAAGGTGAAGAAGATAAATTTGGATGTTATGGTAGAAGTCTCAGGACAAATGTAGTGTAGTAGTTGACAAGGGTCATCAATTTTGCATTTTTTGCATGAGGACATGCAATGACCTCCATGTGGGAGAATGTATAGCCTCATGATTGCTTCATCTTGACACTTCCTTTCTCCTACTTGTCCTCCTTTTTGACATCATCAACAACTCAAATAAGCATTAAAATGCAAGTTTTTGATATGGTGAGGTATTTAAATGACCTATTTTTCATATTCAAGTTATTATTTGATAGAAGTTTGTATTAGCTACAAAATTGAAGTGATTCTGCAGCTGATATGTGTTTCTGTAGCCATCTCCATGGTTCGTTGGGTTCCGAGGTGCCAATAGAGCAATGAATTGTGTAGACAGGTGAAGATTGATCCCCTCATGGATTTTCTCCTATCCATCCGAGCCAAATCATGCAAGGAATCATCCAGTTGTGTAGTTAAAGGAGCAAGCAACACATGCTAAACAAGTGAGTGAGAGTCCAAGATAATCACGCTTCACGATTTGCTTTGCCAAATAGAAAATCATGAAGAAACAAAATTCTACTATTTGTTGAAAATTTTAAGATAGGATTTGTTAGTCTAAATAGGCATAAAAGCCTTGAAGCTGTTATACACAGGATCTTATAAATACAAGGCAAACAAACATTCAGAGAAATTAAGGCACTGAATATTTATCAGAAATTAAACTCTATTATAATTCCTTTTAATTAATAATTCTGAAGAAAACTTATGTACCTAATCGTTGGAGTAGACTCATTTTAACCACTCTTTTTTGTGAGGGCCCCCACCTAGAAGGTTCCACATCTTCACATTTTTCATATAGATGTTTTCATAGCTTTGTTTTATCATTTGTTGTAGTTTCACTTTATGCTTTCATTTAGTCATAAATGTCAGAGTTATTTCCATAATTCCACTTTTGACGCTTGAAGTAGATGTTTATGCGTTTCTATTTGTCATTTGATGTAGATTCATCTTCCTTTTAAATCGTTAAGATGCATAAGTTGATTCATAACTTTCTTCTGCCAAAAATAGTTTATTTTTATAGTAGTTTTTGAAATCATGTGATTTATCTTTGTTAATAAATATTTCTTTCAGTTTATAGTCACATTTTAAATAATGCTGCCGCTTGAAGTAGATGTTTACATAGTTTTCATTTGTCATTTGATGTAGATTCATCTTCCTTTTAAATTGTTAAGATGCATAAGTGATTCATAGCTTTCTTTCCAAGCAACAATAGTTTATTTCATAGTAGTTTTACAAATTGAGGTTTGATTTATTTCAAGAGCATTGAAATATTTCTTTTCTTGTTTTGAGTGAGTTCATTTCAAAAGTACGAGTGATTTCTTTCCAAGCAATAGTGATTTAGTGATTTACTTTTAGCATACGAGTGAGAGTTTTCTTTTTTAGTTTAAGAGTGATTTCTATTCAAAGCAATCGTGGCTTATTCATTTCTTTACACAATTTCATTTCCATAGCATTTCATTTCAAAAACATAAAAATGTCCAAATTCTTTTTTCTAGAGTTTAATTTTATCTTCATACATTAGACTAATAGAATTCATAGAGACTAGCAAATACATTAGTTAAGACTGCTTCAAAAGATAGAGAAATATTTGTTTCAGTTTTTGCAGAGTAGAAACTTAGTTGAATTGTAGAATTTGGTTGATTTATGCAAAGTTTATTCTTAGAACTTAGTTGTAATTTAATCCATAAATTTCATTAAGGACATGAGAATAAAAATATCCTTAGAAATAATCTCTACAAATATAATCACCACACCACCAAACTGAATTAAAAGATGCTTCTAGCATATATAGTGCACTTGCACTTCATAAGTTTACCAACTTCGGTCGATAATTTATGTCAGCAATTTAAGAACATTAAATTGATTAAACAACACGTATTCTAAGATGAATGTTGGTAAAGCAAAGGATGGTCATTCCGAGGAAAAGATATATCTTCATCAAAATGAAAATACGCAAAAGAAAATAATTATTTTGAAGAAGAGACATCTCTTTATCAAAAAGAAAATCTCAAAAACAAGCCACTCCTACACATGATACTCCAATAAACTCAATTCCCATTATGGAACCACCTTCAGTATCTATCTCAAAGCCACCTTTCCCTGAAATATTACAGATTGATAAAGGGGTAAAAAAACATATCATGATGACTAATTATGCTATGTTAGATGAGCTGAAGAATGTTTGCATAAAAATTCCTTTGGTACAATATATTAAAGAAATTCCAACCCTTGCAAAGGCAATTAGGGAGTTACGTTTTAAAAAAATAGGAAGAACAAGAAAAGAAGTCAAAATAACTCAGTTAGTTGGAAAAATAGCAGATATCATGATGGACAAAACAACAATTTAGAAATATTTGGATCGAGGAAGTCCCATTATGAAAACACACATCAATGGCATTGAAATATCACATACAATAATTTATTTAGGAGCAACTATAAACATCATTAGTGAACAAACTGTGGATCAACTAAAACTTCTTAATCTCCAATACACACCAACATTGTTACAACTAGCAAATAATCTATAATCAAACTCGATGGTGTGTTAGAGGACATTTATGTATCCTTAGATTCTTGGGAATATCCAGTTGATTTATGAACTTGACACCCTAGAATAAATTATGGGGACATCCATTAATATTAGGGAGACCTTGGTTAGCTACAATCGATGCTTTTATCAATTGTAGATCTAGTGATATGTTTATCTCAAATGGAAGCTCAACAAATAAATTCACATTGTATCCACTTTCAAAAACAATGATAGAGGTAGAAAATGAAGAATGGATGGATGATGATAATGGTATACAACCTATTTTTACTATCTCACAAGTTAGTGAAGAAGATCAAATTTTAAATTCAATAGAAAATAATGAATCATCTTCATACTATGAGGTTAGTCAAAATTTTCAGGAACAATGCAACATTGAATATTTATCATCCACACATATGTCTTTATATTCTATGGAAGAATTTAACAATTCTTTAATAGAAATCTTTCGAGGAAAAACTTTAAATGTAAACAAAAATTAGGAAGAATTTCAAAGGAGAAATTAATAGAAACATTGTAAAAAAACTCTTCTGCATATGTGTGGGAATACATTGACATGAAAGGAATTAATCTTGAAACTTGCATGCATCACATATATATAGAAGAGAATGCCAAACCAATCGAACAACCTCAAATAAGAATGAATCCAAACATAAGGGAAATCGTTGAGGAACTACAAAAACCGTTAAATGTAAAATTTATTTATCCAATATCAGACAGTCAACGTGTTTCACCTTTAGTAATTGTTCCTTAAAAGAATGGAAAATGGAGGGTATGTATTGATTATAGGGAGCTTAATAAGGCCACTTTGAAAGATAATTTTCCACTCCCTTTCATAGATCAAGTTTTAGATACATTACCAGGGAGGAAATATTTCTCATTCTCGGATGGTTTTAGTGGGTATAACCAAATTCAGGTTGCACCAGAAGATCAAGACAAAACCACTTTTCCCTGTCCATAGGGAACTTATGCTTATCAAGTACTCCTTTTGGGTTATGTAATGCAACAAAAACATTCCAAATAATAGTATTGGGTATTTTCTCTGATCTAATTCATGATTGTGTGGAAGTTTATATGGATGATTTTACAGTCCATGGAAATTCTTTAACAAGGAAGTAACCAAGTCATTTTCCAGGGCTTTTGATGGAATGGAGGTCGAAATTGGAGATGTCAAATTTGCAGTGACATAATCTTTTATTGCTGAAGCTACCGGATTGCCAAGAGAGAGATGGTTCAAGAACAAAGGCATTGAAGGCGAAGAATGGAAGGTTTTCCTTAAAAATCTAGGTATGGACACCACCATTTTTAAGAAGGGAATTCCAAGCACAACACTTAAAGGTAAATGGAGGAATATGCTGTTAGTAATTCAAAAATTTGTCACGTGTGAAGGAGTGTCATGCTCAACCAAGCAATAAAAAAACCATCTCCAAAGAGTACAAAATATGTTGATCTATAAGAGTAACTAAGGGTTCCATCACCCACTGTTATCTCACCCATTCATAGCCCAGGACGGAAAACACTAGAAATTGATCCTATGCAGCAACAAATTTATGATTACATTGAATATCTGGTGAAGAGAGATATAGAGAAAACATCAGTCTTGAACCAGAGGGAAGAAGCTCAGTCTAGTAGTCCACAAGAACCTCTTGTTGTAAACACCTTAAGACAAGAAATATTTGAGCTTGAGACACTAAATAGACATATACAACAATATCATGAAGCCTTAAGGTTGCAAAAAATAATTGAGAAAACCAAGAATGACAGTATTCTTTTTCATTTGAGCCTGTGGTACGAGAAAAACAATAAATTAAAGCAAACATATAAAAGTCCAAAGAGACAGGTCATAAGTCTGAAGTATAAAATTTTGATGAGAAAACCAAGAATGGCAGTAACTAAAAATAAGGTGAAGAAGATAAATTTGGATGTTATCGTAGAAGTCTCAGGACAAATGTAGTAGTTGACAAGGGTCATCAATTTTGCATTTTTTGCATGAGGACATGCAATGACCTCCGTGTGGGAGAATATTGGGCTTCATGATTGCTTCATTTTGACACTTCCTTTCTCCTACTTGTCCTCCTTTTTTACATCATCATCAACTAAAATAAGCATTAAAATGCAAGTTTTTGATATGGTGAGGTATTTAAATGACCTATTTTTCATATTCAATAATGTTCATGTTATTATTTGATTAAAGTTTGTATTAGCTACAAAATTGAAGTGATTCTGCAGCTAATCTGTGTTTCTGTAGCCATCTCCATGGTTCGTCGGGTTCCGAGGTGCCAACAGAGCAATGAAGTGTGTAGACAGGTGAAGATTTATCCCCTCTTGGATTTCCTCCTATCCATCTGAGCCAAATCATGCAAGGAATTGTCCAGTTGCGTAGTCAAAGGAGCAAGCAACACGTGCTAAACAAGCGACCGAGAGTCCAAGATAATGACGCTTCACAATTTGCTTTGCCAAATAGCAAATCATGAAGAAACAAAATTATATTATTTGTTGAAAAGTTTAAGATAGGATTTGTTATTCTAAATAGGCATAAAAGCCTCGAAGCTGTTATACACAATATTTTATAAATACAAAGCAAACAAATATCTAGGCAATGCGAAAATTATAATGCGATTGTGAAATTTTAAACTTTATTATAATTCCTTTTTAATTGAAGAAATACCTTGAAGAATTTATGTGCAGCTAACTGTTGGAGTAGATCGTTGGAACCGCCTGTTTGTGGAGGGCCCCTACAAACAGAGAAAGTTCTACATTTCACATTTTTCATATAGATGTTTTCATAGCTTTGTTTTATCATTTGTTGTAGTTTCACTTCATGTTTTTATTTTGTCAAATGCTGTAGTTATTTCCATAATTCCACTTTGCCGCTTGAAGTAGATGTTTACATAGTTTTAATTTGTCATTTGATGTAGATTCATCTTCCTTTTAAATTGTTAAGATACATAAGTGTTTCATAGTTTTCTTTCCAAGCAATAGTAGTTTATTTCAGAGTAGTTTTACAAATTCAGGTGTGATTTATTTCAAGAGCATTGAAATATTTCTTTTCTTGTTTTCAGTGAGTTCATTTCAAAAGTACGAGTGATTTCTTTCCAAGCAATAGTGATTTACTTTTGGCATACGAGTGAGAGTTTTATTTTTTAGTTTAAGAGTGATTTCTATTCAGAATAATAGTGACTTATTCATTTCTTTACACAATTTCATTTCCATAGCATTTCATTTCAAAAACATAAAAATGTCCAAATTCCTTTTTCTAGAGTTTAATTTTATCTTCATACATTAGACTAATAGAATTCACAGAGACTAGCAAATACATTAGTTAAGACTGCTTCATAAGATAGAGAAAGATTTGTTTCAGTTTTTGCAGAGTAGAAACTTAGTTGAATTGTAGAATTTAGTTGATTTATGCAGAGTTTATTTTTAGAACTTAGTTGCAATTTAATCCATCAATTTCATTAAGGACATGAGAATTAAAACATCCTTAGAAGTAATCTCTACAAATATAATCACCACACCACCAAACTGAATTAAAAGAGGCTTCTAGCATATATAGTGCACTTGCACTTCATAAGTTTACCTACTCTGGTCGATAATTTATGTCAGCAATTTAAGAATATTAAATTGATTAAACAACATGTATTCTAAGATGAATGTTGGTAAAGAAAAGGATGGTCATTCTGAGGAAAAGATATATCTTCATCAAAATGAAAATACGCAAAAGAAAAATAATTATTCTAAAGAAGAGACATCTCTTTATCAAAAAGAAAATCTCAAAAAACAAGCCACTCCTACACATGATACTCCAATAAACTCAATTCCCATTATGGAACCACCTTTAGTATCTATCTCAAAACCACCTTTCCTTGAAAGATTACAAATTGATAAAAGGGTAAAAAAACATATCATGATGCCTAATTATGATATGTTAGATGAGCTGAAGAATGTTTGCATAAAAATTCCTTTGGTACAATCTATTAAAGAAATTCCAACCCTTGCAAAGGTAATTAGGGATTTACGTTTTAAAAAAATAGGAAGAACAAGAAAAGAAGTCAAAATAATTCAGTTAGTTGGAAAAATAACAGATATCATGATGGGCGAAACAACAATTTAGAAATATTTGGATCGAGGAAGTCCCATTGTGAAAACATGCATCAATGGCATTGAAATACCAAATACATTAATTTAGTTATGAGCAACTATAAACATCATGAGTAAACAAACTATGGATCAACTAAAACTTCTTAATCTCCAATATGCACCAACATTGTTATAACTAGCAGATAAATCTGTAATCAAACCCGATGGTGTGTTAGAGGACATTTATGTATCCTTAGATTCTTGGGAATATCTAGTTGATTTTATGAACTTGAAACCCAATAATAACTTAGGGGGACATCCATTAATATTAGGGAGACCTTGGTTAGCTACAATTGATGCTTTTATCAATTGTAGATCTGGTGATATGTTTATCTCAGATGGAAGCTCAACAAATAAATTCACATTATATCCAATTGCAAAAACAATGATAGAGGTAGAAAATGAAGAATGGATGGATGATGATAATGACATACAACCTATTTTTACTATCTCACAAGTTAGTGAAGAAGATCAAATTTTAAATTCAATAGAAAATAATGAATCATCTTCATACTATGAGGTTAGTCAAAATTTTCAGGAACAATGCAACATTGAATATTTATCATCCACACATATGTGTTTATATTCTATGGAAGAATTTAAGAATTCTTCAATAGAAATATTTCAAGGAAAATTTTTAAATGTAAACAAAAATGAGGAAGAATTTCAAAGGAGAAATTAATAGAAACATTGTAAAAACACACATAAATTTACACCAAATAAATGTGTGTACCTCATGCGACCACACAGACAAAATCCACACATGTATTGTCTGAGGCTGATAAAGAAACCAAATTTACTGAATGCATCCTGTTAGGGTCCTATATTTCATAGGATCTCAAGGTGACTGAGTTTATTCTATTTATCAAATTTACTTTGTAAAATGATTTCCAATCTGCAAATACTTTTCAAAATAAATAAATGAAAAGGAAATAACATAAAAAATTAAAAGAGGGTGTATGTTATAAATAAAAAATATAAGATGTGAACCCCATTAAAAATAAGAAAAATAATAAATTCTGAAAGTGTTGCACATCTAAATGCCACTACTCTTAGTTTAGTTTAGTTTATTTCTGAAAATAAAATTGTGTGCAGCTTGTTTAAAATGCCACAATAAGTTCAATACAATTCAATCATATAGTTTAAGCATGATTGAATTAGGTTTAAATTGCTTGTTAATAGGTAGTGTAAAATAGTTTCTCAAACTATTTAATCTTGACATATTAATTAGTTAGATAGAAAATAAACATTGGTTCAATAGCTTAATCTGAACCAAGGGAGATGTTGTAACATCATTTGTTTTGATAAGTTAGCATAAATAGTTAAAAATTTTCAAAATGTTAAGGTAGGATATAGATGCAAAAGAATAAAAAAGTTAAAAATGTTAGGAAGATTATTATTTTTGTAGGCATCCATGTCAATAAAATGTTAGGTGTTAGATGCCCTAAATAAAGAAGGCAAAATAAAATGTTAGGCATTAGATGCTCTAAACAAAGGAGGCAAAACAAAATGTTAGGGAAGCAAGAAAGAAAAAGAAAAGCTTCATTCTGTTTTAAAGGTTTGATTGCCTGCTAGTCTAAATGTGCCTATGGAAAAGTTATTTGTATGGTTTAAATTCTGATTATTAATTTCTATCCTAAAGTTTTAAACCATAGCATATTTCCCCCCTACTTTCATTTCATTCATTTCCTTTTTCATTTCCTTCTCGTCTCATATATTTCCACACATTTCATTATAATCTCGCACATTCAAAATCACTTTTCACATCAACCAAACCCCAAAAAAACCTTTACATTGCTGTCTCCTACAAACCTTTCAAAATAAAATATACAATGGAGTGGGACCCATTCACCCGCCGCTTCCTTTTTCATTTCATTTTCCATCGAAAATTGTTAAACTTACCCTTTTTTCCGCCTTTCCGCTTTACCCTTCTACCTTTACCTTTACCTTTTCACTACATTCTTCGTAAACTTAAATTGTAAATATTGCAAAATGCGCAAATGTGATGCAGCTTCAGAAGTAAAGTCTATAAGATTTCAAGTTCGGGTAAATGTGTTTTTGTGCTGTTTTGTTAGAAAAAGAGTTAAAATACAACATAAACAATTTGGGTAGCAAATAAACGCTACATTTCAAGTCGGCCAAAGGTTTTGCAGCAAAGAATATTATGTTGTAACTGCAAGAGCACAGGGCGTTCATACAACAGATCTGCCAGCACAACTCTCAGTTTAGTTTGCCAGCAGATCAACAAATTGTGATCCACGTCCTAAATTGTCTCGCTACATTAGCACCTGCTTGCACAACGCATTCCACTAAAACTATAATTTTGTAATAAGTTAGAGTTTCAAGTTCAAGTCTGTTAGAGACTGTATTGTTGTAATTTTTTGTACCAAAATAAAATGTTAGGTGTTAGATGCTCTAAACAAAGGGGGCAAAACAAAATCTCAGGGAAGCAAGAAAGAAAAAGAAAAGCTTCATTCTGTTTTAAAGGTTTGATTCACTGCTTGTCTAAATGTGCCTATGGAAAAGTTATTTGTATGTTTTAAATTCTAATTATTAATTTCTATCCTAAAGTTTTAAACCATAGCATATTCCCCCCCTACTTTCATTTCATTCATTCCCCTTTTCATTTCCTTCCCCTCTCATATATTTCCACACATTTCATTATAATCTCGCACATTCAAAATCACTTTTCCCATCAATCAAACCCCAAAAAAACCTTTACATTGCCCTCTCCTACAAACCTTTAAGAATACAATATACGATGGAGTGGGACCCATTCACCTGCCGCTTCCTTTTTCATTTCATTTTCCATTGAAAATTGTTAAACTTACCCTTTTTTCCACCTTTCCTCTTTACCCTTCTACCTTTACCTTTTCATTTCTTTTCACTTACTCCGCTTCCTTATTCCCTAGTTGCGATTAAAGTGGGGCCCTCATCGCAGTTCACATATTTTACATGTTTCGCATCGCAACAAAACTTAAAAACTGTGATCGCCGATTTGTTAACTTACCTTTGAAGTGCCCGCAATATATCTTCTTTAACTTGCGATGCGACGGTTGGCCCCACCAAAGAAGCTCCTCCCCCCACTTCACAGCTGTTTGCAATACATATCACATATCATATAAAAAATTATAAACTTTTCCTTACCGCATAAAATATTTACCGATTTATAAACTCTGCCGATACAGGTGGGTCCCTCTCACCGCACTTCGCAAATTTTAGAATTTAACTTCCGCGCTTATAACTAAAACTTAAAGTTTGCGATTTACGATGCAGTCCGGTCCCACCTTACTCATCACATCACTCCGCCATCCCTGCACATTGCACTTAACAGGATTTAGAGTTTACCTCCACCACTTATAGCTAAAATTTAAGATGTGTGATTTGCGCCTGCGGTCCAGTCCCACTTTTCCGTGCCACGTCACTTACCTCCTCCCCGGTGCTTCGCACTTCGTGGTTTTTAGTGTTTACATCCTCCGAGATTGTAACAAAAACTTAAAAGCTGGGATTTTCGTTGCGTTCCAGTCCCACCATCCCTTCACATCACATCTCACTTCGCATTGCATCACCAACTACATTCTTCATAAACTTAAATTACAAATATTGTGAAGTGCGCGGATGCGATGCGGCTTTAGAAGTAAAGTCTATAAGATTTCAAGTCCGGGTAAATGTGTTTTTGCACTGTTTTGTTAGAAAAAGAGTTAAAATATAACAGAAACGACTCAGGTAGAAAATAAACGCTACAGGTCAAGTCGGGCAAAGGTTTTGCAGCAAAGAAGATTATGTTGTAACTACAAGAGCATAGGGCATTCATAAAGCAAATATGCTAGCACAACACTCAGTTTAATTTTCCAGCAGATCAACAAATTGTGGTCCACGTCCTAAACTATCCCGCTACATCAGCACCTGCTTGCACAACGCATTCCACCGAAACAATAATTTTATAATAAGTTAGAATTTCAAGTTCAAGTTTGTTAGAGACTATTGTTGTAATTTTTTGTATAAATATTTCAGTTTTGGAAGTATCAAAGGTTGATTTATTGAGATCAGAATCATTACTGTATTTTGGAGTACTGTAAGATTTTCCAAAGCACTGGAGCATCAATAATAATCATACCATTCACATGATTCTTATGGCTTAAATATTGGTGATGTTTTTCTTCTATTCTTGTGTTTCATTGTCATCTTTCACTGTAACCATCTGAATTCTAATTTGTAAAGAAGAAAGCGTGATGAATAGGATTTACTTTTGAGTACCTTATTCTAGCGGAATTTAAAATCATAATGTTTTCCACTGAAAGCCAAACTAAAGAATTCTTAATTTCTCTTTAGTTTCTGCTGAATTTCTTCATATTTTTGTCATAAATCTATTTATAAATCCAAGAGTTCCAGTAAATATTCCTAGCTTTCCCTGTGTTTACTTTGTCAAAAATTGATGCAACCATCCAGTTATATTTTGACTCCATTGTTCAATAGACATTAATCCATTGAATACAATCAATCTTCCAAAATCCAAAACAAAATCCAAAACCGAAGTACTATCATAACTAGCCTAAAAATGATTTAAACAAAGCTATATCTTATAGAGAGAGCCCTCTCTGAAACTAGGAAGGCTAGATCCTGGATTCCAAAGTTGGTTTGATGTTGGCCTATGTGACTAGTTCTCACAATCTCTAGAAAATTATAGAACGCTAACACATCTAGCATGTCCGCCCGTGGGTCCATGACATCTTCGACAAATCCAATTCCCAGTTCAACAGAATTTGCCTCATCTCATGGAGGATCTCAACGCAATGGGTACCATTGCTTCCTAAGGGGGGAGGAATGATCCAGGTGGATATTGGTGGCCACCCACCTATTCCATTTGGACCCCCACCATCGGTTCTTTCAGTTTTTCACTTTCAGCACAATGTACTATTTTTTGTAGGTTTTCGGGTTCTGAACTTCTGGAGCCGTTTTGAGGCCCTAATGATCCAGGTGGATATTGCTGGCCACCTGCCTATTCCACTTAGACCCCCATCATTGTTTATTTCAGTGTTTTATTTTCCTTAATTGTAGCACAATTTACTATTTTGGCAGTTTTTCGGGTCATGAACTTTCGGAGCCGTTTTGAGGCCCTAAACGACGTTTTTTGGGTATCAAACCTTTGGCGACCTATAATCAATTCCGAACTTGATATTCCTTCGATAGATATTTCTAACGATATATCATGTGCGTCAAACGGAGATAGTATGCCAAATTTACGACCCCAGGAAATTGATGTACCAATTACCACGATGAGGCCCATATTATGGTGTTTCATCTCCTAGGGTTAGGTTTTTGGATGTTTAGGGTTTTCCATTGTTTATCAATAATACATAGGCCTTTGACCCTCGTTGTAACATAGTTCAAAGGCCTGTAGCCGCCACATCTCTTCTCAGAGATATGCTACCAATGCCCTAGTTAGTTTATTTCCATTATGTCTGTAAGCATATTTCTGTTATTTGATATTAATGAAATGAAATATTATTTCCACTGCATATCTGTGTTTATGTTTATTTCTGCGTATTATTGCGTTCCTGCATAAATTCGCATCAAATTCAGTCCTAAGGTAGGTTAACTCAGGGGTTTGGCACCTGAAGTGGTTGGTTAGCCCTTAGGGGTCCTGTAGCTCTAAACGAAGGTTGGTTTGGTTTTGATTTGTAGATTCCACTTCCTTAACTATACTCAGGGAGTTGAATCATATCACAATAACTCTTCATCACATGTTAACCCTAGTAGGTTGGTAACTTGGGTAAATGTGGGAGGAGGGTATTACAGAGTGGTATAAGATCATGGTTAACCCCTTGGACTAGATGGACGGAACATGACTATCATGCACACATTCTTGTTGTACATGTTCTTGTTATGTATACATAGTGATGGTAATTGTTGCAGTTGCGTTTCCATGTAGAATTTTATGATGTTGTTGTCGGGATGTGTTCATCGTGAATGCATGCTGGTTGAATATGAATTTGTGGTGCATGACTGTGGTCTATGTGGATATATGCATGTAGTGTTGTGGTGATGACGATGGTGCATAAGGTCATGGTATGCAGTTGGTATTGTCATGCATGGTAACTGGATAATGATTGACATGATATTGGTTTTATTGCCTAAATCTACCTCAGGCTAAAGGAAGGCAGAGTCTAGGGTAACATCAAACCACGCTTAATCTGGTAGCTAGCCCTACCAGATCGGGAGAGGGCTCTCTCCTTGTCAATCTCAGCAAAAAATGATCAGTGAGGCCTGAGATGACTTGAATAAAGGCTGATTTTAGGCTAGGTATATAGGTGAAAGGGTTTGATTTGGTTGTGGGGGTTTTTATTGGAATCAAAGGGAAATGCAAATTTTGGATTCGGGAAAAGATCAGTTTTGCAGAGGACTGAATGGGGCAAGGAAGGCAATTTTTTTGATGCTTTCGAATTGAAGGAAATGGATTGATCAGACCGGTGAGGAGTTGAAGAGGGAAAGAGGCATTCAAGAATACTCTTCAGACTGTTGAAAACATGGAAAATTAAACAAAACTTCAAGGTAGAGCACTACTAATCTAATGGATTCCACCTTTATCACTCATTTGTTTAATTTAAGAAGAAAGGAGAAGGGAAATGATACACATGAAACATCAGTGAATTTACAATCACAAAGAGAAACACACCATAAAAACATAGAGCACATGGATCCCAAAGAGTGCTGCAAACCCTGGTCTTTCCTTTGCCAAAATGCAGAGATGAAATGTACAATGAAGCTCAAAGCAATCCCAAGTGTCCATTCTTTGAAAATGACTGAGAAAATACAAGATATAGACAAGCCTAACTCATCTCCATGCCTCTAGGGGTCGATCTCACCATTATAGGAACTGTTTCAACAAGATCTAAACTAAGAACTGGAAAATAGGCAATAAAACAGCTTGCCTCTATAAGATAGGAAACTAATTCATTCAGCTACATTTCACTTTTTGGTGAATGAATCTACTTGAATGAGTAAAAATGTGCCAAAATTACATCAAAGTCATGGAATTACATCAAGTTACATCAAGAGCTGTACATATGAGGATAAAAAGGTCAAACTGGCCAAAACTAGGCGAAAATCTGAACTGTTGAGTGAAAATTAGGCCAAATTTCCCAATGCGCCGCGCCTGAAATCTCTATGTGTAGCGCCACTTTGAGGCTGATTTTGACGGCCTTCCCGAAGTCCAAATTGAGCGCAGGATAGCTTGTTGGAAATCTCTGCCTGTCTGATTTCCAACCCAAGTGGAATTTCTGAATTTGGTTGCCATTTTCCCCTCCAAAAATCAAATCTCCCAACACTATTTCCTGTGTGTCCAAAAAGTGGCAGACAAGTCATTTTTAGGGTGTTTTTGACCCTTCAGGAAACCCAAAACTTGTCAAAATCCTTAGGTAATGGATAGGCATGCATAAATTTTGATGAAAAATCCAAAAATACAAAGTTTTCTTCAAGAGGAGCTGCCAATTATAAGCGCGCGCCAAGTGGCGCGACGCGTCGGGCAGGAAAATCTGTGTTAAGGCCAAAAAATTCAAAATTGACAAAAAGTTTCCCAAATTTCTTGAAATTTGGGCTAAATGTCCACCATCAAGCACTATGCTGGGCCAAAGAAGCTTCGGCCAAAATTTGGAGTTTATCATACTTTTTACGCCGCCTTAATGCCTTCTTGGTGCATGCAATTCAGTGGTGGAGTCACTGTCTCGGTCATAAGAAGTATTCGTCTCCATGAGAATTTGCAAGGTCTGTGTTGTCTTGTATGATAATGAGAAATTTGGTGTTTTGTTTTGATTGCCAAATATATTTCAAATGGGAGGGAATACGGAGGAATGGGGTAATGAAAGTGATGGGCTATAATCAAGTGAAATGGGAAATGGGAATGATAGGAAATGAAATGACTTTAGGGATAAGGAGATAGGCTTAGGAATGATTGTAGTGATGAGATAATAGTGAGGGGGAGGAAAAAACAAGGTGATGGGAATATAATGATTGACACCAAAACAAGTTTAAAACCCTAAGGAAGCACTTCTCAATCAAGATAATAGGGTTTAGTTTTGTACTCAAATTTTCATAACCAATATCATAATCAACACCAAGCACGAGTTATGAGCAATAGAGGAATGGCTTTGAATTGCTTGAGCATGGAGCAACCGAGAAAATTTGATGTTTGGAGAAGAATGGAAAAATTTTGATGTTTCGGCCCAATGCGCCGCGCCCCTCCAATGCGCCGCGCCTGCCCAGTGCGTCGCGACACTCAGCCTATGCGCCGCGCACCCAACTTTGCCCAGTTTTTATTCAAGCTTGCTCTTTTTCTTCAACGTGACTTTCTCTTGTTTCAATATTTCTCTTTTGAGTGCAAATAATCTTTTTTTGAACATGACAAATGACTTATATACATAAAAATTTTAATTTTCATTTCATAAAACTCACTTTTGTAATGTTGCAAACTTTGACACTTTTCAAGAAAGTCTGTTTTGCTTCATTTTTGCTTTTGCAACTGAATGATGTCCTTTCTGTCTGTTCTGCAGGGAATGGATGGCATGGAACTTTGGCAAAGGCGACCAGGGCTGCGAATGGAGTACTATTACAACTGTAATACTTGAAAATTACATTGGATTTATTACATACAGATGAAATAGATAATTTTTCTTCAAAACAGAGTTTTGAAGAAAAATCATTATCAAGCATTATGATGATGAAATTTTTGCACTGAAACCTTATTTGAAGCTTCCTCTTGGCCTGCTGGCCATTATTCGGCATTTTGACACCTGATTAATAAAACCTTAGACCTAATGACACTAAAAACCCTAAAATGACTCTTTGCCAAGGTTAAGACCAAAAATGACTGTTAATGATTTTATTGAACAGAACAAGGCCAACAGGTATGAGACATGAGGAACATGAGTGAGAAGACCCTACCGTCAGATGATCCATGACCCTAATGGAATGCAGCTGACTGAGCTGAGTGAGACACCTAAATGAAATGCAATAAGAGAAATTTGATCTCTGACGGAGGGATGAAGATACCGACTCTAACAATTGGTATATTGATTATGATTGTGATTATGATTATATATGTATCGTGTTAATCTGGTTAATCTTGCAAATGATATATCCTCCCCTGAACTATATCGAGGTATGTTGATTATGTTTATATTTTGGCTTAGCTTACATGGTATACTTGCAGGAAGAAGATCAAAGTTGACTAGCAATATGGTAGAATACAATTCTCAAGATTCCCCCTATGGATCCGATGAGGAACATGATGATAGGTACTCTCATAATATTGCAGACACTTTGAGAAGTTTGAAGGCATAAATAAGAAGTTGCAAGGCAGACAATGACATCATCATTCAGGCACAAGAGAAACAAGCAGAGGTTAATGTAGTCATAATTCAGAGTTTGTAGAGCCAGGGACAAATTAGGATCAGTCATGTTTAGGAGGAAAGGAATAATGGAGCATATGGGAGTTGGTCTCATGGTGGTCACAGGTCAGATATAGATGACACGATAAGGGGTGGCAAGTTCATAGATACACTAGATAGGAGAGGTGATGGACACAAGTTCTATTCTAGTTCTGGTTCTGACAAGTATCATGGTCATCATCATTATCATCCTTACAGGAGGAGTGATAGGGGATATTTTCCAGATGAGTTCAATAAATCCAAACCACCAACATTTGATGGAGATTTGAAGAAGTCAGAATATGTAGAGGCACAATTACTTGGGATGCTTAAATTATTTGAGTTGCATGATTACACATCGAACATGAAGGATAGAATAATTATCTTTAGCCTCAGAGGGAAAGCATACATCTGGTGGGAAGGTGTGAAGCATGTCAGAGACATTAGGATAGAGGAGTTGAGTTGGCATGAATTCAAGAGACTCTTCATGAAGAAGTATTTTTTAGAGAGGTACTATGATAGTAAGGCTAAGGAGTTCTATGAGCTAAAGATGGTATTGATGATAGTTGTGGATTACACGACTAAGTTCTTGGATTTATTTAGGTATGTACTGCATCTTAAGGATGAGAACGAAAAATTTCAAAGATTTTTCAGTGGATTACCATTAACATTTAGATATCGGGTTGAGTATGTTGAGACTCGATCACTTGAAGAAGTCATTGGTAAGTTGAAGCATTTCTATGAGCAATAAAAGCGCAAGACAAAGTCTCAACAAGGTTGGAAAGAAAAGACTAATGGTAAATGGAAGCCGAAGCGAGAAAAACCTTGAGATGCAGGTGATAAGGAGAATGTTACTCCTTATAAGAAGTTCAATGTAATTGGATAGGGACATGGGCTGCAGCCTGGAGGGAAAAAAGATAGAGGTGATGGTAAGGGACAGTTGCAGTGCTAGATATGTGGCAAGGAACATCTCAAGAAGGATTTTCCATTGTATAAGGGTGGTAGGCCTAATATCTATGGTGCACAGGAGGCGCAAACAGTTGGGGATGTTGGGCAGAGAATTCCATGTATCTATGGAGCATTGGATAATAGGCGCGAGATCACCAAGCATCTATTATCAAGATGGATGGTAAGCTTTGTGATCAAGTTGTTTCTATTTTGATTGACCCTAGATTTAATTATAGTTATGTTAACCCCGAATTGGTGGATAAGTGTGGTTTGAATAAAGAAGTGCATGCAGAATATTAGTTAGTGCTGTTGGCTATAGGTAGAAAGAAAATAGTGCATCATTTTGTAATAGTTTGTGCATTTGAGATGAATGGTATGCCTACATTAGCGCATTTGAATATACTTCCGTTGCGTTTGTACAATATGCTAATTTGGTATGAATTGGTTGTATGTTCACATGACTAAAGTGGATTGTTATGACAAGGCTATTGAATGTTTGGATGACAATGTAGAACATAAAATATTGCAAGGTAAGAAGAAGGTAACATCAGTTAGATTGGTAACAACTATGCAGGAAAAGCGTAGTCGCAGGAAAGTGTGTGTGTTATTTGCAGTGCATATCTCCAGTGGTACAGGTAAGGATGTTGAGGATGCAGAGGTTTTGAAAAATTACTCAGTTTTACAGCAATTTCAAGATGTATTCCCCGCAGAGATTTCATAGTTACCACCTCATAGAGAAGTGGACTCTTGTTGGAATAGGGTCTCCTACAAAGCTACGAATTTGGTCCATTTTGTATATTTTTGATTATATTTAGTCTAGCGCAGGGGTTTTGGGGTGGGTCAAAGCCCCTAATGCATTGTAAGCGGGTCAAGGGTAGACCAAGAGTCTGCAAACCATGGTTTGTAGACCATTGGATGCGTAGGCTAAAGTAGTATAAATAGTTGAACCTTTTTTGAGTTGAGAAGCAGAGAATGAATAGAGATTGATGCGAAGTACGAATTGCTAGATCTTGGGTTGGGTTGTTTGGGTTAGGACTCCTACTGGCTGTGTGTGTGAAGATCCTCTATCCTGCTATGTGCCAACCCTGCTGGCTGTGTGCGCAGGTGGTATTCGGGGAATGTAAGAGGATTTTGATAGGTAATATATGTGAAGTACTGTTGAAACATGTGATATTATCTATATCTACTATGTTGTGATTGATGCGAACTAAGATTTTCTGATTAAGCTGCGAACTCATCTGTTTTATCTCTGTGATATGAAAGTATATGCACTTAGTATATTATTGCGATAGAGCTATTTTTGCACTTCCTAATTGCATCTCCGTTAATGAACGCAAACTATCTATGTTGAAAATTTTGGCTGCGATTATGCTGTTTTATGGTAGTAATTGATGATACGCATATAGATGCGAAACTGCTAGAGCAGATCTGATAAGAACTATAGTCTGGTTACGTTCTGGAACCCTGCAAATCACCCTTCGATGTAGATCTAATAACTGCAGACCTGCGTTAATACCTAATCTCTCTCAGGGTGTGGAAACCTGGTTCCAGCACCCTCCCATACTGCTTCGGGTGAGACTTTGACCTGCGCAAGCGGGTCACTGCCGAAAGGGCCAGTAGTATAGGGGTTTGTTGGAAAACCTTCACCTCCGAACCTGGGTCAGGACCCCTCGAGCCAACAAATGGTTCCATTGCCGGGACCGGGAGCATTTTGAGGGAGATATTTGGTAATGCCAAGGCCATATTGGAAGCCTGTGAAGAAAGAAATCGATGAGTGGAATAACAAGTATATTTTCACGAAGATCTATGGATCTTCTTTGTAACAATTACGATCAGGAGTGGCTTTCTGAAAACCTTACTGATCAAGATATAATTGTGCGAAGAGAGTAGTCTAGGTAGCCACACTGAGTGAATGACCTCTGATCTGGACGGGAGTACAACACAAAGTGGCAAATACTATCAGACCAACCAAGAAGGAGATAGATCTGCCTACAGTCCGGTAAGGGAAGTGGTTGCACAGAGTCCTCTAGCCACACCACTTTCAAACCAGGACAGGGGAAAGAACTTGCCTACACCTCCACCACCGCTAGAAGATGACATGGCTGCGAACATGAATTTATCTACCTTTAAGGGTGTGGGAGATGAAGACATGGATTAGTTCTGGTTTGTCATAGGATCTGTATGGACTGCACAGAATGTAGCTAGTGATGCGGTGAAAAGTGCACAACTGTCCCTTTCCTTTGAAGGAAGAGCTTTGGACTGGTACATGGGATACATCGGCAAACATGCAAATGTAACCATCAAAGATATTAAGAACGCCTTAAAGCAACAATTCAAGAAGCCTAATTCCTACTCACAAATAGTGGTGGACCTAAAGGATTTCAAGCAAGGGCCTTTTGAGTCTGTGTGGGAGGCCGATCAATGACTAAAGAAGGTGACCAGAGAAGGTGGATTTCAGTATGATGACAAATAGCACACGGAATGGTTCATCGCTATGTTCTTGCCTCACCTATGCATACCTATGGGTCACCAAACTTTCGAATCGTAGGAAAAAGCCTTGGGGGTCGCTATGAAGTTAGAAGTAGCACCCAGAGATGATACCCAACTGGGCATCCAACAGATCCAAGGACAATTGGAGGTGATGCACATGGAGATCCAGAATCTACAAAAGGAGCGAGGGATAGAGGCTAGCCCTGAGAGATGGTGCATATGATGCAGGACGACTGGTCACACAAAAGATAACTGTCCTCTGTTAGCAGACTATATGCATGCTAGGGGACCTAGCCCGTTGCGCCCTAGGGAAACTGTAGGGTCAAGTGGGTCGACACTATGATGTGATGATTGATGCGTTGCAGGGTTGCACGACACAAACCACTGCCCCCGCCTTGCCGCATATGTCCTAGAGGTAAAGCAGCAATGGTGTAGGTTCTGTAGGTCTGTAGGACATGATGAGCAGAACTGCCGGACGTATGATTTAATGATTGATTGAGGGAATCTATATAGGGTTGATTCCAGGATACGGGGTTAAATCCGATCCTCGCATATAAAACAATGTGTTTCCTCTAACATGAAAACACTCATCTAATTCTTCATTAAGAAAACAATTTGCAGCTTAAAATATACATACAGGAAAGGAGAGAGAGCCATCCACATAAAATTGCAAATATAATAATAAACATAATGAAATTTAAAAACTCTAACATCTAGCCGAATATTACAATGAATGGCCTTTTGGCTCTCGGCCCTTTACAAAAATATCTCAATCCATTCCTCACTCTCTCTATATTCCTCACTTCCTCACTTTCTCACTTGGTTTTCATCCTCACACAATCCTCCTATTTATACATAAATATGAATTTATTCCACTCCATAAATTCCTCCACACAAATCTCAACTTAAAATCCAATTTAGATTTATCTTATTTTGGCCTCAACTAGTCCCGTTTATGGAATTCCTAATCCCTGGATTATCTACCTAATTCCATTCCACTCATATCCTTAATTATTTAAGGAATATTTACAATAATCCTCACATTTATATTTTCTCTCCTAGTTTATTAAATTTGAGCAAAATAATTAATAAAATAATTAAAACACCTCACCCCCTAAATTACATAAATGAATAATAAAATTTAAGCTTGATGATCATGCATCAAGGGTACAGTCGGACCCGTCCTCTCTAAGATCAGGCATAGGTGGCTCCCTAGCTAGGGGTAGGGGAGGAGGAAGAGGTGGCAGCGCAGGTCGAGGACGAGGGCAACTAATCTGTTATAACTGTGGAGAACTAGGACACTTTGCAAGGGATTGTACGAACCCTACAAGGCAGTCCTTCTGGTATTGCAGACAGTTGGACCATGCGATTGAAGACTGTCCAATCTTGATAGCAAAATTGCAAGAGAGGTAGCCGACACCTACGCAGAATGTGCAGAGGGTTAAGGCTGAACTACGAGACAAATATCCGAGCGTGAAAGTCGTAACACATAGTGGGATGGCCACCGGGGGACCTGGGGAGAAGGCTGCAATTGAACCTCTAATCCGAAAAGCAATTGTCCAACAGGAAGATTTGGATCTAAAAAAGGAAAAAGAAACTTTTGTCGCAGATCACAAAGACTTTGCTGAGGCAGAGGCACCTCCTTCTCAGGCACCTACAAACCTCAAGGCAGATATGGAGGTCAAACCCTTTTTGCAGGCATGTATGAAGCTGCTGCGCAACCCAAAGGCTGTGGAGAATATTCAGGCATTAATAGATAGCTGCGCAGTGCGACCTAACCTACCCCCAAAAATCAAGGATGTGCACAAACTATACAAGAAACACACCGGTAGGGAGATGGGGTTGACAACACAAATCAGTGACTACGAAATGGATTAGGTTATTTTGGACCTATGGTCAGATGCGAATGTACTACCAAAACAAACGTGGCAACGAATGGGAGAACCTAAGTTGGAGTGGTTCACTATCCAGCTGCATATGGCCAATCAACAAAAGATCATACGCTTGGGGAGACTGTCAAAGATCGTGGTAGATATCACAGGAGTCAAGGTCCGGGCTGATTTTTAAGTAATTCAAATTGTAGAATATGCGGACCCCTACCCTGCGCTCCTAGGGTTAGACTGGGCCATAGATATGGGAGGCATCATTAATTTGAACAAGAGAAGCATGGTGTTTGAAAACAACGGTACAAGGGTAATAGTACCATTAGATCCTGCGGAAGGCGAACGATGTACCGAGCCGATGCGCGACGAAGAAGATGTAGGTCACATTTATAAGTTGACTGCGCGGGATCAAGATTAGATCAACCCCATGACGGATGGTGTACTTTGCTGGGAAAAGGACAATGAATGCTTCTATAACTCTGACGGGGAGATGGAGAACTGAAAAAATCGGTTACATGATGTCTCTATGCTGTGATGTCTTCGGGTCTCAAAGGACTTCCGCTACATTTCCTCCGAGGTAAGAGACCTACCATATTTCGATGGTTCTAGTAATATCAAGGAATTTTTGCAAATATTCGAAGCCAAGGTTCCCAGAAAACGAAGGTTATGGGCCCTTAATCTAGTTATGCGTGCAACACCGGCACGATGGTGGGATACGCATAAGGGGGCGTTTTAGGACTAGGAGGGTTATCGGGACATGATACTCCTGCGATTTGAACCCTCGGCGGAGATACGGGTCAAGACTTTCCTTGACCCAGGGGATCCACGTGACCACTTGGCTGCATGGA
Source organism: Pinus albicaulis (assembly GCA_034641835.2). NCBI lineage: Eukaryota > Viridiplantae > Streptophyta > Pinopsida > Pinales > Pinaceae > Pinus > Pinus albicaulis. The sequence continues at coordinate 1,277,910,153 of CM076579.1, forward strand.
TAAAGACGTGGGGCGACTGAAGTACAGAAGAATGGGTCCACTTGTTCATTCATATGTTGGGTCCAATCTCTACTGCATGGTACCTGGATGCGAAGCTCCATCAACGCACCCGCCATTGGGTAACTCTAAAGGATGAATTCATAGGAACATTCAGACTGATAGGGGGTTTAGAGGCACTTGACAAAGCTCTGCAAGATATAGATACATTTATGTTTGGAAAGTCCGGATCCTCTACAATATTCGGGGTGCTGACGTGGGAAACATAGATGTAGGATATTGTCAACTGCCGCAGCTTGGTAAGGGATGAAGGGGAAGATGACCCGCGGTCTGTATCTATCCCGGAATCAGAAGGGGAGCGTGCCGTTGCGGGACCTCTACTACAAGAGGTGGATGTTACTAAGCCTCTCAAGCTGCGCGAAGTCAATATTGGGATGGAAGAGCACCCTAATTTGGCTAAGATTGGGGACTATTGGGATGAGGATACAGTAGGAAAAGTGGCCGAATTACTCACAGAATACCAAGAATTGTTCCCAACAAAGTTTTAAAAGCTGAAGGGGATCACGGGGGACTTAGGGGTTATGCATATCACTCTTAAACCAGATGGGTACCTCATGAAGCAACGACCCTATAGGTTGAATCCCAAGTATAAGCAGAAGGTCAAGGAAGAAGTAGATAAAATGACCGCTGCTGGTATCATCGAACCTGTTGAGCAGTCAGACTGGGTAAGCCCGATGGTGGTTCAGGAGAAAAATACTAAGGGGGAGATTCATATCTGTGTGGACCTGCGCAAGTTAAATGATCCCTGCGTTCACGATCCATTCCCTACACCATTCTTAGACGAAATCTTGGACAGCGTGGGAGGGCAGGAAGCATACTCCTTCACAGACAGGTTCTTAGGATACCATCAGATCATAATCGCACTTGAGGACCGCAACAAAACCACGTTCGCCAGAGTGGGGATTTTTTCAATATACTGTCATGCCGTTTGGGCTTAAGAATGCCCCTGCTATCTTCTCGCGGGTCGTTGTCGCAGTATTCAAGGAATTCATCCACAAATTCCTAGAAGTATATTTCGATGATTGGACTATCTTCAGCCTGGTAAAGGTGCATGTATCAAACCTGCGCATGATGTTGGACACCTGCCGAAAACACTAGATTTCCCTAAATATCAAGAAATGTATCTTCTGCATACCCTTCGGAATCTTGCTCGACCACATAGTTTGCTGGCAAGGACTGATGGTGGATCCTGCCAAAATTGCAGTTATCATAAACTTGCTAGTACCAACAATGGAGAAACAGCTGCGCTCGATCCTTGGGCACACGGGCTACTACAGGAAATTCATTCAGGGCTATGCGCTGATTACGGCCCCTATGGAAAAATTTCTCAAAAATGATGTTTCGTTCTTTTGGAATGACGAGTGTAAAATATTTCATGTTCACGTCGATGCGTCGGGCATTGCTCTCAGGGCTGTCCTTACACAACCGGGAGAAGGAGATATTGACCACCCGGTTGCCTTTGCGAGTAGGAAAGTCTCTGGTGCAGAATGCAACTACTCCACTACAAAGTGGGAGGGATTGGCCATGGTGT